>ML677362.1:17149124-17204231 GCA_007922305.1 Dermatemys mawii
GAGGGGGCTGGGGTGCAGGCTCTGGGCAGCACTCACCCCAAGTAGCTTCTGGAAGCAGTAGCATGTACCCCTCCGGCTCTCATGTGTACGCCAATGGGAGCTGTGGAGTTGGCACTTGGGGTGCGGGCAACATGCAGAGTCCACTGGCTGCCTGTATGCTTAAGAGCCAGAGCGGGGACATGCCGCTGCTTCCAGGAGCCACACAGAGCCAAGGCAGGCAGGGAACTGTGCCACCAACCAGTCTTACGGTCAGTAGTGCTGACTGAAGCCACCAGGGTCCCTTTTCAACCAGGCATTCCAGTCAAAAACTGGACAGCCAGCAATACTAGTAGCATGAGTGAATCCCCACAAGTGACCAGAAATGGGAAATAAGCCAGTGATCAAGAAGAAAAATGTTTAGTAGTCTCATCACCAATCCCCTTCCATTCCTTGGTCTGAAATTCTTCTATTCCACTGGTACGGTGAGTCCCCCTCCGCTGCACCAACCTTCTCTCAAGACTCATTCCATCCTTAAATTATGTTTGTGTCCCGGAAAAAAGGAATGAATCATAGCATCAGTCTTAACCGTGAAATTTCATTCTGTTAAACTTAGAATAATGGCATAAGTTATTTAAAACACAGCTTTATGTAGCTTGCCTATCTTGTTATTAAATAAAATTTGTGAAAACCTCTCCCTCACATATACACATACTTTAGACTGTTTACACATTTAGTCCAAGAGGATGTCCTCATTTTATAAACAGTCTGACTAGCGACTGCATTATTAGCAGGAAAAAAAATGACTTGAGGATAAAAACGTAGGCAAAACACTCTCTGCTAAAGCCCAAAAGTGGAACAAAGACTAAACATCAGAGTTTAAAAGAAAAGTGGTTCAGAATTAAAGCTGAGGAAAGAATAGCATAAGCTATGCTCAACCAATTTTGCCCTTTCCTTATTTACAGAATATTCTTGAATGTATTCATATTTGACAGTTTGAGATTTTTTAAAAAAACAACTGATTGTGAGCAGGTCACTGTGACTATCTGATACAACATTCTAAATTTGACTTGTGTTTGTCAGTTATAACTGGTCAAGCAAGTCATGTGGCATTGTTTCTGTTCTCTGATAGGATGAGCACAACACTTACCAGGAAAAGTGCTTGAAGAGCCATGACGCAAGTAGCAGATAAACAGGACCGGGAAAGTATACACTATAACACTTTAAATCTTTTCCTTTCCGAGCTATACAGGCCTTGCCTTGATTTTCTCTTATTATTTCTAGAGGAAAAAAATCCTCCACTACAAGATTTATTGACTAGGTTCAACATTTAAATTTAGTTTTCTTTTGGCTGACACTTATTTACATGTGCATACATAGTCCTAGTTGCAATGAGTATGGCCTGAACCCTGCGTAGCTTGCTTAATTTACTGCCTCAAGGTTATGAGAGGGATATTGGGAAACCCAGAATTCTGTATGAAATATATTATTTCTAGCGTGAATATTTGTACAAGATTAACATTTGCTATTCACAAGTACCTGAATGTCTGAACATAAAGTTAGCTTTTTGCAAATATTCATATGAATAAAATGCAATTGCTTGAATATCTGTGAAGAGCACATACAAGAATGTGTCAGTGTAGCCTACATGAATTTTTGATTAATCTCAGACTTTTTTGATGGTATTTGCCTAGCTCTATTCAAAATGATGCCTCACAGATTTAGCAAGTAACTGTTTCTTGCCACTCAATCACTTTGGCGTAAATAACAAAGTGAGATCACACTAGGTTTGTAAAGGAAAAAAGTAAATTTGAGTCTTAGAAAAAAGAAAAAAGAAAAATAAAAAAAAATAAAAAAAAGAGAGACATTGAGGGGGTATATGTGTAGGCCAAAGCAAAAAAGGTGTGTTTTACAACCAAGTGTATTGAGCTAATTCTGGGGGAGTTGCGAGCATTCAACTGAAGTCAGTGGAAATACTCTTGGCAGTAAGTGTTTGCCATAATGGACCCCTTAACTATGGAGTCATTCTTTAATGTGCCTCACAGACAACCTACAGAAGACAATCTCCCTGAAAGCAACCCTTAAACATCACATTTCAAGGGGGGGGGGGGGGGGGGGGGGATATCACTTAAAATGTTCCTCTTAAATAATGAAGAATCTCTTATATTTCAGTCTTACAGACCTGGATTTGACAAGTTCTGAATTGGATTACAGCAGTATTTATTCATCACAGTATAAATATTGATTACACAATAGTAAAACTGCCTAATAATTTAATCTATAATTTTTATTTTAACTTATCAACAATTGCCTGAAATAGGAATTTATTTAATAGTCTGTTTTCATATGTCTGTAGTTTAAAAAATGTGACTGTTTCAAACGGCTTGCATGGAGAAAGTTTGTAGATTGCATTTACATGCAAAAACAGACGTGTTATAATGAACTAGTCTCTTTGGTTCTGCAGAGTGGCCAGTGTGCATTCTTCAGAGGTACCTGCATCATCCTATAGATAGGTGCTGTATTCACAGAGTATGCCTTTCCACTAAAAGCAAAGGAGCAGCCTGAAAAGGCATGGCCATGGAAAATAAATAACCAGAGGACAGGAATAAGTTAAACAATTATTTTTCCACCAAAGATGTCATCAACTTACCTACCACTTCTGGAATGTGAATTTAAGTGATATTGTATTACTGCACTTTAATACGTATAAAATTTCATTACAACGTTATACTAAAACAGGATTACCACATGTAAAGAGTCTGATTACACTTGTCTCAGGTACAAAGGTTTTCATCTGGCAACATACATGGGTTTTAAACTTCAAATACCTGAAAGAATCTGCTTCAGGTGGGAGGACAGAAAATAAACTATCCTTCAGAAAAAGGAAAATGCTGCTTAACAAAGCTATAGCTCTCATTTCTTCCCACCAAATCAAGTCACTGATAAAACAGAAACCATTTTAGACCATTTACTGTAATCAGTCTGGGTAAAATTTTAACCAAAGGATCACTATAAAGGCTAGTAATGTAGTGATACTCATTACATCACATGCATTCTTTTTCAAAACACTTTAAAAGACTAATGTAATAAACTCAAGTCAGAGTCATCATTTACAAAATAACTGGCATTTTTCTAAAAGCTTTTGAGATGCACGCTCAGTTTACATCTCCACTTCCTGTTACTATCTCTCCTCTTTGCTTTTCATTCTTTCAAACAAAAATTACATTACTGATGCTACAGCATTTCAGTATCAGGATATGGATTCAGGACAAGATTTTTGAACGACTGGTCAGTGGGTGTAGTGCAACAACTTTACTGTGAACAATCAAAGAAAGAAGAGTATTAAAAAGACTTATTGACTATACTTCTAGAATTCATGTACACTATAATACTTTAGTACAGTATGTGCAATTTATAATACTTTTTCCATCAGACAAAGGCTGCTGACAATAAAAACTGGGGCCCAATCCCACAAAACTGCCATTAACAGTGTCCCTAGAGGGTTTCTAAAAACAAAGATCTTGCAAGAAAAGAGAGAGAAGAAAAGAGAAGAGGAGCAGCAGCATGCAACAGGCCAGCTTATCTCATGACTGCACTCTGGTGTGAAATCTTGACGCAGGCTTAAGATAGTGAATGTCACAATCACTTCAAAGTTTGCATTCATATATTTTCGGTGCAATTTTAAAACTAAAAGTCTCTATATAGCCAAGCTTGTTGCTTTGTTCTAAAGTGAGGTCTCAAAATAAAACTCCATCATAAGGCCAAAAAAAAAGACAAAACACGGTTTACAATTGGCCAAAGCATAAAATGTTGTTCAATGTTATTGATTCATTATTTTTCTTCACATTCATTAAAATTTACCAAATCCTAAATTTCTCACCTATTCAAATCCCGCACTGACTACAAGAATGATACTGTAAAACACTTCTGTAATTTATATCTTTTCCTTTACAAGATGTTCTTGTGCCAACAACGCTGAATGGTCATTACTAACTCGGTTTTCACAGTAACTGAAAACCACCTCTTGCTGCTTTTGGAGTTCACATGATGAAACAACAGCCTCCCACTTATTTCAGTGTCCAGATTATTTGAGTGTCTTTTCTCCATTAGTCCTAAAAATATGAATCCAATTCCTTGTTTATCTTAGGGTGGATGTGGTGAAGCGGAGGCTACCTGGAGGATTTGATGAGACTGATGAGAGGTTAGGGTTTTTTTGTTTTTGACTAACGTTATGTCTAATACTATGCTAATAATGTTGGTAATAGGAGGCATTTTACAATAGGAGGGCACTTTTGCCCTAGCACTTCCCAGGTACTTATCTGTTTTTTCTACATGAACCCACTTTATCTAGGGTTAATGCCAGCCAGCTTCCCCACTGTTTTTGAGGAACTATTTGGCTTCTCCAGAGAAAATGGGACTAAGTTCGATCTTAGTTACATTGATGTAAATATAGAGTAACTCCATCAATTTCAGTAGAATTTCTCTATATTTACACCACTATAAATGAGATCAGAATCTGCTCAGAGGTTGTATAAACATGAGACTTTAGTGATGAAAAACATTCAAGTCTGAGAAAGGATACTTTTAATAAATAGATTAATTCTGCTCTCTTTTCCTACAACAAACAGAACTACTTAGCTCAGAACCATCTTTGTTCCAAAGTCTAACCTGGTTTAAACTTTTCGAAGACTTCCAGACATGTACCACAATCAGAGTTTGGTATTGAGATTCTGCCCAGTATTACACACTTAACTCATATTGTACTCCACGCGAGTAATTTAAAGATTCACTTTAGTGCTGAAAATATCTCCTCTGCTATATAAATGGTTATGTGCATTCTATTTTTATTTACAGCAGGCAGACACATCAATGTACAATTTTAAAGGTATTTATGGAAGTTAAATGCCTAAATATGTTTAAATGTCTGGCTCAAGGTAAAAACAGTTTTAAAAAGTACATACAAAAGTTTACTAACTATGACTATGCCACTAAAAATATTGCAGGCTAAGACTGATTCAATGAATATTGTTTTAAAAGGTAAACCCTCCCCTCTATAGTGATATTTATTCTTATGCAATATTTAACAATCACATTAAGTTTTGCCTATTTTGAGCTCAGGGAATCAGCATGAAAACTTAAAAAAAAAAAAATATATATCAAGATTCACTCTTAGCCAAATTCAAAAAACATTATGTATTTTCAACAGTAATGAACAAAAGTATCGGGGAAAATGTACTACATTATTGCCCTTGTATGACTTGTAAAAACTCATATTTGAGTATTTTCTCTACTTTCTAAATGCTAACACACACATTTACACAAAAGGTATTGTGCTTATGATATTACAAGATAGGAGTATTTGTATCAATAGCAGAGAAAAAATAAGAGATTGTTAATATGTGCATAACAAATAGGACCCCCTGCCAGTCAAAAAAATCATGACTTTTACAGAATTGTTACACATAATTGCATAGTGGACACTAATAAAATATTTTAAGAGAATAAGGGCATCATGGCTGGCTAACACAGTTTTGTGCCAACCACTATTCACAGGCAGCTTATATTATCATTTTGAAATCAAGGAGACACAACGGACACTGAGTAATTCTCATCATTTTTCCAAACTGAATGCAGATAATATTTATATTTTATTTATGCTATGCCCAAAGCTCTCTTGATAGCTAACAAAATATAATTCGAGGGCAACTTTACTCAATAAAATCCCAAACCAAGCTGAAAAACATTTCACTGCCTTCCAACATTCATCAAATAGAGATGTGAGGAAAGATGGATGATGCTTTGATTAAAGCACCAGACAGAAGATGCAGGACTGAAACTAAATTCAGCTCCAGGCTCTGCCACAGTCTACCTGGGTAACCTCTGGCAAGTCACTTTGCACCCCGTTTGCAAACTTGGACAATAATACATACTCTCTCTTCTTGTCTACCTAAATTGTCTACTTAAATCTTCAGGGCACCGACACTCTTGCTAAGCAAAGCATTTATGCAGAGCATGGCATAAACGAGCCCCAATCTTAGTTGGGAGCCTCTAGATCAGTGGTCTTCAAACTGGGGTGCATGCATCCCCAGGGGTGCGCGAGCCCACCCCAAGGGGTGCGCAAGACCCCGGTGCTGCCGTCGAGAGCACCCAGGAGACTGCCGAACTCCCGGGCGGGCTATTTCGGTCCCACCGAAATGCCGCCGCGGAAAGTGGAAGCTTCCTCTTTCTGGCGGACATACCTCTGGGGGCCACGAGTGTCTGCCGGGCCACGGCCTGAAAAGTTTGAGGGCCCCTACTCTAGATGCTATCACAAAAAATAATCTAATCACCACCTATACCAGGGGTGGGCAAATGTTTTGGCCCAAGGGTCACATCAGGTTTGCAGAATTATATGGCAGGCCAGCTAGAGAAGGCTGTGCCTCCCCAAACAGCCTGTCCCTGGCCCTGTCCCCTGTGCAACCCCCTCCCACTTCCCGCCCCCTGACTGCCCCCTCAAAACTCCCAACTCATCCAACCCCCTTGCTCCTTGTCCCCTGACCGCTCCCTCCCAGGACTGCCCACCCCTAATGACCTCCCTGGCACCACCCCCCCCACCAGCTCCCTGTCCTTTGCCCCTTCAGAATTCCCAACTCATCCAACACCTCTGCTCCCTGTCCCCTGACAGCCCCCTCCAGAGATCCCTGACCCTAATCACCCCTCCGGGACCCTACCCCTTATCTAAGCCCCCCTCCCCACTCCTTGTCCCCTAACTGGCCCCCCAAGACCTCACTCCTGACCCAACCCCCTGTTCCTGACCGCCCCCCACCCCAAACCTCTGCCCCATCCAACTGACCCCACTCCCTGACTGCTCTGACTCCTATCCACACCTCCATCCCGACAGGCCCCCTGGGACTCCCACTACTTATTAAATTCCCCGTCTCCCTGTTTCCTGACTGCCCCCTGGGACTCCCTGCCCCGGTCCCCTTACCATGCTGCTCAGAGCAACATGTCTGGAGCCAGACACTCTGCCCTGCCAGAGCGGTCAGCCCTGCTCCGCAGAGCGTTGCTCGCATGGTGGTGTGGCTCCGGTGGAGGAGGGAAGAGGCCAGGAGTAGCCTCCCCAGCCAGGAGCTCAGGGGCCGGGGAGGATGATGCCGGGGGCCATAGTTTGCCCACCCCTGACCTATACTCACAGAATGTTGAAAAAAAGTCTGGGCCAATTACTGAAGAAAAATCTAGACCATCTACTGGGCCAATTTTAATTGATGAACAAGTAGGCTTAGAGTATTTCAGACTCACAGGATCTCTGTGGAAAATCCCTGGTGTAGGATAGTCAGCAAACCCAAACCTGTTGATTCCAGCAGCTGATAGCAGCACACAAGGTAAAATAATAATACGTTGTCTGTACATAGGAGCATCATTCACAGACGGTCTCAAAGTGCTTTACAAACATTAAAGATCATGTTCTCCCCTGCAGAGAGGAACTCAACCTACTCAGATCACGGGACACAGAAGGAGGAAGTGTCAGTTCCAAGGCATGCTTCCCAGTTCCCTGAGATCCCATGGAAACACTTCCAACACCTCTCCCCACAACTATATTCTCTAGGTTTTAGGGTATATGAGTGGACAGAGTCAAGTAAAGCCGCTCTGCACTACACGCCTGGGGTGACCAGACTTTCAAAATAAAAAACAAGAAATTAGTCATTGGTGTGGAGAGTATGTAGGGGGGGCAGCTTTAGTGGCCATTAGCAAGATGTGCATGAAGAAGGGAGAGAGATCTACCAGCCACACACTGCCCACTGACACCCCACTCCTTTCCTGACAGTCTGTGGATTTGACTCCACACGCAGGAGGTGATTGGTTCAAGGACTCAAAGAAGGTCTGGGATGGTACAGGACAGGGTTTCAATACAGGACAGACCAACTGGGGGTAAGTTTTTGAGGTGCATGTGTACTCACACTGCAGTCAATTTCACCAGCTCAGTGGGTGGTGGTTTCCTACAGTGTCTAGTTGGCATGCGAGTGACAAAAATACAATACTCTTAGTTACTAGTAATCACCACAGACATCTTTCCCTCCAGGCACCACATATTTGTCATCAGCTTGAAGCAGTATTGACTCATATGGTTCCACATCTGCTACACCACCACCTCAAGGGCTGCCAGCCAAGGAGAGCATTGCTCCTGAAAAGATTTTAGAAGCTAACAGAATTATTTTCTACGTAACAGGCAAACCTAAAGAAATCAGCCTATGACCAGGCTACAATTCTGGACTCAACTCAAGTAGTTCTGATTCAGTAGAGTTCATCACTCAAAGTACCTCAGGACCATGACATCCATTTCTAAACAGAGCTCCTCATGACACTCAGCACTGTCAGTGTTCAACAAATAAAAAAATGTTATCACCCTGAAAAACCACAACTCCCCTCTCAAGAGGGGAAAGACAGCACAAATGTTCAGGTTACTCAACACACTTGAGTGTAACCTTCATACTTGCTACAGCTCTCAACTAAACTCACCTAAACCACCAGCTTTGCAGACCAGCTTCTGGCTCCCAGCTACCACTGAGACTGGCTTTTTCAGTCCATGGCAGGTGAAGCCAGTTGCTAAGACTCTCTTTAATCAGCACTCTCTCTACCTTCAGCTGCTCTCTGGTTCAAACTTTGTAAAGGAGGAAGGAGCATAGCTGGTAGGAGGAAAGAGGTGTCACATAGCAGCAGAGTACACACTCCCACCTGCCAAAAGGAGGGGACCTAAACATAAAAACTACCTCTGAAATGCAAGTGAAGTATTTGTACTCTGTGTGGGGACAGAAAAGAGGTGTGGATGCACTGGTGGAGGGGAAGATCATGGATAGTGAGGGAGGACTAGGTGGCAAATTGGCATAAGAGAATTAAAAAATTATGGATTAATGAGCTTGTGTGAGAGAGAGGGTAACTGACCAGAAAATGTGATTATGTGGCAGAGGCAGATATTTTATACTGAATACAAACATTATCTAAGTTTGAGTTTCTCTCCTGCTTTCTGTAGAGTCTAGGTAGACAGGTTTGCTCCCACTGATTCTACAAGCATTTGTCCCATTACAAAATAGGCTGCGGGAGAGAGCAAAGTCCTCTACAGCCTGAAAAGTCTGCTTTTTATGAAGCAGGGATAGTGGCACCTGATTCCCTAATCTTTAAAGGTCTACAGACTTCCTTTTTAAAGAATACAGACCTTTTCCACCAACATGGGAACTCACCATTTCTTTTTCTATTTCTTTGGAACTGAATAAGGAGTCTCTTTCTACTACAAACACTCCACTCTACTACAAACACATCTTTCTCCACAAGCCCTTCAGCTTCACTTCAGCATTTATGAGCACAAGGACACCTTGCTGCATGCTTCCTAATAGGTCAACCGTGTGAAAACACTGTAGAACTGAACAATACATTCTACAGTTATTTGCATGTCTATGTACAAGTTCCTCTAACAACATAATGTGTGCTAAGCAAAGCAACTAGCTATGATGAAGTTAGATGATATTAGAAGATAGGTGATAATATGATATGTGATAATATGATAGATGATAAGATAATATGATGATATTGGAAGATAGGTGTGTGTGTGTGTGTGTATATGTATGTTTATTCACGCATGTGTATACACCTACAAATACACTCACTCTGTAGAAGACAAAACTCTGCCTTTTGATACATTCATGCAATTCCACAAGACCCAAATTAGTAACTTTTCAATGTCAATAAGCAGCTCTAAAATGGGCTAATTTAGTTTAATATTTGAGGCAAACAGTGGGATTCTGTACAAGCATTAGCTGAATTCTGGTGTATTATAACAAGCCAAGTTCTAATTTTATGGATGTATTGTGATATTTTAGAAACATTCCCATAACAATTTTAAAAAGCCTGAGTTTAGAACAAGGCTCAATATATTTTAAGGGAATACAATGGGTGCTGAACAGCCATTTCTAATGGGATTTTTGCACCTCCTCTCCATGCACTGCTTTATAAATCAAACTCTTTTTTAAAAAAAAATTTTTTAAAAAAAGAGGCTCAATCTAGCAGAATGGGCCAAACAGCACCACACACACGCACAAAAATTAGATGTTCACAACTTTCGAAAAGGAACAAAAATGGAGGAAAAGAAAAACTTCTGTAAATATTTCTCTATTTTTGTATAGCAGAAATCAATTGGCTTCCAAGTCTGCCCAAAATTTTTTTTTTCTATAACAGTTTTCTGAGTTTATTTTGTTTACAACTGTATATTTAGCAGAAACATATCAAATTAAATCGCACACTATACATGTTTTTCCAATTACAAAATCATAGATGGAACTTTAAGGTCTCTGAATTGGATAAAGCATGCTCTGAACTCGTACAGTATGTGCTTCAAAATACAAAAAGAAAGGGGAAAGGATTAGTACCAGTTTAATATCTATGCTTGTGGTATTAAAAAGGAGGTCAAGTAGTGTTAACAATAGATACTTAAGGCCAGTCTATACTACAGAATTTAACGTGTCAGTAAATTACATATTACTGTACCTTAAGACTGAAGATTTGCTTGTCAGAATAGGACAAACCATGAATACACCACTGCACCAATGCTGAATGCCACTGGCTGCATGCAGGGACAAATTGCAAGATAAAGCCTACATCATCATAACCATGGTCTGGAACTATATTTCAGCCTCAGAGTCAAATTGACCACTGGCATAAGTAAATGCAATTCTAGTGAATTCATATTCTGTCTATGAAGGCAAGACCAAATCAGGTTATCACACAGTGCCCTGATGTGGCAAATTTTGTAATATAGACAGGGGATACTGTGGTCATGTAACCTAATTTTCAATTACCATTTTCGCAAAATAAAAACAAACAGAACTGATCACAGTACAAATTATTTTCTTACATAAAAAAGAACAAGATGAGAAATATAAAAAAATAGTAGAGCTCAGTAACGAAGCAGAGAGTTACAGTTTATATTATATATAAATTATTATTATTTTTTTTATCAGTTTACCCCACTTGTTTCATCTTTTCCTTCTGTAACCCAATTTTCTGTTGGGATTCAGGTTATTAGTTGTGTGCCTAGATTAAAATGACTGTCTGAGCACATGACTGTACAATAACTTGTATTATCTGAATTCTGTGCAGGATCTTCCAATCTCCTTTCTGCTTAATTTTAGAAACCACAGCAATGATTAAAAACCCCAGCATCTCCCATTTCCATACGTGCTCCATGCTGTATTAATTTTCAGCCAAAGGTACAAAAAATAGTTTCAGGGAAATTAAGTCCCCACTGGCCCTTAAATTTTTGATCTTTTCATCTCCAAATCACTGATCCAAATCCAATCCGGGGCAGTAATGACTCAGTTTTTACTAACTGAGGACCACTTAGTGGTCTATTGCACGCCACTAAAAGTCCACAGCAGATTTGCAGAAGGAATGGTAACTATTCAGCTGCACGGCTACAACTGAGACAGAAAGGAACTGCAAAACAGAACGCATCAGTGGGACTGGCAGTGGATTAGGGTGCTGGGGTGCCATCCCCACCCTGCCCCCTGCAGTTGGTGGGGACCAAAAGTTGCAACTGTGGTGGAACCTGGTATTTCTTTCATGGCCTACAAAAAATGATTTTAAGTAGTTTCAATACAGTTTCCTGTTGAGTAGTACACACATCACAAACTACCACCACGTTTTCAGAGGATTTAAATGGACACAGAAACTGAGTTATTGAACCTTACCCCTAGAAGTCATTCCTCCAAGTCAGGACTGAGCAGCTGTGTGAGCTGGCACTGCTGCACCTGTTCCAAGCAGAACCAGGACTTTGGCCTCCAGAACTGTCAATCTGGTACCATTTACTAACCCTAAATTCACAACAAATATATTTTTATACTTAAAACGGTCTGATTTTTACTCAGGACTGTCCACATAATGAACTCCTGTAATGGACATAATGATGGGAAATCATCTGGGAGTATTTTTAAGCCCTGCTCCAATAATTTATTCTTGCAGAAGACAAAATTAAATATTACTTCTTTAAATTCTAGTGAAGCAAAATTATTATTGGTCTACATTTTTATATTGTGTCCATTCCCAGAGTATCCAGGCACTTCACAGTTTAAACAAACATGAAGGGTAAATCTAACATTCAGCCTTGATAGCTTCCTCCTACACACCAATATTCAGCTACTACCCAGGGATATGCGACTGCACACTTGTGCTCTCTCTTATGTGAATATATCTAAATTTCCTCCTACCTTATTTTTCCCATATGGTTGCTGCTGAAAGAAAGCTAGGCTAAGAGAGTGATCTAAAAATAGAAACTGCAAGAATGAAAATCCTTGATTTTTATGCACTGAGGGCCTGATTTAAAACCCACTTAAAATCTGTTGATGACAATGGGTTTTAGATCAAGCCCTGTTTTCCGATGCACATTTATCATACAAGATTCACATGAGATCACAAGTGTGTGTTTAAGTTGAAATTAGCAAAGTGTACGTATTCAGATATTCTGATTGCCTCAGTGAAATAAATGCACTTGCTTTTATTTCAATCTGTAGAAGTCAATATACAATATAGCCCTAAGCACATTTGTTAACAACACAGCAAGTAGATCTGCACAGGGACTGAGACAAGGTATCATCTGATTTCTGTACAAAATCCTTAGGGGAAAGAGAGGAGGGATGGGACGGATCTCACACAGATATGTAAACTGTTTGGCACCAATTTCAATGAGGTTGTGTAAGATAAAGCAAGACACTAAAACGAATTTCACAACTTGTTTCAACCTCACATTCCTGATCTTCAGAGAACTTAATCATTGCCATGTCACCAGATCAGATTGAGAACTGCATCAAACCACTAGTAGAGGAAGGTGTAACTTCAACAGAATTACATCCAACTATGCCAACAATGATCTTGGCCCTCGGTCTTCAAAGAGATGTTTGAATTCCTTCCTCCCCAAAGTAATTTGTCATAGTCCACTCTAATCTCAGCTGAAGAGATTTTGTAACAAATAGATTTGAAGTTAACAACAGAGTAAGGACAACTTGAGGCAATTGACCAAAATAATGACAGAAATTATGAAGACTGGAAGAGATCTGAGGATCTATGGGTGATTAAACTATCTAGCTAAAAGTTAAAACAAAACTTAGAATTGATCTGAACCAAGTATAAATTCAAAATATACCACTGAATTTTTTTTTTTTTTAAGTATGAAAGTTACTTTTATCAGATAACTCAAAGGCAGCCACACAATTTGACCAAAAACTTTCCATTGTATAAAAAGTATTTTTTCAAATGTAAATTCCTCCAAGCAGGGACTTTGCTTTAAGTGTTTGTAAACTGCCATGTACACCTGTTGTGCACCAAAGAGTAATTTTCCTGAAGTTTCAACTTGGCAAATGGAAACAGGAGTTTATAACAGAAACAAATAGAGCTCCTCTATAACTGCAGCACTGCTACCATCACATCAGAATTTGGTGTTTCACATTAATGCAGATGGAAGACTTCTCAATAAAAATTAAGCCTACCTACGCAGGACAGGCAGAACGATGTTCAGTACTAATAACATGTAAGCACAGGTTTCTAAAAACTTTGTTGCATAATTTATTAACTTTCATACCAGAGTTTCACAGATTAAGACAGAAAGCAACACTCAGATAGCTGAAACACTTCTTTCTGCCATTGGCTCAGTAAATTATATGTCTCCAAGTATTTTTAAACTTTAATATTTAGAGGAAATAATATTTACTTAAGTTTCCCAACCTACAAAGTCATCTAACTGTAGTTTAGTACAGATATACATCTGCCAAGCATCAAAGATTTACAGTAAGCAGCGACTTACCAGTACTTCATACATAGTATGTGTGTCACTGACTCAATCTGAAAGTTTGTTTCATTCATATGAAAATTGAGGTTTTCTCTCTTATTTTTTTAATCTGATCCAGTAGGCCAAATCCTCCTAAAAATCAACAACAGAACTCCTGCCGACTTCAATGGGGTAGATTCAAGAGCTTAATGCTACTGTACAGGGCTGGCCCTAGGTTTATTAGATCCCCTACAAAAAGCAGAACAGGTGCCATTGTGCCCATCACTAGAATGTGAAAAAATATTTTTGTCCTGCTTCCTTTGAAGGGCTGATGTTTAACAGGGGGATCCCAGCAGAGAGAGTATCTGCCATTGCTTACAGCTGGCCCTGCTATTGAATGAACTGTACTGATTGCCAAAATTCAGCTAAAAGTTTCAAGAGCTAAACTGCACAATACATATGTGAAGTATTTACATTTTTAAAAAGTATGAACTTGGTTTACTGCTAACAGAACTAACACTACCCACATGCACTATATGCTGTTATAGCTGTTACATTTCTGCTTTATATTATACATTTACATTATAGCTTTATTTCTGATGAACCTAGAATAAGTTGCACTGTTCTTTTGTTCTCTTTTATTTCTCATGATTTAAAAGGATTCCCTGGAAGAATCTAGATTAAGTTAAGAAGTTAAGTGCTACATGTGAAAACAACATTTATGGTAAGCACAGTGTGGGGTTTAAACTTGACAGTTTATCTTTGTAATTATATTCTATAATTTACCTAAAGTAGGCAGTAATACTTCTGCAGCTAAAAGAAAACAGCTATAATTACTTGTATAACAGCAGCACTAACCTATGGACCCGATGCTGTAAATCCTTACTCATGTGAAGTCCATAGAACTATTCATATGAAGAAAGACTACTTCAGACAAGTAAAGATTACAAAATTGGGTCCTATGGGAGCAATCCAAAACTTGCCGAAATCAGTCAGAGTTTTGGAGAAGGCTCTACATGCACCCTTCTACAAAGTCTGGACTGCAACTTTCCTAGCTTTGGGCCAACACTTAAAGGGTTATTTTCATTTTCTTCTTTTAAATCAAGTCAATAAGTTGGATCCAAAAATTCTGAGAAAGTCCCCAGCTTTAAGGGTTTAACATCTCAACATCGGAAAATGGCTCTCGATTAATACAGAGATCCATCACCCAGTCTGAGAGACTGCAATACCTTTTTTCAAGCCACTATGGTCAGTGGAATCAATGTGTGTGTGATTTTTCTCTCTATTTATTTTCAATATTCATATTAAAAATTCTTATTGAAACCTGGATTACAAAAATGCATATTAAAAACAAACAGTTTAGGATCAGATTCTTTCACCCTTGTTTATGTTCTCTAGTACTTTATTTTGCAAATAGCCAGACTATGTCTGTAGGACTATTTGAGAAGTAATGTAGTATTCACCAAAAGTCGGGGCAGCAATTCAGTTTTTCTATGGAATTTTCTATTTAGGTGCATTACTTCTTAAATCAATGTCTGCTTTTAAAACACAGCTCTTAAACCTCTTGTTTCTACCATAACAAGATCAAGTATAAAATTCATCCTCTGTAATGAATCTGTGATTTTCAGACATATGAACAAAGAAATCATCCTTTTATTTTCCCAGCAGGCATTTTCCCATAGTCCTTCCTTTCTATTATTACACCACCACCTTTAGGAATGTTGCAATTAAAATTCACTATAATCTGGGTTTTTCCAAGAGCTCAATTTCAAAAACATGCTTCTTCTCCTCCCTTCTTGATGTACTTTGCTTCCCCTTCTCTATTTTTACTGTACTAAAAAAAGGCAAGAACATTATTATTTTAGAGATGTATGACTGATCAGGTTATTGCCCATTAGTCTTGGAGTGCCACCTGCTGTGTTACCACACTGGGAATTCCTGCCTTGTAATAGTACAAAGTGGGTTTAGATCTTCTGATGAAAAGGTACAAAAACTCAGCACTATTACTGCTCACGGGGGGGGGGGGATGAAAAGGAGAAAGAGAGCTTGACTAAGTTTTCACGAATTTTCCAGCTCTAATTACTAGTACACCCTTGAAACCAAAGATTGACATACAGTTGGAGCCAAATCATATTCATAAACATGGTGTTAACATAATGCCAGCAACTCATATCTGCACCAACTTTACATTTGAAAAAGCTGTTTGTTGATTTAGAACTAGACCTCCCAGATGTTGTTGGACATGCGTGGCTCCAATGGTATGCTATAGTCATCAGATCTGAGTGTCACCCCATGCACTGCGAGTTCATATCCAACCCAAGGACAGAAATCTGAAATAAAGAAGGGGACAAGTTGCTCCAATCTACTGCTGTCAAAGCGAGTTCTGGGATGCTATAGAACCCAACTAACTGGAGGTTTATAAGAACAGGTTGGACAAACACCTATCAGGGATGAGCTACATATACTTGGTCCTGCCTTGGTGTAGGGTGATGGACTAGCTGTTCTCTCAAGATACCTTCCAGCCCTAAATTTCTGTGTTCAGTCACAGACACTTATCAAGCTTTCATGGTTTCACAAATGCAGTGCCTACCACCATTGAATCAAGTCTGGGAAGTGATATAAATCCCTTTCATTCCTGCTGATGCACTGATTTTCTTACAGACTCATCATTGTTCATGTTCAAAGACATCCAACAGTATTGGTTTCCACGTTCCTACAAACTGCCCTATCTTCAAGCAATGGAGGTATTCCTTTGGAAGAGGCGGCAAAAATGCCAGTATAGGCATCCAAATTCATGTACAAAGTAGTGCGCCCAGACTTAGTCTGATCTGGGTGTTGATGATCGCATCAACTATATTGCAGAAGCAATTTAGAAGCTTCAAACTTGGACCTCAGATGTGTTATATGAAGCACCCTGGTTCACGTTTTTACCATGTCTACAAGACATATGTCAAGCTCTAAAGGTGTTTTTCTGACCTATTTTTCCCAGCACCTGTCTCTTGGGGGTCTCTCTCTCTCTATATATATATATACTGAGCAATATAAAATTTACAAATAAAAAACCCCACACATCCCACAATATAGACAATGTCTGTAGAAAAACCATGTAAGAAAACAAAAAGACTATAGACACTTTTGAACTATCACAATTAGTGTGTTTCCATCAATTATCTTTAATCTCTGATTGGAAATGAGCAACAGCAAAAAAAAGTAATAATTCTGGAAGTATATACTGAAATTGCAGATACTAAAACAGAGAAGAACACACACACAAGCAACTATCTACGTGGGAGACGTTCAGTTGAGTTTGAATAGTAGTGCATGCTGAACAGACAACTATAATATCAGCCCTTGTTGAGACCTGTACCATACAATACGTGTTAACACTTACTGCTGCTTTTGAGCTGCTATACTGAAGTACACTGGTGTTCCTTTGAAACATGCAGCCTCTGTACTTCAAAGGTGAAAATACACACAAATTCAGTATATGGGTCAGGAACAAAACTATTTTGTACCTGACACACCAAGTGTGTGATGCAACAACAAAACTCCTGATGCCGTGTTAAACATAATGAAAATTGGCTATTAGTTGAGCAAAAGGACAGCCCTTTGTACAGCTACATAATAGCCTTCAGTTTGGTAGTGATCCTGGGAGTCTTGTTTTTGATCCTCAAACTCTTTTTTAAAAAGTTCCGCTGTTGTCTAGGAGCCATCACAAAGGTGAGACTTTCAGCCTTCAGAGAAGGAAAACTACATGAAATGCTCTCTCACGTGTTACATATGGCAAGTTCTGCCTCCATCTCAAGGAAGATGGCCTGTCTGCAAGGTAAGTACAACTCCTAAAATCTGGGATGTGACAAAACAAAAGAAAGGGCAAACTAAAATGATACAACTGGCAAGAGACTTAAGGATCTCATAATACAGCCTAAATAATGGCCTTGTGGACATGAGGGCTCCGTCAGCCTACATGGGAGGTAAAGAAAAACCCATATTTAACTGGGACCTTCTCAGTTATATAGTTTGGGGACAGAAGTAAAACTGTTATTACTTCATATTAAAAATAAGTCAGGTTTAATTTCTTATTCAATAAATAGATATAATTACTAAAAAGAGACAAATCTGATCTTTGTCTGAAAGAGTGAATGACTACAAAATGCAGGTTTAATCTATTAGAAAAAATTGTGTCTACACTAGAAAAACTAAGAATTGTAATTTTCCACCAGTGGAGCCCCAACGATGGTACAAATGGGTGGGACATGAGGGCAGTAAGAATGTTCTACTGCTGTCCGTTTTCCACCATTGCTACCACTGGTGATGCTGCAATGATTCTGAGTTATGGGTTCCAGATTTGCCAATGAAGATTGCAGCGTCATTTACAATTTATGTAGTCTTTCTTCATATACTGCTAACTAGTCTGAGGACAGTGAATAATTTGTGACCAAACCGAATATTAAATTGATTGCAACTTTTGTGTCTTAAAACAGTTGTCTTCACTTCTACATTTTCAGAATTGAACACAGTATCTCCCAATTCAGGTTTTTTTATTTTTCACATACAGTACAATAATCATGCATTTGAAGTCATTTACATGGGATATATGATGACATTGAATACTATACATTGTCTCATATGCAAACTGATGACCATTTTAATCCTGAGAGAATAGCAGAAGGTTACTCAACAGTGAAGTTTTTCAAATAAATATATTTATTTCACTATTTCTTTGGGTATAGTACATAGTTAAAGACATAACCCTTCAAAAAAGCAAGCATGTACTTAATTATATATACATGAATATTCCTACTGCATGATCATTGTGTTAGATGTTTACTTTATTCACCTATCGAACATACTAGGGTGACCAGACAGCATATGTGAAAAATCAGGACAGAGTTGGGGGATAACAGAAGTCTATATAAGAAAAAGACCCCAAAATCGGAACTGTCCCTATAAAATAGGAATGTCTGGTCAGCTTAAAAATTGTAGATCTGTGGAGACAGCCATTACTCTGTTCAGAAAGAACAGAACTTCTACTTAAGCAGAGTCTACGCTTAAAAGTTTCTGTACTGGCAGATCTTTACCTAGTGTAGATGCAGCTTATACCAGCAAGAAAGACCTTTTTGACAGTTCAGCTTATTCTAGTTTGGAGAGTGAAATAAACCATACAAGCAAAAGCACTTTTATGCCGGTATAACTGCATTTACAGTAGGGCTTTTGCTGGTACAGAAAAGACAAACAAAAAAGAAAAAAAAAGCATATTTCCCTGGCACTGCTATACCAACAAAAGTTTCTATTGTACCTGTGGCCTTAAATATATTTTCGCATCCACATTTTAACACATCAACCTAGAGATTGTTTATATAAAAAGAGAATGCTACCATCTTCCCCACTCACAAAGTGGGAGAGTTGGGAAAATGCAAACTCCCCACATCAATTAGAAGGAAGGGATGAAGCACATTTTCTTTTTTTGGTCAGAAAATGTTATGCATCTTTATTTTCTGTAGATATACAATTTAAGAAGAAAATCCTGGATGTGCTTAAACGTAACAAAAATTTGAAGTATCTCTATAGTTATCTCGTTGCTTTATAGGGCAGGAAAGCAAAGTCATTTTCACTTGACTATCATGGAAACATTCACTGTATTCTTTTGATTTACAGAGAAATTAATATGGCGTAAACGCCATATCCACAAACATACACACAGTCCTTAAAAAGTGGGATGTCTACTCAGAAGCCATGTCAATACAGAATCCTCTAAGGATATTATATTATCTTTTTCTACACTTAGTCTCTACCACGCTCAATGACCCAACTGTCAATATGACTATCCGTCACCACTTAGGGTAAGTTTCTGCAAGACTTGTACTTGCCTACCAAAGTAATATTTTTCCAACATCATAATTCAACAGTTTTATCATCGCAGGATTTTTTGCCCTCCCCTCCCATCAGCCACAACTTTCCCTCTACTCATTAGCATGCATAAGGTATCTAAAAAAACCCAAAACATCCAGATATCAAAAAACAGCAGTGCTGCTTCAATAGAGAGACAATGGAGCCAAAGTATTGAAATTTTTTTCCATGCAGCACTTCAAGGACACTTCACAACTCGGCCTCTTTCAAATATCGTAGAACAAACAACAACAAGGGAGAAAAAGATTGACTGTTTTCTGTTTGGACTAAAGTGAGACACTAGAAAATGTGAGATATGGCCTTGAATGGCTGTTTTAACAGATGTCTCATTTTGGGGAAGGGAAAATGTAATATTTGTTTGTGCCCATATATCTCAGAAAATGATCTATCCACAGGCATGCTATGCCAGTGAAGAGTACTGAAGAACTCAATGCTCCAGATAAAAATCTGACAAATTTTCCAACAGTGACATGGGAAAAAATACCTTTTCATACAAGTCTACATAATAGCAGTACCTTGGGTCTTTCTCTAACACAGAACTAGGCAACTATGAAAACTTAGGTGGGCTGTTTGCGTGATCTGTATCACACTTCATTACAAAGTAAGCCAAAACCACAAAACTAATTTCACTTTGAACCTCAAAATGCACTTATAAAAATACTACAGTAATCATCTAGAATGCTGCAGTATCTCTACTGTAAGATGGAGTATTTTAGACTACTGTTGTAGATTACTGCAGGATACAGTACTGACAACCCCATGCATTCAAAAATCATGGTTCAGGAGACCCTCCCAAAAAACTATGAGACTGGCTTAAAAATCACAAGATTTAAAAAAAAAAAATTGTGAGCTCTCTTCATTTGCCTTCTTGATTTTGAGGCTTTAAGACAGTCTCAGGTCACATTTTTCAGCTTGTCTCTGCAATCACAAGGGCTACAACTTTTTTTTTTTTTTTTTTTTAAATAATGAAAGCCGAGATGATCATATATTCACAGCACTGCAGGAGCTCGGACTTTTTGTTAAAGTCACCAAACATCATGAGACTCACAACAAACTCATGAGAGTTGGCAAAACTAAGTATATGTATTTGGGATTGTAAATACTAGATTTTTTAATTGGAGAATGTAGCTAAATACTGATTTCACCATGCAAACACAAATCAAAGGAAAAACATTTCCATTAATAATCATCAAAATTTACAGATATGCAAAGTAAGAAAAATGGTCCTTGAGAATTTATTACACTTGATTTAAGGTGATTTACTTTGTATTTTTGACATGATATTGCCAATTTGTGTTTTAACTCTAAAACTCTAAAGCTCTAACTTCTTAAATCTCAACACTGAATGTCATTAAATAATTATTCTCTGATATCCCCATTGTCTGAACCCCTCATAATTTCCCACAACTGTGAAAATTTAATGTTTATTTTTAAATATTATTCACCAAAATTATATAAAAATAATAATTCTGCCAAGCCTAACTTAAGGGCAAAATACAACAGTATTTTTCGGGGACAAATTCTGCCCTGGCCTGGAGGGTTACTGCAGTTCCTGGACACAGCTAAATTTTGACCCCTCCCTTCAGGCAGGATACAGCAAGCCCACATAGAGTATCCACACCCTCTGGGGCATGAAGCTCTGTCCTACTGGGAATCCTGGAATGAAGTGTCTAATTGGGGCAGTGTAAATAAAGAGTACTCCATTGGAAATAAAGAGTCCACTATTATTCTTTCTATACTACCCACTATCACTTTCAATGACTGTCAATATCAACATCGCTCACTCCTTCAGATCAAGTTGCTGGCCATTAATACTAAACTTGTACTTGCCTTAAGAGAGTTTGGGGACCCAGGCCTATGCAGATTCATTGGCCATTTGGATCCCCCATTCCAGTCTCTTGCCAGGGCTAGGCTCATCAAGTGCCTAGATCTATACATTCTATGAATGGGCAAGCTGTTCTCTTCATCTTCCTAAGAGCTAGGGGAAAACATGCTCCCCAATAACGTAGAATGAGACTGTAGACTATTATACATAAATGCAACACACTCCCATGTGCCACTCAAGAGCAACCACATTGGATCTCTTCAGATATTTTCTCCCAAAGGAAAAGAAGGTTAAGAAAAGTAAATTTAAAAAAAAAAAATCCTTTGAGTCATGTCAGTCATACCCTCTAAAGGAAGAGCAGCCCTTCTTAAAATATATTTGAATGTGCTATTTTCTGTTTCTCTTAGAAGGCAGAATTTCCCCCATTACGCTGAAATTGACTAAAAGAATATCAGTACGTTTCTCAAAGCTAAACATGATTTAAGAACAGGTTTTATAGTATTTTATGGGGCTAAATACCTGGAATTTGCTTCCTTGGATATTTAGTTTAAACTGCAGACACCATCAATCAAACTCTCTAGCATCTGTGTAACTTTAGTGGGACTATTCACGTAATTAAAGTCAATGGTACTACTCACATGAACAAAGTTATTCAAGTGGTTAAACGTCTGAAGGATGGAAGTCACAAAGAGAATTAGTGTATGTACATAGATTGTATTTTAACTGTATCTAACAGTGTCAAACAATATTTTAGAATTTTAAAAATGTTAGTTTTGATTAAGCTTTGTCATTGGTGCCAGTACTGTCCCAGGAATTTTTTACTGGGGGGCAGAGGAGGGAATTAATACTACTCCTTCAGAACTATCACACCATTTTTTTTAAATTCATGTTTTCAATGGAGCTAACAACATCTTTTAAAAGACATTGCGTTATTGCAGTGTTTCCAAACTATGTTCCGTGGAATAGGTGTTCCGTGAAAGAATCGTAATTTTCAAAAAGGGTTTTAAAAAATTTTTAATTTTAAATTTGGCATATTTGAAGCATAGTTTATAACTCTTTTTGAATGACTATAATTTAACATAAAACTCTTTTTCTGGTTATCAATATCGTATTGAATATCATGGCATAAATAACACATTTTTTTATATGTAAACCAAGCGACTACAAAAATGACTACAAAAACGGCTACAAAATAATATTTTAAGTGTTCCGTAAATATATGCCATGCTGACAAGTGTTCCGGGGCCAAAAAAGTTTGGGAAACACTGCTTTACTGTATAAATGGCACTGCCATGTCACACAGACATGTTCATATACCAATGCCAGTACAGACCTGAGAACGTTGTTTTGCTTAGCTACTGTACTGCTGAACTATCAGAAGACAGAACAAATACTTTTCTCAAATATTTTGCCAAAATAACCTATGTTTTTAAATTTCTCATTCCCTGGCAGATTTAAAACCAAATTTTAAACTATTCACAACCAAGTAAGCCTTACACTGTGCTATTACTATATCCTATTTTAAAACTATGTGGGGTTGAAACTCAGAACTAAAGCATACCATCAAAATACAAGCAGAAAGCAGGAGAAATCTGACTGGATATTGACAAAACCAGGACAGTATATGAGGAAGGGCCGAGAACACGAGCTCAAGCAAAATCATTCCCCACTTCTGGATCTGACAAAGGACCTCCATGACAACTGGGTGGGTTCAAGACTCCCAACGTTTAAGGAGCCTGGCTGGGGGAGGGGAGAGGGTGGAGCTTATATTGAGCTGCTCTCCCTAACCTAAATGCAGCTAATCAAACAACAAAATATTTTGCAAAAATAAGGAGTTTATCATCAAGCTTTAGAAAAATGCTGATGTTCTCTCATTAATAAAAGTGTCTCAATTCTGTATTACTCCACGAAGCACAGGACATAAAAGTACTGTCCTTACATTTTCTCATTTTCTCCACCTGCTGTTAAGGGGGTTACATTAACAATCCAGTACTAACAGTTACTTTCTTGGGTTCCTGAAAAGACTAAACTAGCCAGACAAATTAAAGTGATGGAATTTAAGTTAACCTAGGAACTTCCTAGTTAAATGGATGTGCCTTCCACAAAAATAAACCTAAACTGAAACACGTACACATTTTATGTTATTGTACTTGGAGGCATGTGACCAAGAGCAATATACAGACCTAAAACAATAAATGAATAGGAAATAAAGCCTGAGTCCATCCCAATGCAAAATGAGTCACTTAACAAATCAGACAAAGAATTTAGTCATGCTCTGATTTATTTACTTGAATACCACATCATTTTCAAATGGGTCAAACAGCATGGCAGGACAGCTAGCGAACTATTCAACAGTCTAATCCTGCACTGAAGTCAATGGCAGAACACAGATTACAACAATATGATCAA
Organism: Dermatemys mawii; assembly: GCA_007922305.1. NCBI lineage: Eukaryota > Metazoa > Chordata > Testudines > Dermatemydidae > Dermatemys > Dermatemys mawii. The sequence continues at coordinate 17,173,031 of ML677362.1, forward strand.
GACTGGCCCTATCATTTCACTTAAGGGCCTGATTCTGAGTTGCATATTCATGCAAAACTCCCACTGCACCCTCATTTTTAAAAATCATTTTTGTCTTTAAAGATATATTATTCATAGCTTTCCTTTTATATAAAGTCTGTCACTCATCAGTCTGACTGGTAGTCAGATGTCTGAACACTGCTCAGTTTCTTGCTGAAGTTTTCTGGCTTCATTTTGTTACGTAAACATACACAGCTATTCAAGCATAGCAGAAAGGATAAAAAAATTGGTTAATGACATAACTTGTGTGCATGTCTTATCTATTGATTTAATTCTCTCAAAGTACATGCATATATAAAAATTATGAAAATAGTGTTAGTTGGTAATTCACAAATGTTAACTTAAGGAAAGTTTATAATACAACTTTTTCATGTGATAGAAAAAATTATTTAACTAAATAAAAACAAGCCTATTTGTTAAGCTGTGCACTCCCTTTATTTATTATAAAGCCTTTTAAATTAACATCTTCAAAGTCCCATAATATCTATAGCATATTTGAACCAAATAGTACATTTGATGTTAAACATATGCTTTAACAAACCTTATATAAAAGTGAACATACCTCAAAAGGAGTGGCCCACAGTGGCATGGCAGGCAAGGCCTCGAAATGAAAGAAAATTCAGACTTTTATTACATCTATCTAAAATACCCATAAGATTGTAATACCAAGGACATCAGAGAAATAGCTCTGCTCCGAGCCAATTAATGTCCAGACAAGACCACAAATTAAAGAAATGATACAAAAAAATGTTCTGTGCATGAAAACTATGAGAACAAATGGTTCATCCATACACTGATATCATAGAGAGAGCTTTTTGTACCTTTATTTTCTTTTTTCAAAACCTATAAGTATGTATTATAATTTTTAAGCTTTGATCCTGCAGAGTTCTCCATGAGTGGATCCCTCTGCAGGGTTCACTCTACATTCATGTCTTACAGTAATATTTTAGTAGCCAGAGATGTAAGTTTAACTAGTTAATCACTGGTTAAATTTTTTATGTCTCTGGCAACTAAAATAATCACGACATTTTCTCACAAATGGTTTTGTTATTATTCACATTTTCTAATGTTCTGTAATTTTAGTCTGTAAAGATCTGCACCTATCTTTAGATAATTTGTTGGCACAGCGAAGATGTATCATTAGACCTAAAGTACAAAATTTGCCAAGTTTATATGTGAAAAGTCAAGTGTAGATAATTGACTGATCGACTTGAAAAACTAATCTATAAAGCAAGCAGAAGAAGAAAGCATTATCCATTTATTATTAATTTTTCTTGTAAAACATCTGTCTCGTATTTTGACATCTGGTGTACTTACTCCAAATATTTCACAAGACCACAAAATTAAGTAGTTATGTGCTTAAAATCGGTGACAGAGACTTTCTGTACATTCCTTATCTGAGGAAAGCAATAGTATATAAATTTCCAAAGAAATTTAAATTCTTACGCAATCATGAGATTCAGCTGCAACAGCCTCTTTAGACAATAATCTCAGATAGCATTTAAGTTTTCTATCTTGCTAGAAAAAGATTCACATACATGGAAGCAAATCAGCAAATCAATATTTCCAGTATGTGACACACTGAACACTTGCATTTTGTCTGCCACACTATACAGCTAATTCAAAGTACCATTTCTGCTCCAGTATTTGCAAACTATTTTACTGGCCATTAAATAGGAACCAAGCCATTATCTTGCCTTAAGAGATCACAATATAAGTACAATTACAGCGAAATGTTTCAGAACCTGAATCCACATCCCTTTCCAACTTCCCCAAGAAGCAACCACCACCAGTCCTAATTATTTTAAAACCTAAACCCTTTTCAAGGCTGCCCATCAACCCCAAACCCCTTTTCAATGCAAAGCCTTCACCATACATCCCCTACTTAATTTCAGGCTTTTGGCCTAAGAAGTAGGGATTTTTCAAACTCTGGGGGCTGCCTCCAAAGTCTCTGGACTTTCAGTATTGCTGCTCTCAATGTGACACTGAATACAACATGGGAGGAACCTCTACAGGCAGGCTGCAAAAAGGCAATTCTAAGAGCCACGTTTTTCGGAATCACAAAGTACTGGAACATATTATTTTCCTGATTCTAAAGCACACTTATCTTATGCAATATTTTTTGTCACTTGCCAAGCAGAAACCATAGGACAGAGATTTAGGGAGTGGCCAAGATGAAAATCTCAGGTTTTTCTATTTCCCTACTGTAAACAGGTATGGCAGCATATTCTCATGTGCCAAATCCACGCACACAGTAACTTGCCACACCACAGCACTGACACAAATGCACCATGTGAAAAAATTCATCCCTAAGGAGTCCTGCGGTTTCTCGCTTGCAGATTGAGAACTTTATCACATACCTTCGTTTTAATTACATTCCCTAAGGCCTGTACATACGCACCCAGCCTCCCCCACCCCAATCCCAAAAAGGTGCAAGCACAGGACACTGTAATAAACTGCCAGCCCGACAGCCCTCTTCTCCCTGCTGGGATATCTTGCCACAGAGGGAAGAGGCTGCAGGGAGGGCCTCGCCTACTCAGCACTACAGAGCGAGTGAGCTGCAAACTTTTTTTTTTATTTAGGGGAGCCCCAGCTAATGCAAAATGAAACTTGTTAAGCATTTGCCTACCTGGTGTAAATCTGCAACAAGTGCATGCAGCATCCGTGAGCAAAGACGTGGCCGGACTGGGTACAATTTTCCCTTTTTGGGGGGGCGTTGACGGAGCAATTTAAATACTAATTTATTACAGAACTGCCTTTGCTCGGTCCTACTTTACTTACAGTATAGCTCTCATCCTGTAAACAAATATCGCTCCGCCAGGAAACATACTCCTCCCTCCCCTTCCCCCATGCAATACACCCTCCCCTAAGCAATTGCACTGGGAGCGAAGGAGTGGTGGAAATATCCACCCACCTCCCCACACACTTTGCAACGCCACACTAGGGAAGGCTCCGAGAACCTGGACTTACCTTTTGCATGATCCCGCTTTGCGCCCCCGCCTAGTGATCGGGGGAGAGGTTGTTGGGGGGGCGTTTCTTTCTTGCAATCTCTGATGCAAAATCCCAGTGTCAGCAAATCGCTGTCAAATTATTTTCTCGCAAGAGGAAAAAAAAAAAAGCAGAAGCAGAAATGGGCGGAGGCTGGAGGCGGCGAGCGGATCCCTCCGCCGAGATGGGTCGGGCCCTGGCGTTGCGAAGCAGGAAGTAACAAGGTGTCAGCAGCAGCCGCGATCACCCCGAGCCCCCCCACGCCCGCAGCCGCCCCGGGGCTTTCGGTGCAAGGACGGGCCAGGCCACGCGCTCGGGCCGGTCCCTTCCCGGGAAGCCGGGCTGGGCTCTGCCCAGCTCCCCGCCTCTCAGCGCTGCAAACTCAGCGCAGGTGCGGGAGCCTGCGGCCAGCGGGGCGGCCCCCGGGCGGGCGGGAGACGAGTTGGCAGCCGGGCCCCGGGCTCCCCGAGAACACGGCGGGGCCGGAGGCTGCCGGGCGCGTGGCCTCGGGGTGGAGACGGGGCGCTGCCGCGCGGCTCCTGGGGTGCACGCGAGGCGGCTCCATGAGGACAAGCGCCCCGGGCCCAGGCCAGACGCTGCCTTCAAACCGCGCGCGGGGGAGGGGGCGTGAGGCCGGGCAGCGCTGGGTGGGGGAGGGGCAGCACGGGGTGGGGGTGGGGGGGCGCTTGGAAGAGTTTTCCCCGCCCTGGCTGCACAGCGTGGGGGAGGGTCACACACCGGGAACCGCGCTGCTGGCCTGGCCCGGCTGGGCGCAGCGCTCCCCAGACCCGAGCCTCTCTCAGCCGCTCGGCTCCTCCCCCCGCGCGGCCGGACTTGGCGGCTGCTGGCGGCGGGAGGGAACCGCGCTCGCTGCCGCCGGGCTCGGCCGCCGCCGCCGCTCCATTTTGGGGGGCGCGCTCCGCGCACAGGTGGAGGCGTCGAGCCCTCAGCAGGGGCCGGCGGCGCCCGCCTTTCGGGTGCCTTGTCAAGGCCTCTTTTTAAAAAACATTACGGCAGTGAAAGCTCCGCCCGCAGCCCGGGGCCGGCAACCGTCTGAAAATAGCCACGGCGCCTGTCCCCGCTCCGCACGCAGCGTGGGGGGGGGGTGTCCCCGGGGCCAGGCTTCACACCGCACTTCCCTCTTGTTGTGAGGGGTTGCGCGGTGCGTAGGTTAAAGCTCCCAGAGCCGCTGCTGGACGCGCTCTTCGTAGGCGCTTGAGGGAGGGGAGCGGGGGGCGCTGTAGGAAAATGTCTGAAAAAGGAAGAAACTGCGCACTAGGATGGCTAGGTCCTGCTCCCAGTGAAAAGAGTGACGGTGACAAACTCCCATTGATTCGGATTGGAACAGAATCACGTCCCCAGCGTTGCCGTTTACAGTGTGATTTCTGTGTCATACGGGTGACTTCTTCGCCTCACCCCCCACCGCTGTACAGAGTCTCTGGTTGCGCGGACAGGAGCAGTACAGGCCAAAAGCCCACTTCTGCCAAATAACAAAAAAAAAGTGAGGCATGCACCCTTCTGGAGTGCAGAGGAATGTGCGGGGCGGGGGCAGTGGTGGTACCGGCCCTGTGGGGAGGGAGGCATGGTTTAGCTGAGTAGCTACAACGGTACGAGGGGCAGGCTGGGTTTGGGCAAGCACCGATCCCAGGAGCAGGCTAGGCTTGGACGAGAGCCCTGCATAGCAGGAAGGGTAGGGCAGGGCATGGGCCAGGTCCATGTGCGTGGGCAGGAAGCGGGGGGCCAGGAAAGGGGCCAGCCCCAGGTGTGGGGGAAAGGGGCAGGGCTTGGGCCAGCCCCAGCTGGTGTCCTGTTTTTGCTTTGGGAAGTATGGTCACCCTATATCACTGTCATTAATAGTTTAATCTTCATGAGACCACTTTTGTTGGCAGTATAGACCAGTGTGATAGGGGAAAAAAATCCAGTGTTCCCCATTGACAATTGTACTTCTATTTCCTTCTATCATTTCAGATGTTGGTATTTTTCCATTCAACCACACAACCAAATTCCAACTTTAATTTTGCTTAAGTGAAAAATACTGCATTCAAGTGTATTAAGATTGCAAATACCTTTGGATATTGTGACTTCTGTTCTTGGGGGTGATGTGCAAAATCTTTGCTGAGCTTTGGAATCAATAGCTGGTTTGTTTGCTTGCTGGAATGCTAAATTGTATAAACTACATTGAAAGTAGAACTCAAACCACAGCTCAATATGTCCCGTCTGTTTATTTTTTGCATCTGATTTAGAAATGAAAATAAACCCATATTCCTTATGATTTCCAAAATAGCTCCTGAAAATCAGGAATCCAAATTAATCCAATACATTTAATAGGTCTGTCTCAGCATCTTGGCTCACTCAACCAAATCGGTACAGGATTCTGTATGGGCTGGACTTGTGGTGGTACTTAGTTTACTCAGAACATACAGGCTCATATTATAATTCTCAACACAGCAGTAACTATAATGTAATTTTACAACTAGCATACAAAAAAAATTCTCATGCAGCTTTCCAACAAATTTCCATTTGTTATTCTACAATAACAAGTAGGAAAGCACAGAAAATCTCTTCTGCATTAAGCAGTTGATTAGTTTTGGCCAGTAATTCAGAAAAAGATACCTGGGATGACTATAGCCTTAGACGATACTCCTGGCATGTGTTGTGCAATTTATGGATAGACTGGGGTGCAGAGAGCCTGAATTTCCTCTTTCAAAGATTACAGACTAGGAAGTCTGAGAATGTGGGTGAAAGTCTCCACGGTTGTGAACAAGCAAAGCCCACTATTATGTAGTGTTCAAACTTCAGAGGCAATTCCATTAGATTTTTAAGCATAGTGATGAAGGTACAAACATATATTGAGAAGAATGCCGTGTACTTACAGATATACATGGTAGCAAACCAGGAAATGTCTCCCGGTGACTGCTACCATTTTGGAGAGACAAAGAGAATGAGGTAATATCTTTCATTGGACCAATAAAAGATACAGTAGAATGTCAGACTTGCAAACACTTCGGGAATGGAGGTGGTTTGTAACTCTGAACAAAACATTATGGTTGTTCTTTCAAAAGTTTACAACTGAACAGTGACTTAATACAAGTTTGAAACTTTACTATGTAGAAGAAAAATGCTGCTTACCCTTTATTTTTTTTTGTAGTTTATGTGTAACACAGTATTGTTCTGTACTTGCTTGGGTTTTTTTGTTAATGCCTGATTGCGTTCTTCCGGTTCCAAATGAGGTGTGTGGTTGATGGTCAGTTTGGAACTCTGGTGTTCATAACTCTGAGGTTCCGTTGTACGACCTCACTCACCCTGTCTCTCTAACATCCTGGCACCAACACTGCACGTGTGCTGTCACTTTGTCAGACTTCTGTTCAAGATTTCTCCTTCAAACAAGTGTTAAATTTCTCTGAGATAGGGTTGATTTACATATGAAAAAGAATTATAAACGTTTGAAATGGCAGACCCTTTTGTCATCAACCTTTTTTAACCTTTGTCATCAACCTTTTTTAATTTGCAGACCCATACAAATGGAGGTGTGGACCCCTTTGAAAATCTTAGATATTGTCTGCAGACCCCAGGGGGCTTGTGGACCACAGGCTGAAAACCACTGTTCTTTGGTAATGACAACCTTTCATGGACTCCTTAGACAGTCTGTGGATCCCTAGTAGGGGACAGCAGAACACAGGTTGAGGACCACTGAGCTAGTCTAGCATACAAAAATATACTCAAATACTTTGTCCAGTCTAATTTGTTTTATTATTAATATATTTTGAAGGTATATCCAGGAAAGGCAATACAAAAGAAGTATAATCTCATTGTGTGGACAGCAGTATGCCCTGGGGTTAAGAGTAGGTCATGGGGAATCAAGATTTCTGACTGGATTATTTTCCCGGCTTTCCAAGCTACTCATTAAAGGATTTACCCAAGGTGACACGGGCCACAATTTTCAGAAGCTTTTGTTGATTCTGAGATTCTCAATTTTGGGTGCCTGTTTTGAGATGTCTAAGGTCTGATTTTCAGAGTTGTTTGGAACCTGCAGCTTCCACTGACTTAAAACATGGGTTGTGAGCAACGTTCCCTCTAATTTTTGACAGGCCACGTGCACAAAAAATTTCTTCTGTGCACATTTTTGTGCTTCTGTGCACTTTTTTGTGCACACGGTGTTTCGCTCTGCACGCGGGGTTTAGGATCTATATGCGTGCGCATAGCTTAGAGGGAACTGGTTGTGAGTATTGATCACCTCTGAAAATCAGGCCTTAAATATCAAGTTGAGCATACAGAATCAGTAGCTGAGCTAATGGGAGAGCGGCACAACAGTCTTCCCATCTCCCATCACCTGGCAGCCTTTTGGTATACACATGGCATGTTTTCAAGTATATTTTGCTGTTAGGGATGCCAACTTTCTAGTCACACAAAACCAAACACCCTAGCTCAGGGGTGGGCAAACTATGGCCCATGGGCCACATCCAGCCCACAAGCTAATTTTGTCCATCCTCCCAAGCTCCCAGCTGGGGAGGCTAGCTCCTCCCCCCACCCCCACCGTTGTTCTTCCCCCCTCCCAGGCTCACTGTGCCCCGCGAGCAGTGCTCTGGGGGGCGGTGCTGCGCAGCAGCGTGTCTCTCTCTGGGCCAGACATGCTGCACGCTCTGTTGGATTAGCATGGCAGCGTGTCTGGGTGGCGTGGTAAGGGGACCAGAGCCAGGGGCAGGGGATTGGATAAGGGCCAGAGGGTCTGGGAGGGGCATGGGAGTCCCAGGGGGTGGGGGTATGGCTAGGGGTCAGTGCAGTCAGGGGACAGGGAGCAGGGGGTTGGATGGGGCTGGGATCCTGGGGGTGATTAGGGGTCGGGGGGGGGGCTTAGATGAGGGTAGGGTCTTGGTGAGGGTGGTTGGGACAGGGGTCTCTGGAGTGAATAATCAGGGGACAAGGAGGATGGGTTGGGAGTGCTGAGGGGGGCAGGAAGTGGGAGGGGGTTGGATCGGGGGCGAGATCAGGCTGTTTGGGGAGCCCTTCCCTACCCAGCCCTCCATACAATTTTGAACCCCGAAGTGACCCTCAGGCCAAAAAGTTTACCCACCCCTGCCCTAGCTCCATCTATTCCTTGAGGCTCCATCCCTGCCCTTTCCTTGTGGCCATGCCCCCCACTCGCTACATTCCCCCTCCCTTAGTGGTTCGCTCTTCCCTACCCACACTCACTTTCACTGGGCTGGCAGTTGAGGTGCAAGGGGGGGGATGAGGACTCTCACTGTGGGTGCAGGTGCTAAGTTGGTTCCAGAAATGAGAGGTTCAGGGTGCAGCTGGGGGCTCCAAGCTGGAACATGGAGTTGGGGTGCAGGAGGGGGTGAGGGCTCCAACTGGGGATGTGGGATCTGGGATGGGGCTGGAGATGAGGGGTTTGGGGTGCAGGAGGGGGCTCCAGGCTGAGGGGTGGGGCTGAAGGATTTAGAGTGTGGGAGGGGGCTGTGGCTTGAGGTGTGTGGGGGGGTACAGACTCTGGGCTGGGGGTGTGGGCTCAGGGGCGGGGCCAGAGATGAGGGGTTTGGGAGGCAGGAGTGTGCTCCAGGTTTGCAGGGGGATCAAGGCTGGGGCTTGGGATTACCTCGGGCAGCTCCTGGTCAGCCACGCAGTGTGGGAGCTAAGGCAGGCTGCCTGCCTGTCCTGGCACCGTGCTGCGCAGCGCCCTGGAAGCAACCAGCATGCCAGGAGGCTCCACACCCTGCTCTCACCTTCAGGCACCACCACCACCCCAGCTCCCATTGTCCAGGAAGGGTCAGAGCCAGTGCCCATGGCCCCCTGCCTAGGAGCCAGACCTGCTGGCCACAAGGATTAGCCTGCCTTAGTACTGCAGCACCGCTGACCTGTCTTCTATTGGCCTGGTGGCAGTGCTGACCAGAGCCATACGGGTCCCTTTTTGACCAAGTGTCTGATCTACCCTGCACTAAATTTGCTGCATCACACACCAGCTATCTGGGCTCACCCTGATGTGCATTAACAGTTTGTTGAAAAAGTCCTCTTTCAAACTTGGCTAGAAGATATTGCATTAACAAACTGTTAACAGTGGAGAACAATGGAGAAATACCCCTTTTGATTAACGTATTCGGAGGCTAGGTAGTCTGGTGCCAGAATAGGAACATGCGTCCCATCTATCCCCCCTCCGCAGTGAGGGTTTCATGAACCACAGCATTAAAGGGTAAGCGGGTTCTCCAAGGATCACAAGGGGCATTCCTGAACAGGCCAGTGTTCCGAAAGATGCGTGCGTCATGCACCCTTCCAGGCCAGCCTGCATGAATGTCTGTGAAACACCCATGGTGATCCACAAGTGCCTTCAGAACCATGGAGAAATACCCCTTTCGATTAATGTACTTGGAGGCTAGATGGTTTGGTGCCAGAATAGGAATATGGGTTCCATCTATCTTCCCTCCACAGTTAGGGAAACCCATTTGTTCAAAGCCAGTCATAATGTCATGCATGCTGCCCGGAGTCACAGTTCTTCTGAGCAGGATGCGATTAATGGCCCTGCAAACTTGCATCAACACAATTTCAACGGGTGACTTTCCCACTCCAAACTGGTTAGCGACTGATCAGTAGCTGTCTGGAGTTGCCAACTTCCAGATTGCAATAGCCACCCGCTTCTCCACTGGCAGAGTAGCTCTCAATCTCGTGTCCTTGCGCCGCAAGATGGGGGCGAGTTCAGCACACAATCCCATGAAGTAGCTTTTCTCATCCAAAAGTTCTGCAGCCACTGCTCATCATCCCAGACTTGCATGACGATCTGATCCCACCACCCGGTGCTTGTTTCCCGAGCCCGAAAGCGGCATTCCACAGTGGAGAGCATGTCTGTGAATGACACAAGCAATTTCGTGTCATATGCATTACATGACTCAATATCATTGTTGGAGTCGTCCTCAGTGTTTGGATCTTAAGGAGTACCTCGACTGCCAAACGAGACGTGCTGGCGAGACTCATCAGCACGCTCCTCAGCAGTTCGGGCTCCATTCTCGCAGACCGAATGGGAAGGAAGAGCGCGCCGCACAGAAACCGTTGAAAGATGGTGCCGAATGTGGACGGAAACACAGGGATTGCTGGGATGCAAAGCAATGCATCATGGGGCATTGGGACAGGATGCAGAATGCCCCACATCCCACTTCCCACAAGCCACAGTGACAGAATGGGAAGAGGTGCTCTGTGGGATAGCTCTGTGGGATATGTGCCCATAATGCACTGCTCCCAATGCCGCTTCAAGTGCCGCAAATGTGGCCACGCCAGTGCGCTTGCAGCTGTCAGTGTGGAGAGACTGGAGCACTTTCCCTGGTGCGCTCTCTGAAGGCTGGTTTAACCCACAGTGTTCTACATCTGCAAGTGTAGCCAAGCTCTCAAAGTAAGTGGGCTTACCTTTAAAGACTGGGTGGTTTTGTGATGTTGGACAAGTTACTTTGGCCACGTTCGCCAAATATCATTATCCCCATTTTACAGATAGGAAAATTGAGTGACAAAGAGGCAAAGGCTCAGATTCTCCTTTAGACATGGGAATTAGGTCCCTACACATCTTAGTTCATTGTTACTCAGTTTCCCTATCTGTAAATTGGGGATAATGATACTGACATCCCTTGTAAGGCACTTTGAGATCTACTGATATAAAGCACTATGTAAGAAGTAGGTATTATTTATTAATTTTAATTTTTAAATTTATTCTTGTAGACAGTGTTGTAGTTGTGTCAGTCCCAGAATATTAGAGACACAAGGTGGGTGAGGTTGTATCTTTTATTGGACCAACTTCTGTTGGTGAAAGAGACAAGTTTTTGAGCTTAAACAGAACTTTTTTTCAGGTCTGTGAAAAGCAATGTCTAAGCTCAAAAGCTTTCTCTCTCACCAACAGGTCCAATGAAAGATATTATCTCATCCACTGTGTCTAATTTGAAATACAGTCATTGGGGAAAAAAAGACTTAAGTCGTTTCAAGTGTCCTGTCCTGCACTCCACCTTAGGAAGTTTATGATTTTACAACTAAACATTCCAGTTTTTTTAAGAAAGGTTTCCTTTCTTCTAATGTTGTGTGAAAGGCCCACATAAAATGGAAGCAGACAGCTAATACTGCAAGCAGTTCCATGTCAATAGGTCTTTTGCACTGACTGCCCCATTATGTCTGGGTCTGCCCACACCACACAGAGTTCCTGATGGGATCAGGACACATGTGAGGTTGCAGGAGAAAAGGAACCTGATTATACTGCAAGTGCTGTTAGATGCACAAAGGAAACAAGACTGAAAAAAATTCTTCTAATCTTTCAGTTTCAGTAATCTTAGGTATTGCTTCTTGTAACTGTAGAAAAAATGAGGCATAAGAGTGATTAAGACATTGTTGAACCAGAGTGCATATTAATCCAAGAATCTCAGAGATTTACAAACATTAATAAAGTAGGGTAAGAAAAAATCATCTGGATTATCGGACACATTAGTACTGCTAATTTGCACATCCCTAGCATCATTCACCAGAAAATGTTAAAGTACTTTACAAACTTTAAGTAGTTTTACCTCCTTGTGCAGCATTGTTGTACCCATTTTATAGTTTAGTGACTTGAGACATAAAAAGGTGTAAGGCCAGGCTATGGCAAAAAGGTGTTAATGGCTGCCATCAAGAGAGTCTTTGTTTCAAAGACAGTCATAGGCCATTGGCGTGTGCACAGGGTGTGCCGGGTGTATCCAGGAACACCTTAATGCAGGGGTGGGCAAGCTCATCCTGTCCTGTGCCTGAGCTGCCGGCCAGGGAGGCTCCCCCCAGCCCTGCCCCCACCTTTCCCCATCCCCAGAGCCTCAGCGCCCCACGTCCACGAGCAGCCCTGGACAGTGCTGCAGTGGCATGGCTCCAGCAGGACCAGAGCTCCTACCGCTCAGAGCTGCATGGTAAGGAGGTGGGGCTGTGAGCTCCTGTGGGCTGAGTGGTAAGAGCTCAGGCTTCACTGGATGCGGCGCATTGAGGCTCTGGGAGGCAGGGGTAAGTGGCATGGTAAGGGGACAGGGGGGTTGGATGAGGCGGAGGTTGGGAGGGTTGGGGATGGGGAGTGGGGGGGTTGGATGGGGTGGGGTTCCAGGGTGGTGGTTAGGGGTGGGGGGGTCTCTGGAGGGGGCGGTCAGGGAGCAGGGGGTTTGGATGGGGCCTGGGAGTCCCACAGATCTGTCAGAGGGTGCAGGGTGGATAGGGGTCAGGGCAGTCAGGGGAAAGGTAGGGGGTAGGATCCTGGGGGGGCAGTTAGGGTGGAGGGGTCTCAGAAGGGGGCAGTCAGGGGACAAGGAGCGGCGGGGGGTTGGGAGTTTTGAGGGGAGGCAGTCAGAAGGCAAGAAGTGGGAGGGAATGGATGGGGTGGGGCTAGGGCAGGGCTCCCTGCATGCACACCCTAATGAAATGGGCTGTGCACACCTATGTCATAGACCTAAGTGGTGGTGTGAATACTAATTGAAATGAGCAATTAATCATTGTCCTGAGCCACTTGGCAACCTGAAGTCCCTCCATCCACCTGGTGCTAGTTTCTGGGAAGATTCTAGACTTTGTTTTAGGAGTTGCCCCTTAAGTGTTTCTTACAACTATCTTGAGAGAACGGTGTGTTCACACATCAGTCTGAATAAGATTTTAACTCAGCCCATAGCAAGGTTTCACCCAGATCATAACAATAGTAGGGAAAAGGCAAAGCACCATTTAAATGATTTTCATGTCTCTCTCTCTCACCCAAATGGTACAAAAATGTGTCGGATAGTAGAGTTTGAGTACAAGACCATATGTCAGGAATAATGTCTAGAATTACTTTATTTACTGTCAGAGTGGAAGCTGTGTTAGTCTGTATCTGCAAAAAGAACAAGGAGTACTTGTGTTAGTCTCTAAGGTGCCACAAACACTCCTCGTTCTTTTTATTTTCTATATATATGTATTACCAATTCATATTTTACATGAAAAGATCACCATAGAGTGTCATGGTGACATCCACGATCAGGCTACTGGCACCAATTCAACCTCATTATTGTCAGGAGGAAAGACCTACCCTTAGCGCAGGACACTTGCACATTCCACAGTGCTAATTGTGACACTGACCATTCCTTGGTTATTAGCAAAGTGAAAATATATTCTACTATGAACTTGCTTATTATTGGATGCCCCGCCTGGATGGAAAGATTTGGGTCACAGCTCATCCTGGGAATGGGAGGGACCCAGATCAGCATCTAGCTGGTAGAGGGCACATCCATCCGTCCACATCCATCCAAAGGACACTAAGGATTAGGAACAAGAAGTGAGACAAAGGATTAATGTGCATGTTTGTGTGCATGCATGCAAGCAGCTGCCTGGGAAATGACCTTGCAATAGGGGAGACTAGGTGCAGAGTCTAATAGGCAGCAGTTGCAGGTGTAGCCAGATAAGCATGACCAGGGTGATTGGCCTTGGAGTCTCCAGGGAAGAGAGACAGTGCTGAGTTGGAGTAGGGCTGAAAAGGAGAAAGCGGACATAACAGAAGCAGTTCTATGGTTTCCAAGGGACCGTATCATATGCTCAATACCAGGTTTACAATGGCGTCAGTGGTGGCATGGCACTGAACCAACTGATCGTTTGGCAAGGTTACTTTGGCCCTGCATATGCCAACTGATCAGTTAGCAAGAGCAAATGGGACAAATGCCTGTTTTTGTACAAAAAAATAAGTCAGGATGGCTGGGACAGAGCTTCAAAAGGGAACTGTCCTGGCAAAAAGGCGATGTATGGTCACTCCACTTCCAGGCAAGTTAGTCCTCAGGGAGCCCAGCTGGGGTGGGGGCAGATCCTGGCCTGACTGATCACACCATTCCTGAGAGGCCGGAGCAATTCTCCGTCCCGGCACTGGATCAGCCCCGACCGCACTGCCAGCTCAGCTGGGCAGAGGCAGTCACCTCCCAGCAAGGCTGGTGAGTGTGGTCGGGGGGCAGGGTGTGAGGGAGTGGGTCTGTGGGGATATTTGAGAGAGAGGGAGTGCTGGGTTGTGAGGCAGTTTGGCTGCTGGGCAGTGGAGGAGGTTTGTGTGTTTTGGGTGCTAGACAGTGGGAGCTCTGTTGGGGAGCAGTGGGGGAAGTCTCTGTTCGGATGTTGGGCAATGGGGGCATAGGCGCTGACTTCTACTCATGCTGATGGGTGCTCAACACCCTTCTGCCCCTGGCCCCGCCCCAACTCCACCCCACCCCACCCCCATTCCAACCCTTTCTGTCCCCTCCTTACTCCTATTCTGACTCCTCCCTACTCTCCTGACTGCTTCCCCAAATCCCCGCCCCAGCCCCGCCTCCTCCTCTGAGCATGCAACGTTTCCACTCCTATTCTGACTCCTCCCTACTCCTATTCTGACTCCCTCCCTACTCCTATTCTGACTCCTTCCCCAAATCCCCACCCCAGCCCTGCCTCCTCCTCTGACATGCAACGTTCCCACTCCTCCCCACTCCCTCCCACAGACTGTTATGCTGCCAAACAGCTGTTTGGCAGCAGCAAGCGCTGGGAGGTAGGTTGAGGCAAAGCAGAGGTGAGGTGGGGCAGGGAGGGGAGCTTGGCTGCCCGTGAATGCAAAGCACCTACTAATTTTTCCCCATGGGTGTTCTGGTCCTGCAGCACCCACCGAGTCGGCGCCTATGAGTTAGGATCTGTGTTGAGTGCTGTGTAGTTGTGGTGGTGGGGCTGTGGGGAAGTGCATTGGGTACTAGTGGTAGGGCTGTGGGAGGGATGCTGGACAAGGGTGGTGGTGTACAGGTTGCTGTTCATTTCTGGTGGAGGTCGGGGGGGCTGCTGGGTATAACAGTTCTGGGGGATGCTGGGCATAGGGAGTTGGGAGCTTTGTGGTACGGCATGCGCCCAACACTGACGGGAAGAGGCTCGCTTGCAGCACAGGGCTAGGCGAACCAATGTGCCTCTAGCAACCACCAGTGTGTCTACAGTGCCCTTGCACTGGGTTGCGTGGGGCCACCCCTACCATGCCATGCCCAATTGCCGCTGACCCCTTGCTCCAGGGACCAGTCTCCCCATGCCATGCTCCATTGACCCCATGGGGGCCCCAGGAATGTTTGGCGCTGAACCCACAAAAAGTTAATCTGGCCCTGCATATGCCAGCTGGGGAATAGTTGGCACATAATGCACATCAACCCCTATGCCAGGAGCTGTGGGGAGGGAGGTGTAGAAGCTAATTGGCTCTATACAGCTGGGGAAATCCCCAGCACAGAGATTGTGGGTTGTTTTCACTTCCTTAACCCCTAAGTATGAATTGTGGCCTTTTTTTCTCTCCTTTGTGAAATATGCTCAGCCCTGAGACTGAACGACAGGTCTGTCGGTTTGTTCCGTTATATATCCTATCTCTGCTGTTCAAATATTGCATTGTTAGAGGCCATTTCCATTGAAATATTTGCCAAATCTCCCCCTAAGCACAGTGGTTCTGTTCAGAATCACAACTACACAGAGGTATATTTCCTAGTGATGATCCCATGTTTTCCCTTTCTTCACTGCTAGGCAATCCAAAAATGTTGGATTGTTCCACATTTGAAAAACCGGGTGTCTTGTCTTTACTCTCTCTGACCTTGCTACTTGGGAGGTTGGAAACTTTTTCTGTTTGGTTTTTTGTAAGACTGTTTCACAGTCTGAGTAATGTGGGTCACTAGGCTTCCCGTTCCCACTTCAGTAATGTTTATTGTATTCAAATGTATGTATGTCTAGTTCAGTGTTCACATTTGCATGCATTCTATCTGCTTCTTCACTGCATTTGCTGTCTGCTCTCTCTCCTCAGCTCATCTCCTTTTACCAATGGTAAGTCCACTCTGCCCAAGTGCTCTTACTGAAGCTCTACAAGATGCCATCTTTCACTTGTCAGGAAACAGGGTATTTAGGGTCAAATGAATAATCTTAACATTTGTTTCCCCTTTCCATAGACATTTTACAATAGTTTTATGAATCTCAGATATTATACTTTTATTGGACTTTGTGAAGGTCTTTAAATATTCTTTTCCTGTAGGTGTAGTAGCCCACAAAGAGGTGTCTGGCCATTAGAGATCCTGACCCCCACAAGTCTAGTTCTAATGATCTGAACAATGAGGTTCCACTACTTCCCTTCATAGACTTTTGCACAGTGCATGGTAATAGACCTTCTCTACGTTAGGAATGTTTTTACTAATGTGTGTCCTACATTTCCTTTGCTCCATGTCTTTCCATTCTAATTATATTCTCTTGGACCACCTTAAAACTTCTATTCTGTCTCTTGGTAAGAATATGCAGTACCATACACACACATAGCTTTGTTAAGCTGATCATAAGTATCCTGATTTTGTAAAAACAAACAAATCAGAATCTCAGAATTTGTATCCAGCTCTGGAGGCTACAGAATGCTCCTCTCACTTAACCTGACTACTGCAACGCCCAGCTTTCTAGCTGCCCGTAAAACCATTTTATTTTTTCACCATTTCAGACATGTCCTCTTCGTTCTTGAATCTGTACATCTGCTTCAGTTGTTTTTCCTCATTTAGTATCTCTCTTTACCTATAAGGTCCTCTGGCTTCCTCTATATTTGTACACCATTTCCTGCATTACACCCAAGTCTCACAGTTAGCCACTGTGTCTGTCAACTGCTCCAGAGCCATTCAGTAAAAACAGGTCAGGCTGCCTAAAAGTAGGTCTATACTGTTTTTCTAACCATTTTTAAAATAAGCTTATCTGAAAACCAGTTAGGCAAATTTCCCAATGTAGATAGGCCTGTAGAATGAAATACCTAGGCACAACAGGGTCCCTTAAGTAGCCCAGTGCTGTGTTAACAGGAGAGACGGAGGAGGGAGGACTTTTGTAGGTTTGTCAAACCTTTATTTGTTCATGTTTGTTTTGTATTTAATAGGCTCACATCTGTGTCTTTGCTTTTTAGAGCACTGTATTATACGCTGAAATGGATGGTTCCTTTCAGCAATTAAACCTAACCAATAACCTGAAAGGAACTATAGCTCAAAAGCACAATCTTGACCTCTGATTGACCTTGACATTTACAAGGAAAAAGAACTTTTCTTTTAACAGACAAAACAAGTCAGTGAGCCAGGAAGAATTAAAAGAAAATGGTTGTGTTGCTTTTTGATTACTTTGTTTAAACCAACATCCTACATGGTTTACAATATTTCATTACAATCTATTAGGGCTTGGAGGTGATTTAATGCCTGTTTATAATTCAGACTATTCTTGAAATAAACAAATGAATGTTTGGAAAATGGATGAAGCTGGTCTGCTGGAGACATCATTAAACACATCTCTGAAAAGCAAAACATGGGCATACTATACTTAAATGCTTTTTCCTCCTACCTTTGGCTGTATTTCAAGAATTTTACCTAATGATGTATATTCAAAAGTAACGTTGCACTATAAAACTGCTTAAGTGTTTAAAATTGTCTAATACCTATAAATGTGTAGGGTATTGCTTTGGACATAGAAAGGCCAGTTCTTCAGGGATTTTTTTCCTCTCACTTTTAAAAACTGTTTAGCCTTTAAAAACAGGGAGTGAAAGAGAAAGGAGAAAATGCAAAAGTGAGGAGGTGGTACCACCATTACGTTAGACTCCCTAGCTCAAATCTAAATTAAACCTGCTACGGGCAGCTTTAATTTATCCTGACTCTGTTGTGATGATGGAGGGGAGAATTGTTTAAAATTAGGAACTTTTTAACTTGTCCAAAATGTTCCTATAGTCCCAGGTAACTTATTCACTCCTCCCTCCACCTTGGATGGGGAGGGGGAGAGGAGAGGATTCACACTTTGCCTTATGTAGCACCCACGGATCTGGATTTAAGCATGATTTCCATTCCCTTGTGAAAAAAATTGGAGGCTGTGTTAGTAGATAAAGATACCTTAAATTGCTGCTACTCAGTGCAGACATTGCCCACCTTGTTTTCCACCCCTCTGGTTCCCCCCCACCACTGCTTTTCATTGCCCCATGTGTCAACTTCCCTTCCTCAGTCTCTCTACTTTCCACTGAAAACACTTACCCCAAATGTAGTGTCTTCACATTTACAGATTTCCCTTTCCTCCCTGGTAGCTACCTCCTTTCCTTGCAGATGCTCTCTCTTTTACCCGCCCCTCTTCCCTTATGCTTCATCTTCCCAAAGGGTCTTTCACTCCCTCAGCTCTACTTCCCTATCTGACTGTGGATCTAAGAATTTTATATTGCCCCCGCCCATCATTGTAGTACCTGAGAACCTTCCATTTAAAATCAGTAGCAATAGTGAAGTTGTTAGTGGACTCCGAGTCTTTGGCACTTCTCTCTCTCTTTGGGGTGAGGAGGTGGGAGTTGTTTTTGTTTGTTTTTTCAGGAGGTCAATATAATTTTGGGCATAGAAATGGAGTTTATATTATGACCATCACTTGCATCCTCAAAGATCAAGTTTTTTGCAATGTTTCCTAAAGACAGACAGTGGGTTCATCAGATCTCTGCTGGAAAATTGTACTGTAGCCCGATACCCTTGACTGAAGATGCTTTGTTCCCAGCTCTCATCCTTCATTCTTGGTTTGGTGACCAGTATTGCCCCAGAGGAGTGCAGCTGTCAGCGGTTAATAGGTCAAAATTTAGTCTGATGTAGGTGAGGTTGATCCAATAATTGATTTGAAAATTAGGACTAAGGCCTTAAAATGGCACTAGAAGCTGTCTTAGAGCCAGTAGAGGGACTTGAACACAAGTCTGATGTGCTCATGGTGACCTGAGCCACCGTAAAGGTGGGCAACCATCTTCTGTACCAGATGGACCCTGTGCATTGTCTTGACATTCAGATGCAGATACTGTAAATCACTGTAATCCAGTCTGCTGCTGACAAATGCATGAATTACTGTGGCCAGGTCACCTCTGAGACGAAGGGACAAAGATTCTTAGCAAACTGGAGGTGAAAGAAGGCATTTTTGGAAACAGATACTACCTGGTCATCCAACCTTAGTGATGAGTGAGACATGAGTGCAAGGAACTAGACTAGATGACCTCTCAAGGTCTCTTCCAGTTCTAGCATTCTATTACTCTGAGGCTTTGGACCACTCCGATAAATGGAGGCTGTATAATTTTGATGAGGTAGATACAACATCTTGGCCAGCTCTTTGAAGTCCTTCCCCTTTCCACTCAGCATCACTTCAGTCTTGCCTTGGTTCAGCTTATCCAGCTGATCCAGCTGTTCTACAACCAAGAGCTAATTTCCTGTAGGCATTCTGACATTTTAGTAGTGGTGATGGTTGCATCAGTTAATAATGATATATATATGGTTGAGTGTCATTAGCATACCATTGGCAGCTAACACCATTACATTTCACTGTCTCTCCCAGGGGTCTCACTAAATATTGAAAAGAGGCAGGCAGAGGCAATGTGCAGCAGGGGACATGCGGGATCATGTGCTCCCCCAGAAGGGTTCTGTCTTTTCAAAGTCGGTGTGAAACAGGACTGGCTCCTGGCTTAGCCATTCCTTCAGAGTCTGGAAGGCTCTCTCACAGTCCTCGGACCACTCCATGGCTGAGAGTTCTTCCTGAGATTTGAAATGGGGAGAGCTAGGGTAGTGAAATCTGGTACAAAGCATCAATAGTACCCTACCAGCCCAAGGAACTGCCTTATGGGGCAGCCTTTCAGGGCTTGTACCTTGTCCACCAAGGGGCATACCTGACCCTTTCCCACCCAATACCCCAGTATGTCACTTCTTCCTCCCAGGATCCACCCTCCCACTCTTTACTCAACCTCCTCCACCCCTTCTGGTCGGCCTGGTCTTGGCTGACCTCCGACTGTTGGGTGCTTGAAGTAATATCCTCAGGTTACACCTTGCAGTTCGCGGCCAACCCTTAATATATATGCCAGGATAATGGATAAGTAAAAAGTGATTTTACTAAATACAGAAAGTAGAATTTAAGTGGTTTCAAGTAGTAACAGACAGAACAAAGTGAATTACCAAGCAAGATAAAATAAAAACACGCAAGCCTATGCCTAATACAGTAACCAGACTGAATATAGATAAAATCTGACCCTCAGAGATGTTCCAGTAAGTTTCTTTCACAGACTGAATGCCTTTCTAGTCTGGGTACAAGCCTTTCCCCTGGTATAGCCCTTGTTCCAGCTCAGGTGGTAGCTAGGGGATTTCTCATGATTGCTGCCCCCTTTGTTCTGTTTCACCCCCTTATATGGCTTTGGCACTAGGCTGGAAGCTTTTGTCTCTCTGGGTCCTGCACCCCACTTCTAAATGGAAAAGCACCACATTTAAGATGGATTTCAGTATCAAGTGACATGGTCACATTTCCTGGGAGACTCCAAGCCTTCATTCCTCCCAGCCTGACTCACAGGAACACCTGCCTGCAAACAGAGCCATCCACTGTCAGTTGTCCTGGCTGATGGGAGCCATCAAAATTCCAAACCACCATTAATGGCCCACACTTTGCATAATTACAATAGGCTCTCAGAGTTATATTTCATATTTTTAGTTTCAGATACAAGAATGATACATACATACAAATAGGATGACCACACTCAGTAGATTATAAAGTTTGTTATGATACGTTACAAAAGACCTTTTGCTTGAAGAATATTCCAATTACATTATATTCATACTTATCATATTTTCATAAAATCATACAGAGTGCAACATCACAAGTACCACCCTCTTGTTCGAGGTTGAATACTTGCTCCCAGGCCCAGCTTAAGGTTGGATCTTCCCTCTGGTCCCTCAAGAAATCTGCATTGTCCTTCAGTCTCTTGGGTCCAACTTCCTCTAGAGCTCCAGCCCTGGCCAGGCATGGTTCAGGCATGGTTCAGGTTCTGGCTGGCCAAATGATTGAACCATGCCTGACCCTGCCATGTTGAACCATGGTTCAGGCATGGTTCAGGCTCTGACTGGCCAAATGGGCCTTCCCTGGCCCTTTGGGTTCCTCATTACCTAGAAGCCCCCTCCTCTCTGCGTCTGGGTCCCTGACTGCTGGGAGTCTGTTGCCCCATTCACAGAGGACCTCCCAGAACCACCGCCAGTCACACCCTAGGATCACTGGGTATGCAGCTTTTTGGCCAGGCTGACCTGACATTTCCTCATGGCCCCCTTCCTTGAGCTGCACTATGGCAGTCAGGTACGATTGCACATCCCCCTGAATACACTGTGCATGGACAGGAGCCCTCCCTGGTTCTAGGGACTCTAGGCTGGCCCGGACTAATGTCTGACTGCATTCCAAGTCAACCGGGACTGTCAACTCACAGGGGACAAGGACCTTAGATGGGCCCCTTTTCAGGGCCTAGTGGCCAACTACCAATGCCTGGCCATATCTGCAATCCATAAAGGGGCATCCTGCCTGAAGTTCTCCTCCTGACAGCACTCATAGCACCTGCCCCTACAACCCCGGCCTGGCAGCCCTGAAGTGCTGAAACCAGGCTTGCCGACATGATCGCTGTGCGGGCAGGTGCTACCAGGAGGAGAACTGGGGCAGTCATCCATTGCCTGGGTTTATTCCAGTGCACGGCTACCTCCTGCTCTCAGACCTGGCCTGTCCTCCACTGGTTGTCTATTTCCACCCCCTGGGTACTGCAGTTGAGGAGTCTACTGTTTGGGCCCTCAAGGGCCAGGAAGTCCTCTGTTAAGGACACTGCTTCTGAGAAGGTCGCCAGGCATTGATACTGCGTACACTCTTCCACTGGTGGGGAGGATCTTGGTGAACTGCTCCAATACAATAATCTTTGCTACTTGGGCCTGATTAACTTCTTGGGGCCTACCCATTGCCAGCAGTAGTCTGAGTGTTGAGCTACCCCACAGCGTCGGGCTGTGGAGGAGGGGTACCTTTCCTGGTGGAATCATTGCTGATAGGTCTTGGGGCTAATGCCGGGGTGGTCCAAGACAGCAGCCTTCATCTCAGGGTAATCCAGTGCCTCTTGGGGGTGGGGTCTAAATTCTGGTAGGTGATCTGGCTGGGCCAGTCAAATAGGACACAATCATTTGCAGGACCAGGCACTCCTGCTGTGTGTGTTGTTGCACACAGTCAACCTGTGGAACTCCTTGCCTGAGGAGGCTGTGAAGGCTAGGACTATAACAGGGTTTAAAAGAGAACTGGACAAATTCATGGAGGTTAAGTCCATTAATGGCTATTAGCCAGGCTGGGTAAGGAATGGTGTCCCTAGCCTCTGTTTGTCAGAGGGGGGTGATGGATGGCAGGAGGGAGATCGCTTGATCTTTACCTGTTAGGTTCACTCACTCCGGGGCACCTGGCAGTGGCCACTGTTGGTAGACAGGATACTGGGCTAGATGGACCTTTGGTCTGACCCAGTATGGCCTTTCTTATGTTCTTATGTTATGTTCTTCACTGCTAGCTCCCGGACCAGCTGTTGTTGCTATTCTTGATGTTGTGCCTTTTGTAATTGCTGCTGAGTGGCTATTTGTTGCAGCAGCTGGGTCTGGTGTTGTTGAGCCTCCTAGAGCTGCTGGCTCACCAGCAGCCATTTAAAAAGTTTCTCTGTCTCCGTATTGGTTGGAGGGGCTCCGTCATCTGCCCTTCCCCATCTGGATCTCTTAGCAGGTCCCAGCCATTGCCCATGTTCTCTACCATGTGTGGCGAGGTTTCAGGCCATCAGGGGAGGCAAAGCGGGGAGAACTTCCCCCTTTGGTGAATATGGCTCCTTGCAGTTGAGGTAGCAAGGCCTATCAGTGGGAGATTAGGGAGGTGCTTGTGCCCTTGGGGCAGTGGGGTGAGCAGTCAGAAGGTATAGAGGGATAGGGGGAGCCAGGCACAACCTATTCTACTGGGTCCTGATATGGAACTGGTAGTCCTGTCTTCAGGCTTAAGTCTCTTGCTCCATGAATATGTTCCCTAAGCTGCTTCTTACCCTCGTTTCCAGATCCTGCAGTTCCTCTGGGGTCAGTGGCTTTCCATCTCCCTTCTCAAATGGGGTTCCACCCTGGATTCAGCATGTTCAGCCTCAGTGGGCTGGAGCTCCAGCAGTTCCCTGGCAGGAGCCAGCTCAGACTCATCTGAGCCACCTCCTTTTACTGCTTCCAACTGGAGCATCCCAGCCAGGACGTGGGCCATGAGGGCATGGCCTCCTGGGCCCAAAGTGCCTGGTTAACCCTTGCTGGGCCAGTGCATGGTTAACCCTTGCTGGGCCAGTGCATGGTTGGTACTCCCCATCACATGGGGTTTAGGGGAAATCTAAGGCAGGTGGATGCCCCAGGTCCTCTGCAAGACTGGGTATAGAGAAGCTGGTAAATGCATTATCACAGAATGAAGCAACTGCAGGACACCTTAGAAGCAGCACTACACCACACTGCCACCAAGTGCTAGGAATGCAAAAAAGCAAGGTTTGACTTCTGATCAGTGCTGAGAGCCTGCTCTAGCCTTAGGGAGAAGTTGTCCTAGGAGGTGGCAGCTCCTAATAGAGCTGGGTGAATTTTTTCTGCTGAGATTGTGTGTGTGTCTGTGTACGAAAAATGCAGATTTGAATCAACAGAATCTTTTAATTAATTCATGTCTATTTTGGCCAACTGATCAAAAGAAGAAAAATAAATTTGAAAATTTTGAAACAGTTCATTAAATTTTTTTTTGAATGGTGCCTAACTCTCCTTGTGAATACAGTCTTTCATTATCACATTTCATTTGCTTTTATTTAAAAAAAATTGTTAATGATGCCAGAAGTCCAAACAAAATGTTTCATCAAACATAAATTAATTTTTTTTGCTTCTTGATTTGCCAAAACTTTCAGTTTGGGGTTTGAAACCATGTTATTGTTCTCAGAACGGCTTGAGAACCAAAAATTGTTGCATGCTTTCGTAGCTGTGTCGGTTCCAGAATATTAGAGAGACAAGGTGGTGAGGTAATATTTTTGATTAGACCAACTTCCGTTAGCAAGAGAGCCTCACAGAGCTTTTCTTCGGGTCTGGAAAGGTGCTCTGAGCATCACAGCTGAATGCAAGGTGGAATGGATTGTTTAGCATAAGTAGGCAGCACATATTCTAAGGGAAACCAGACAATCAGTACACTTTCAGCTGAACTCATGTAGGAGTTGGACTTTATAACTTCAGTATAAGAATTAATGTAACCTTTAATTTTATTTTGTTAGCCACCTTTTTTTAAACAACAGAAAGGAATAACCCTTTTGAGATGATGGGATTTTGTTTCTGATATGCATTACAATTAGGACCTGTTATAAAGTTTAGTTAGTAAGAGACAGACTTTTGTATTGTGTTTATAATAAATAAAAGTGTTGAGGGCCTAAAGCCCCAATGTAAATTGTTTTAGTTATAAAATTTAGCAAGGCTTAATTTACAATGTATTTTGCTCAATATAAAATACTTCTGTTTGTATACCTTTAAAGGTTTTTGTAAAAAACTGTTTGTGTAAATAAAAAATGCATGCATTAAAAAAAAAAAGTGTAAAAGCCATTGTTAACCAAATGGTTAAAAAAAAAAGGAGTAAAAACAAATACAAAACTTAACGCCAAAAAACCATTAATGCGCATCATAATTAAGGAGGGGCAAATTAACGACCCTGAAGTAAAAGCTGGCACCCCTAAAAACAAATAATTAAATAAATTCAAAACAAAATGACCCTTCTGGAGGCGTTTTAAAATGTAAATATCAAAAAATAACACCAATTAAAAAGTACCAGTTATAAACTAACACAGCAAAATCCATAAATTTTAACAACAACAAAAGACTATAAAAACAGAGTCCTTTGCTGTAGGACTTTGGGTTGGAAAATGATAAAAGACAAAAAACACCCTATCACCTGTGGGTGAATGGTTTTCACAGAGTATTCACTCTGTCTGACCTCTCAATCCTCATCCTCAAAACTATGTGCCTGGGAGATTAAATTCATAACTCAGCTAGACACTTAAAATTCATGGACTGAAGAGATTGTAAGTAAGCCATAAATACAACAATCTCTAACCTATAAGGCTATGTCTATGCTATGGACCTTGCAACGGCACAGTGGTACCACTACGGATGAGCTGCTGTAACGTCTCCCATTTAGCCACACTTTGCCAACAGGAGAGAGTTCTCCTGCCAGCGTAATTAAACCATCCCCAATGAGCAGCATTAGCTATGTTTGCAGGAGAGCCTCTCTTGCCAATATAGTGCCGTCCACACTTGCACTTTTGCTCGTGAAACTTATGTTAGTCAGGGGTGGGATTTTTCACACCCCGACCAACAAAAGTTTTACAGATTGTGGTAGGTTCGTGATTGTGTAGCCTAGTGGCAAAAGTCAATACAGCGGCCCTTGTGTTCAGGGCAGCATTGCTTAGTGGCCAGAGTCAATATAACAGCCCCAAAATACAAAGCAGGGTGGCCTAGTAACTAATACCCGAAAAGTAGGCGGGGCCTGGACCCACCCAACTCCACTGGGCCGCAACCCAGGACCCTATCACTGGCAGATTTGTCTGCCACTGGGTCAGTGGGAAATTGCACTGACCTCATATGGGTGGGAGATACCACTTGCTCACCCTTCCTTGGTCACTTCCTACCATGCTTTCTGAAGCTGTAGTCCATGGAGTATCAGGGTTTCTGGGCCCCTTGGTGCGGGTAATTCCCTGGGGCTCTGTTGGCCACAGATCTCTAGTCTGGTTCTTGGACTCTCCAGCTCACACAGGAAAAGGCTGTGATGATTCCTCAAGCTGGAGACTCCACCAAAAATCCTCCCTCTCTGGCAGTCAGTCCAAACTGAGCCAGGCTGCTCCCTTTTACACTGGCGTAGCATTTGGAGCATGCTCAGTATGGTCTGAGGGTCCGGACTTCCTCTGAAAGTTAACCTCTTTCAGCCCAGTGTGAGGTATCCACACCCCATCACACAGACAAAATTGGTAATACAGACAAAGCCTAACCTCCTTTCTTCCCCCTATGACTGTAGAGGTGTTAAAAAGGCTACTCTACTTAGAATGAGTATTCCTCGTTTTCTTTAGATACAGACTAACATGGCTGCTAATCTTAAACCTGTCTACTTAGAATATGTGCTAACTATTTATGCTAAACAGTCTGTTCCAGCTTGCATTTAGCTGTGAGGCTTGGAGTACCTTTCCCAGACTTGAAGCAGAGCTCTGTATGGCTCGAAAGCTTGTCTCACAACAACAGAAGTTGGTCCAATAAACTTCTGTCTCTAGAGAACAGAAATATCAGTTACTTGCACAGCCTGTCCACTCATGCCTTCCTATTGTAGCAGTCCACACTGAGCTTTGCCTGCTGCTATAAATCTAAAGATAATTTTGCATCACTTTTGCTTGCCCTCTTTCAAATATCATCCTCCTCTGATACCTGCCAGAAATTAAAGTTAAAATCTTTAACACATGGTACATATCTGAGAATAGATTAGGTCCCTTACATACTAACTTTACCTATGAAGCTGCTCCCGTTGTAATAATGAGTTACTACTAAAGAGTGCACCCAGTGTGGTGGCGTGCACCCATAATGCCCACTGCTTGAGAGGCTGCGGTTGGCAGATTGCTCACGTGTCTGATGCAACTGACAGCCTGGCCAGCGGGTAGCTGAAGGACTGGCTAGAACAAAAAGTCTGACGTGTTGTGATCGCCGCTCTCTCTGCGAGGGCTGATGGACTGATCGATTAAGGTGACTAAAGAGCAAGATATGGCTCTTTATTTGGTGCAGAACCTATTTACCAGTATATTTGAATATACAGTAGGACTGTTCAGAACTTATGATGAAAACAGACATCTCGTACAAGTGTTTTAGACTGATGCTCAGACTGTAGCCTCAGTTTTAGAACTCCTCACTTGTCAGATCTCAGAAACTGGCCTCCAACCCTGAGCCCAAACTTTACACTGCCATTTTATAACCCTAGATATAAATCCTAGATATAACCCCCACAAATATTATCCCTCAGTCATCTGACTAAGCTAGCTTTGGTTTTGTATTGCAGTGCTGACATACCCCTACCCATTGTCAGCCTCCCTGCTCTGCCTCCCCTTTTCAGTTCTTCACGAATACAGGCCCCAAAGTCCTAGAACAAGAGCATGGCCCTTGTTCTAGGACTCATACCACTCTTGTAGCTGTCCTTCACCCACCAACCTCCCATCTTCTTCCAGGGACATTCTGCTTTGTCCCATCAGACTTCCACTCATTTATTAGCCTCAAGTGCCACTCCACTCTCTCAGTCAAGTCAATATGAGACGCACCGGTACTGGAACAAAGGTCCTGAACCCACTTCATTTAAAGGAGCTAGCCACTGTGTGACAGCTATTTACTTCCTTCCCTTTAAATTTTATTTATATCAGCTTCCTTCAAATAAATTAACAACTTCATTATATCCTTCTGTATTTGACAGTTACAGTTTGTTACAAAACTAGATAAAGAGAGGAACAAAAAAATAGGGATGTGTAATACCCTCCTTCACAAAAGACTAAAAGAAAAAACATAGGAAGAACACACAGAAAGATAGTCCAAATAAAAAATATAAACTCAACAACATTGTCTCTATGAAAAATCAGAATCAAGCTCACAACTCCACACTGAGTTGTAGGTATAGGAAATGAGGAAGGATTGCATGGAAGTGAGGCTCTGAAAGGAGCTCTTTTTCCTCACCTGTTCACTTCCAGACTACGTGACATAAGGATTTGGGGATGATTTCTTGGCCTTCTAGGAAAAGAGGTTCAAATTTTTCACAGCCTCCACCATCCTCTTGTAGCCGCCCCTTCGCCACACCAGGTTCCATGTGACCCGGAGAAGAAATACCTGGGTCACACATCAGATTTCACCTCAAAGCTCAAAAAAGCCAAATAGAAATCATTCTAGGGGAATTTACTGAGACTAATGGAACGACAACCTCAGCCCATCTTAAAGGGGGGTCCCTCAGCCACAGGCACAGAGAGGCCCTGCTAGTTTAAGAATGATGGGGAGAAGACCTTACACCCTGGTTACAGGGCGATCATTTTGCCTTGCGTGTCAAAGTGACCTGTGGCTACATGAGCCTGGCGAAGGAGACCCAAACCCTGCTTACAGGGTGGTCCTTAAACCAGGGGCATTCCAATGGGCCAGAGCGAAAAGCGCAGTAAAGGGGAGACCTGCATTCCCTCAGTAGAGGGTGATCTCTTTGCCCTGCAAGTGCCAGTGGACCAAGACAAGCTAGAAAGGGGAGACCTGCACCCTTTTACAGGGAGAGGTCAATGGCATAGGGCATCGTAAATAGTAGAAAGTCAAAGAGAGCGCAAGCCTTCTTAAAGGGGGGGTCCCTCAGCCAGAGGCAGAAAGAGGCTCTGCTAGTTTAAGAATGAGGGGGAGAAGACCTTGTGCCCTGGTTACAGGGCGGTCATTTTGCCTGGCGTGTCAAAGTGACCTGTGGCTACATAAGCCTGTCGAAGGAGACCCAAACCCTGCTTACAGGGTGATCCTTAAGCCAGGGGCGTTCCAATGGGCCAGAGCGAAAAGGGCGGTGAAGGAGAGATCTGGAAATGAACAGGTGAGGGAGGAATCCCGCTGAGTCTCCCATTACCATTACATCCTCCATCCCTCGGCAACACTCTTCCCGACTTACCTTCCTACCCCACCAAGAAAATTTCAACTTTGTGCCCCCTAACTTCGACCAAAAAGGACACCCCTTACCTGTGACACAATCCTGTTAGTAGGGTTAGGTGCACCCATGTGCAAGCTCTGAATACTATACCACGTACCTACACCAGCTGAGCATCACCACATTTCACAAGAGGACAGCCACCTCAATCACTTCAAACATAGCCCTAGGAACAGCCTCGGTCTATCACCAAAGAAACAAAAGGCCTGGAATTCGGACAGAACTCACAGAGCTCTCCGATTAACACTAGTACTTCCGGCAATGTCTTTCTTGTGCTGAAGAAAAGAAGGGCTCAAAGCTGAGGTTGATCGGGCTGTGTAAATCGGGTCGGGCCGGAGGAAGTGAGGAAGGATTCCATGGAAGTGAGGCTCTGCAAGGAGCCCCCTTTCCTCACCTGTTCAGTTCCAGACTACGTGACATATGGATTTTGGGACAACTTCTTGGCTTTCTGGGAAAAAAAGGGTCAAATTTTTCATGGCCTCCACCATCCCCTTACAGCCGCCCCTTCGCCACACCAGGTTCCATGTGACCCGGACAGGAAACACCTGGGTCACAAATCAGATTTCACCTCAAAGCTCAAAAAAGCCAAATAGAAATCATTCTAGGGGAATTTACTGAGACTAATGGAACGAGAACCTCAGCCCTTCTTAAAGGGGGGTCCCTCAGCCACAGGCACAGAGAGGCTCTGCTAGTTTAAGAATGAGGGGGAGAAGACCTTACGCCCTGGTTACAGAGTGGTCATTTTGCTGGGCCTGTCAAAGTGACCTGTGGCTTGATTAGCATAGCAAAGGAGAACCAAACCCTGCTTACAGGGTGGGCCTTAAGCCAGGGGCGTTCCAATGGGCCAGAGCGAAAAGGGCGATAAAGAGAGACCTCCATTCCCTCAGTAGTGGGTGGTCTCTTTGCCCATCAAGTGCCAGCCACCCAAGACAAGCCAGAAAGGGGAGACCTGCACCCTTCTTTCAGGGAGAGGTCAATGGCATAGGGCATTTTCAAGACTAGGTCCTAAATAGTAGAAAGCCAGAGAGACCTCAAGCCTTCTTAAAGGGGGGGTCCCTCAGCCACAGGCAGAAAGAGGCTCTGCTAGTTTAAGAATGAGCGGGAGAAGACCTTACACCCTGGTTACAGGGCGGTCATTTTGCCTGGCGTGTCAAAGTGACCTGTGGCTTGATTAGCATGGCAAAGGAGACCCAAACCCTGCTTATAGGGTGGTCCTTAAGCCAGGGGCGTTCCAACGGGCCAGAGCGAAAAGCGCAGTAAAGGAGAGACCTGCATTCCCTCAGTAGAGGGTGATCTCTTTGCCCTGCAAGTGCCAGCGGCCCAAGGCAAAGTGGAAAGGGGAGACCTGCACCCTTCTTACAGGGGAAGGTCAGTGGCACAGGGTATGTTGAAGGCTAAGTCCTAAGGAGCTGAAATCCATAGAGACCCTCAATGCTTCTTAAAGGGCGGTCACTGAACCGCAGGTGCGGAATGGGCCCATAAAGCTTTTGTCTTGGCAAGGGGTGGATCTTGATTCCTGTTTACAGAGAGGTCCTTTCCCCTGGTCCTTCAAGGGGATTAAGCCTACGTGGACAAGTGTAAATGCCAAGCCCTGATTACAGGGAGGGCTATGTGTGCAATGTGTGGGTGGCTTTTGACTGGCCTTTTCTTCTCTTTTCCTGCAGTTTCTTTGGTTCTTCTGTCGTCGTCTTCTTCATTTTGTCCTTTGAGTTGCTAGAAAGAGAGAGAGAGAGAGAGAGGTGAAGCGGGATCGGTGTGGACACCCCACGATTCCAAGGACAATTCTGATTAAATGGATAAGGTTTTTGCCCCTCCTTGAAATTACCCCAATTCCTGGGTTTCAGCACCAATGCGTAACAGAAGGCAGGTGAGGAGGTTGTAGTAAAACTCAGCACCTTTTGCCCTGTCAGCATGAACTGCCTAAGAGATTACCTACTTTGTTCTTCTTTCCCAGTGAACTCATGCCTCCACAGGTACTTCCCATCTAGTTCCTAATGTATAGTCAATATAAAATGCCTTAGATATTTCCTACCCAATGCTTCTTACCCAATGAGAGAAATCCTTTTCCCTTTTTCCACCCAGTGGTTTCTGCCACTGTAGCGCATGCCGCTTTAGTTTCCCACCTAGCTGCTTCTGTACACTCAGCAGATGTTATTTCTTGGCGTTCCCGCCCACTGCTTCCTGACCAATCATCGAGAACTGCCTCTGGACTTTCTCCCCTACCCGCTCCTACCTAGTCAGCGTGATGCACCTCTGGGGTTTCCCGCCCAGCGCCTTCTGCCCTGTCAGGGCGAGTTACCTCCGTGGTTTTCCACCCATTACCTCCTGGCCTGTCAGGGCGAGTTACCTCAGTGGTTTTCCCACCAAGCGCCTTCTGTCCTGTCAGGGTGAGTTACCTCCATAGTTTTCCTGCCCAGCATCTCGTGCCCTGTCAGGGTGAGTTACCTTCGTGGTTTTCCTGCACAGTGCCTCCTGCACTGTCAGGGCAAATTACCTCAGGGGTTTTTCCGCTCAGCACCTCTTGCCACGTCAGGGTGAGTTACCACCACGGTTTTCCCACCAAGCGCCTCCTGCCCTGTCAGGGCGAGTTACCTCAGTGGTTTTCCCGCCCAGGGCCTTGTGCCTTCTCAGGGTGAGTTACCTCCATGGTTTTCCCGCCCAGCGCCTCCTGCCC
>ML677362.1:17204241-17460928 GCA_007922305.1 Dermatemys mawii
TCAGGGTGAGTTACCTCCATGGTTTTCCCGCCCAGCGCCTCCTGCCCAGTCAGCATGAGGCCCTCAGTGGTTTTCCTGCCCATCGCCTCCTGCCCAGTCAGTGTGAGCCACCTCTGGGGTTTGCCACCCAGCACGTACTGCCCAGTTAGCATGAACCACTTCAGTGTTTTCTCACTCAGCCCCTTCTGCCCTGTCAGGGTGAGTTACCTTTGGGCTTTACCACCCATTTCCTTCTGTCCTGTCACTGTGAGCCATCGCAATGGTTTTCCCACCCAGTTTCTACTGCTCACGCAAAACAAGCCACCTCTGGGCTTTCCCACTCAATGCCTCTACCCTGTAAAAGTGAATTGCTTCCAGGCTTCTCCTACTCAGCAAATCCTTCCGTGTTAGCACAAGCCGCCTCTTGATTTTCCCACCCAACGCCTGCTGCTCTTTCGGGATGAGCTGTTTCTGGGCTCTCCCACCCAGCTCATAATCTAAATTACAGGGGCAGAGGCTGGGGTTCTCTAGGCTTTCTCCAACACTAGGGAGATAGGAAATAAACCATAATAATTTTGAGTCACTCCCGCTACAGGGGAGGAATGGGGGTCACCCCTACAAGGTGGGGGGGAAAGCATGAAGGAAATGAGGGTCACTTGCACTCCTAGTGCTCGCACAGGACAGGGCACATAGGGGTCTCCATCAATGATGAGAGGTCTGGGGGTCTCTCCCAGTGCTGGGGGGCAGAAGGAAGGAATGTGGGAGGTGTCTCCTGTAAAAGAACATGTGGGGAGTCTCTCTGAAGTGCTAAAGGGATAAGAGGGGATGCAGAGGTCTCTCAGGGGTCTCAAAGCTGCGGCTCCCCAGGGCTCAGGCGGGACTCCAGCAGGGACTGCAGGGTCACTGAGTTCCAGAAGGCTTTGGCAAAAGCCATGTCTCGCTCAACAGAGCCGGCAAAGACCGACAGTCTGGCCGGTGCAAGGGAGGTCGTAGAGCCCCAGGGGCTGCCCTGTGCTGTCTCCATAGAGCCCAAGAACCGCTACTCAGCCCAGCACCCTGGGGAGCCCACTTTGCGGCCAGGCTGACCCTGCCTGGTCTCCATGTGCTACAGCGATAAAACAGAGACAGGCTGGATCGCTGCCTCCACCCCACAGCTGCATGCAGCTCTGAATGCCCAGGTCTAGGCTGCTGAGGGGCTGGGATTTGGGCAGTGCACTTTCCTACATTAGTTTATATTAAAGTGGTGTTGTAAGAGACATTTTTAGTCAAAAAACATGGGGCCCATGTTATCCTGCACCTTGTGTTCTCATTTACAGCAATGCACATGAAAGCAAAAGGCTTCCAAGGTAGCATTTGACACCCACTTGTCACTGCTGTATGTGGGTACCCCATGGGCAGGTCAATGGTGAATTGGGGCCTGGTTTTCATCTTGTTTTTAAATAAGTGATTTTTAAGGGCTGGGCCTAGTGCATCTGTGCATTAATCCAGCACCGGCAAAGAGCATCACAGGTTTGCCCAACTTCCCCAGTGCAATACTTGACCCAGAACCCTGTTAATTCTAGGAAATGCTGCCCTTGATTTTGTAGCCAATTGGTGATATTATTGCACCGCTTAGTATATCTGGCACTGACAGTATCCATCAGAGGGCACTGCATTATGAGAGTGCAGGTGTTTGTCATATGTGATGTGGCCCAATCAGAATATTACTGCTAGAATTAGAACTTTGGACCTAACAAGTAGGGCAGGGGTGGGCAAACTGTGGCCCGCCAGCCATTTTCATCTAGCCCGCGAGCTCGGGCCAGGCCAGCCTGCCACGGATCCCTGTACTCCCGCCCGGGCCTGCCCTGTACTCCCGGGCCGGGGGCTGGGTCCTCCGGGGAGCCACAGGTCCCTGCGCTCCCTGGCCAGGGTCCGATGAAGCGCGGGAGCCGCTTGGCCCCGTGCTCCCCGGCTGGATGCCGGGTGGAGCGCGGGAGCCGCTAGGCCCTGAGCTCCCGGGCCGGGGCCGCCCTGCGCTCCCCAGGCGGGGGTCTGGTGTAGTGCGGGAGCAGTGGGGCCCCGCGCTTCCGTGCTGGGCCCACCCTGTGCTCCCCGGCCGGGTCCCCGCGCTCTGGGGCTGGGGCCAGGTTGAGCGCGGAGAGCCGTGGGGCCCTGTGCTCCCTGGCTGGGGGCTGGTCGAGGAGTACCCAGCTGATTAAGGTAAGGGGGTGGGTTAGGTGGTGGGACCCTGGGGGTGGTGGTTAAGGTGGGGAGGATATTGTGAGGGGGCAGTCAGGGAACAAAGCGGGGGGTGGGGATTAGATGGGTGGTAGGGTCCCGGCAGTGGTGATTAGTGTGGGGGGAATCTCAGGAGGGGGCAGTCAGGGAACAAAGAACAGGGGGGCTTAGATCGGGGGTGGGGTTCCGGGGCAGCAGTTAGAATAGGAAGGTCTCTGGAGGGGGCAATGAGGGGACAAGGAGTGGGGGGGTTGGATGGGTCGCAGGTTCTGAGGGAGGTAGTCAGGGGGCGGAAAGTCGGTGGAGGTTGGATAAGGGACAGGGTCAGGCTTCCCTACCCAGCCCTCCGCACAATTTTTGACCCCATTGTGGCCCTTGGGCCAAAAAGTTTGCCCACCCCTGAAGTAGGGCACCATAGCACCACCAGCTGGTAGCTTTCAGTTACTACCAACCCAGGAGCCAGATTTAAGACAACAGATTTAAAGCCTGAGGTGATAGAGAACTGTTCTTCCATTTAGATGGTTATTTTTTCCATATACATCAACTAATTACTGACTAAAGGTTATTCTGGATTCTCCAAAAGCTCTGCAGTGGATGGCACTTTGACCTTATAGCCGGAGATCCATGTTATTATCAAATGGAGTGGCAAAGAGTTGCAGAACAATCAATTTATAAGCACCTGGAAGATAATAGGGTGATAAGTAATAACCAATATGTCAAGAACATGTCAAGAACAAATCATGCTAAACCAGCCTAATTTCCTTCTTTGACAGAGTTATGGGTCTAGTGGATGGGGGGACGCAGTAGATGTAATATATCATATTTTCTTCTCCACTTTTAATATAAAACAGATTTACCCCTATATCCTTCCCAT
The DNA here is from genome assembly GCA_007922305.1 of Dermatemys mawii. Classification (NCBI taxonomy): domain Eukaryota; kingdom Metazoa; phylum Chordata; order Testudines; family Dermatemydidae; genus Dermatemys; species Dermatemys mawii. Next base: position 17,207,312 of record ML677362.1, read on the forward strand.
TATTATTTAATTTACTCTATATTTTTATACTGACCGTTTGATATCTTGTCCCTTCTCCTCAAAGTGTGTCTAAAATCTTGGGAAAAATAAACTTGCTTGTTGTGGTTTACCACTGGAAGGACTAACAATACAGTATTACTAACCATTGTAAAAATAGAAACTTTCTAGTTTGTACACTGCTTGCCATGTAGTATTGTTAATACTCAAACGGAGTTAATAATTTGAATTAACTTGTTAAAATTACACCAATAAAATTTATATTTTTATTATATATAATCAATTGTGGAAGTCTTGCTTTGTGAAATGAATCTTATCAATGTACCAACTATTGGGTTGCATATTTCACATTAATTTTATAATTTATGTTATTACATGTGAGATGCCCTAACTGTGCCTTAGTGGGTCACAACTGAGGATGCAAAATTCAGGATGAACTGCTGAGAAATAGGATGCAAACAACCCAAAACTGGTGGTTATTCTTTTATAAGATTTACCAAACCAGCCACAAAAGTAAACTTCTTTTTCACCACAGTGAATAACAAGAAAACATAAAGGGAGTTTCCTCAGGCATTTCAGTTCTTATATCACCACCAAAAACAGAGGATTCAGAGATGAGTGGTTCTTTACATTCAGTTTCATCAAATAATAGGTTCTTCAGTTCCCAAAAGACCAACCACACCCCCCAGGTCAATACATAACTTTGATCTTACCCAAAAATCATGCTGATGCCAATCTTCTATTATCTAAAATCTAAAGGTAGAAGGAAAGAAAGTTAAAAATTGGTCAAAGGAACCAATTACATACAATAATGGCAAAGTTGTTGGTTAGGCTTGTAGCAGTGATGGAATAAACTGTTGGCTTAAGTCAAGTCACTCAATTAGGATATGGTCACTCAGTTAGGGTGAATTGCAAAGAATGGGGCAGACAATCCCCATAAAGCTGGTGGATATTTCAATACTTATAACTTCAGATTCAAAAATGACATATGCGTACAGATAGCGTAATCATAACCAGAAAAACATAACCTTGTCATAGACACCTCACTCAACAACCTCTGTGCAATATGTGCTGCAAATATATAACAGTAGTTGCATCAATGCTCTATATGGTGATATTCTAATCCGATACCGTCACAGATGCTATTTTGGATAAGACAAGAAAGAGAATTTGTAAATGGGACTGACAAATCTGTTCTTCCAGTATTGACTTCTAGGTTAGTCTTAACTAAGAAAATTATAGTAGACTGTGACTGTACAGCTCTTTAATTGGCACTAGTGGGGAAAAAATATGTAAATGGTACAACTTAAATGAATCTATATTAGCAATGTGAAGTCATTATTCTGGTCATTGAATCTAACTATGAGGCCTTTTAATATTAAATAAAGATGACTGAGCAAACGGTTCTGTCAAAATCATTGCTGTTAGAGATGTAGGCCCTGCTCCTGCAGAGACTTACTTCAAATAGCACTATTTACATACATAAAGTTAAGCATGTGATAAAACTTTGCAGGATCAGAACTTTACATAAAGATGTTTGATATCAACCAAATGAAAATAAAATGCCAATAATTTGTTTTAGGGGCAAAACCAATTAAGAAGTTACAATAGCACACTTTTACAAACCATATAAGGAAGTAAACAGTGTTTGAAAAAGGTCATTTATTTTGTCATCCAACCTGGCTAAGAAGAACAAAGGAGGATCTTTCATAATGATCAGAATCCAAGCCTGAGTCAATCTCCTGAGACTGAGCAGTTTTCTTTATTACTGCCAGAATAAAATGATAATGTGGGAGAAGAATAAATAGCATTTTATATATCTGGATCTATCAAAAAGGCTCCTACCCATATACTCTAGGCTTTTTGTAAGTATTTAATATTTTGTAAGTATTTTTAAGTTAGTACTCTAACATAACTGAACTACTTCAATCAACTTCAATACAGCTAACCACCACCAAACCAGCAACTTAAAAGCTCAGTTTGCATCTCCAACAATTCCCTTCCACTACAATTTCTCTGTCCCTGTTTTCAAATGCCTGGGGAAAAGATAAGCCTTGAAAAGGGCCTTGAAGATCATCTGACTCAAGCTGTTTTGGACCAAGCAGGGAGCACATTCCAAAACCAGAGAGCCCCTCTAGTGAAATTTGTCCTGCTAGCAGCCCTTTTCTCATTCTGTCAGCAGGATTTCAGCTTGAGCACATCAGCTGATCTCAGCTGTGGTAAGGGGGAAAGAATATTTAAGGTAGGTAGGTCCTAAAATATTTTGGGTTTCACAGATCAAAACCAATTTTATATGGGAATGTTCAATCACTATTTGAATAATTAGTATTTAGTTTATTTATTTACATGGTGTATTTAACTATTATTTGTTTGACAAAGATAATACTTACTAAAAATGCTGTTATATAATAGAGTTTAGGAGTTCACCCAGAAGTACAAACAATGGCTTTTAAGGACAGTGGCTATGAAAGAATACATGCTGGTAACTGGTGGGTAAGCAAGGAGGTAAGATAATCCTAAAAGACTATAGGCTGTAGGATCAAGTTTCTGTGGGTTTTTGGGGGTTAGAGCTAAGGATCTGTTATAGATCTGCAGGAAGCTACTATTGAGAATTCATTCTAATCCTATTAACGTTAGCACCTGTTGGTTTCTTCTCTGCACTGTCATCACCTTCTCAGAGGATGGGAAAAGAGAGGTGGGCAGCATGACTCCACAAATTCAACTATGATGTTTCTGAATTCTAACTATATTTCAGAAGTAGAAAGGTAATGACATGACCACAAAAGGTCTGAAACATTATATCCAGGGGCTTGGCTACACTTGAAATTTCAAAGCGCTGTCGCAGGAACGCTCCTGTAGCAGTGCTTTGAAGTGTGAGTGTGGCCACGCGCAAGTGCTGGGAGACAGCTCTCCCAGCGCTCCTGGCAATCCGCCTCCACAAGGAGATTAGCACAGAGTGTTCGGAGCCTGGCTTCCAGTGCTCAGAGCCTGTCCACACTAGCGCTTTAAAGAGCTTAGACTTGCTGTGCTCAGGGGCGTGATATTTCACACCCATGAGCCAGCAAGTTGGAGTTCTATAAAATCAGTGTAGCCAAGCTCCAGGAAGATGTTATACTCATGTTGAAGTAACAGATATACAAATTACATAGCTGTTTGGATCCCGTTCCTTCATATGAAAATGTGGTACTTCTCACATGACCAAACCACAGAGGTTTATTGCTTTTTCCATGCTTATCACAGAAGGAAGGGCATCTCATTATTTCACGTAGCTTTCTTTCCTCTCCCTTCCTTCTGCAAGAGGCCTCATCCTATATGCCTTATGCACTGGCAATTCATGAATAGAAGGTGGAATGGACATTACTGATACTTTGAAAAAAAAATCCATGATTCCAGAAAGACTTTTAGCATTCCGTGGACTTTTATTGAGAAAGCAGCAATGAAAAAATTAAGGCACTAGGTTAAAATGTACATCCCTAATAAATTAACAGAAGCAAAGTAAACTTATTCTCACAATGCTGAAAGTCACAATAAATATTCCAAAGACTATTCATTTATCTGTTCTGTGCAGCCATGACCCAGGCAATCCTCTTCTAGTTACTGAAGGCAAACTCAGAGTTCTGCCTTCCCTGTTACTCTGAAAGCCCAGTGAAACTCCAAAGCAGATTTCACAATCTTATAACACACATATCCCTGACAAAAACCACAACCAAGTGAATTCTGAAACCATGAATCTCCATCAAGCCATGCTTGCAGAACATACCATGTCTTCTGTGGGTCCATGTATGTATATGTACAGTAGATCAGTGGTCTTCAAACTGGGGTGCGCGAGACCACCCCTGGGGGTGCGCAAGACTCCAGCGCCGCCACCGAGACCGCCCCGGAGATCGTCGAAATGCCACTGCTGGTGGAAGCGTTCACTTTTTGCGGCAGCATTTCGGTGGACATACCCGCTCCAGGGGGGCGCCAGACTTTTTCCTCCGCGGCAAAGGGCCGCAGGGGAAAAAGTTTGAAGACCCCTGCAGTAGATGTATATAATAAGCACTGATGCCCTCTACTGGATGGAATGCCACATTGTTCAAGGGTTATCTTGTAATAGCATAAATGTATTAATAAATAAAATAATAATAATAATAAATGCACTGCCATAACTATATTTGTTGCTTTACAAACAAATGAAAGACAGAATATCTGCACTGAAGAGTTTGCAATTAGGTCATTAGCTGGGGAAAGTAAAGGGGAGGAAAAAAAAAGATGAAACAGCAGCAAAAACACAACAAAGATGCACACAAGGATCAAAAGAGACTGGTGGAAAATTGCTAAAACACACATTTTTATCTTTTTTTCTACCTCCTTAAAAACTACCATTGCTGTGATTACTACAAATCACCATTTGACAAGCTGTGACAACTACCTTATACAATCACATCAGTCTCTCCCTTGCACTTCCTACCCATTTGTCTGTGTATTCACCTGTTGCACATTAAATCCTGGATTGTGAACTCTCTGGAGCAGAAATTGCCTTTGTGTTATTTGTACAGTGCCGAGCACAATGGGACCCTAATCCCAGTTTGGAGTACCGCTGCAGTACCACAGTTTAAATAATCGCTAATTAGTGTTTGGCATTTAGGACTGGTTTATACACAAAATTGCACCAGATTAACTGCACATGTGATATTAAACCAATGTAGGCTGCACCTAAATTGCTAAAAACATTATTAGAGTGTCCACACACAAAGTTACATTGATTTAACTAAAATGGTTTACCATCACATCTTTAATTATACCAGTGCAAGTATACAGACCTCTAAATACCAGAGTGATATATCCTTTGAATGACATAGAGGAGACAGATTGAAGCATATATGAGAAAATACCTGTAATGGAGATTATGTTGTAGCTCAAATGAGTGAGGCCTATGCTTCTGAAATGGAAGGTCTGGGGTCAATGCTACTAAACTACATTTAAGAATAGATGACATAGGAGTCCTTTAGGAGTCACAGAACAACTTGCAGGAGAGTGTATTTGCAGCATTGCCAACCTTTGCACTATTTATACTTGTCTTAAAGCTCCAACTCCTGGATTCATGCAATTAAACAAAAGGAGGAATAAAGCAAATTTCTAGTCATCCTGAGCCAACTAAGACAAAAGACATTTTTTAATAATCTCTGGATTTTTGGAGGCATGGGTCCTGATTTTTGACCACTTAGGATTGATAATAACCCAGGAGAGAGAAAGAGAAAGAGAGAGAGAGTATGAGTGTGTGCATGCATACATGTGCTAACATTACAGGTGGTGAACTGCTTAGGACAAGTAGCATACCTGTAAGCTGATATAAGGCACAGCCCCCTGCTGCCCGAGAAATGTGGTGCTCAGGGCCTCAAAGCCTAGGAAAAATATGTGAGGGAGGAAAGGAGAGAGCAACCAGGGGGGCCAGGTGTGAAAGTAACTTAAAGAATTTATCGATACTCCAGAATCCTGAGCAAGGCGTGGGATCTCAACTGAATTGAAAGGCTCTGGTGCTCTAGCTGCAGTAGTGGCAGCTGGGAGCTCCAGGCCCTTTACATCACCCCCAGAGCTACCAGTTGCAGAGGCAGCTGGGGGCTCAAGGGCAGTTTAGAGGATCTGGGGCTCCAGCTGCTGCTATCACATTAGAGTCCTGGGCTGTTAAAATCACCAACAGAGCTGCTGCTCTGCTGTCGCTACCCTGGTCTCCAGTGGAGCTTTAAAGGGCTTAGGGCTCTGCTGTGATAGGGTTACTATATGTCTGGATTTTCCCAGACATGTCCAGCTTTTTGGGTTCTAAATAGCTGTCTGTGAGGAATCTGTAAAAATCTAAAAAGGTCTGAGATTTCCCTCCCAATGCAGGGCACAGCGTGGCTCACAGTATGGTCTGGCTGGATTGAGCCGCTCACATCAGGGCCTCCAGTGGCCAGAGCTCCTCCCCTGTCCCCTCTTCCCCACAACCCCTGCAGCCTCAGCATGCCGCACCGGCAGCACTCTGGGGGTGGGGGCAGGGCTGCATGCTCTGTACGGGAGCACGGCAGCGTGTTTGGCTCCATGTGGAGCCAGACACGCTGCTCTAAGTGGCACGCTAAGGGGGATGGAGAGTTGGAGAAGGCGCATAGGGTCCCAGAGGGCAGTCAGGGGACAGGAGCAGGGGGTTGGATGGGGCAGAGGTTCTGGAGGGGGGGCTGTCAGGGAGCAGGGGTGTGGAGAGGGGTCAGAGCAGTCAGGGGAAAAGGAGCAGGGGAGGAGTTGAATGGAGTGGAGGTTCTGGTGGGGGCAGTCAGGGGACAGGGAGTGGTTGGATAGGCTTGGGAATCCCCTGGCTTTATCAGGGGGCAGGAGTGTGGATAGGGGTTGGGGCAGTTAGGGGACAAGTAGGGGGGGGATCCTAGAGGGGGTATTTAGGGTGGGGGGGGTCTCAGGAGGGGGCACTCAGGGACAAGGAGAAGGGAAGCTTAGATAGGGGAAGGGGTCCTGGGAGGAGGCGATCAGGGGATAAGGAGTATGGGGGGTTGGAGGTTCTGTGAGGGGCAGTCAAGGGGTGGGAAGTGGGAGGGAATGGATAGGGGGCAGGGCTACCCCTCACCCATGGGGTGTCCTCTTTTTTGAAAGTTCAGATATGGTAACCACTGCTGGAACCCTACTGCCACGACCCCTGTGGCTCTGGCAGCAGGGCTCAGGTGGCAATTTAAAGGGTCCAGGGCAGTAGTGGTGGCCCCAGACCTTTAAAGTGCCACCTGGGGAAGCGGCTGGTACGTGTATCAGCTCTTGCCAGTACGCCATACCAGGGCATAGCGGCTTACTTCCACCACGGGGGGAGGGGGGCTGCGGGGCCAGCCAGCCACAGGTGGGGGCCGCGTTACCTCTCTGAACACAGAGCCCCAGCGCCCGAGAAAGGACTACATCCCCCACAATGCACCGGAGGCCCCGCAAGGCGTCTCCGCGGCGGGGGGGGGAGGGCTGTTATACCCCCCCCGGGGGGGGGGGAGGGGGAAGCGGAAGTGGGTTCTCCCCGTAGGGAGGCCGGCTGGGTCCGGTTCCGAGTGTCACCTAGTTGGTGGTGCTGGTGGAGGGGGGAGGAAGATGGCGTCGGACTTGGAGACGGAGGTTCAGGCCATTGACAGGAGCTTGCTGGAATGTTCTGCCGAGGAGGCTGCCGTGGTGAGGCTCGTCCGCCCGCCCCCGGGGGCGCGGGGGCCGTTAGGGGCTCGGCCCCGCGAGGGCGGGGGGCGTGTGGGCACGGGGCGGGTCGGCAGGGGGTCGGCACTGGCAGGGGGGAGGCGGCTTGTAGGGTTGCTGGAGTGGGGGCTGGGAGGGAAGGGGAGTAAATGCGCTGGGTGGCGAGGGGCGGTTGTGGCGGGGCCGTTTACAGGGGCCCCGGCCCCGTGACTTCGACTCACTCTGCCCCCTGCGTGTGAACTTGTTGTTGTGACAAGCCTGGCGAGGTGTGACAGGAGCTGGAGGAGAGGCGCAAAGGCAGCTCTCTCGTCGGCCTGGCTTGTGCGTTTGACAGCAATAAAGTGTAGAGTCCGCCCTGCTGTTTCCTCTCTAAAACTGGCCACTTGCCCCACTTGTCTCTTCTTTTAACTGATCGTGTTTCAGCTTGCTGGTTCCTCCTTCCTTTGCAATTTTAAAGTTTTGTTCTTAAGATTTCTTGAGAGAAGGTTTTAGAAACAGTGTTTCCTTCTCCTCCTTCCTAGCTTTTAGGCCCCAGTGTGTATAGACTGGTGAACAGCATCCCATTGATTCCAGTGGGATTCTGTGGGAGAGCAGTGGTCTGTCCTCATAGACCTATTTGTAGGATTGGGGCTTTCATAAGTTTTATTTCCTCCTCTCCTCAATTTCTGGCAATCAGCTGTTTGTTCTGTGTCAAGTGTATTTGGGGTTATTAAGGGGGAAATCCCAAAGAGAAGATGTTAGAACAATTTAATATCTAAAATTTCCCATGTTGTTACATCGAGTTTTAAAGTACGATTGCAAGCTAATGGTCTTCTCATGCTCATGGGAACACTTAAAAGCAGTGTTTAATATCTCTCTCTTTTGGGACCAAGACTCTATAAGCACTTATGTTAGGGAGTGCTCATGATTCATGTGCAGAATTCTTGGGTGTAACTCTAAAATTAGAGCCTAAAGCTCTTTGTATATACATTTCAGTGACAGATTTACAATTACTTATCTGGGGGAAGCAAAGAAATGCCCATAATTCAGAATATCATAATATTTTTATGCCACTAATATGTATGTTACCTCTTTTAATGCAGACATGGGGTGTCAACTGTGAAAATTGATTTGTTCCATGATTTCTATGCATTTTATTTAGCTGGTGTGTTTAATATAGGGGCATAAAAACACTTTGCATACAGTGGACATTTAAAAATATTTATTTATGTAAACATGACTTGGTCACTGTCAGAGGTTCTTAAAACATTTACAATGACTATAGTGTATTAGATGGCAAAAAGGTATTACCGGAGAGGAAGGCCTTTGGGGAAAGGAACAGCAACAGATCATAGATTCTTCTGCTTCTAATAAGAGTCTCTCATCCTGTGGTAAAATGTAATTTTTTCCTTTTTCTCCTACACATCACTTTACATGTTGGTATTTCAATCCTAACGTCAGTCATGGATTGATTTCTTTCAGATATGCAATTACAAGCTAAATTACAAGCTTTGTGATGGTTTTATCGCAGTTTCATTCTTCTGAAACAAATCTTTTTTAGAAACATAAACATACTTTTAATTATGTTTTATCTTTAAGTAAATAACTTACACATGCTTTCCAATGTTTAGTTGACTTCTTGCAGGCTCATTGAATGAGAGGTATTCCAGCACTCGAACTGCCTCTAAGCCTTGTCTACTGATCTCCTGTTGCCAGATTTGCTTGGTGGTAAAGTGGGCTTTGCCATATTCTAACATTCTTACTGTCCAATATTGATTTCTGTCACACTTTCCCTGTTACTCATTTTTTCAGCCAACTGTTTGGGACAGTTCAGGAAAAACTCATTTGATCCAGCTCTGGGATACATTACTTTCTCCTTGTAGTCCAGGGGTTCTCAAACTGGGGGTCGGGACCCCTCAGGAGGTCACCAGGGTATTACATGGGGGGTTGTGATTGTTGCCCTCCACCTCAAAGCCCGCTTTGCATCCGCATTTATAATGGTGCTAAATATATTTAAATGTTTTTAATATATGGGGCGGGGTCGTACTCAGAGGCTTCCTATTTGAAAGGGGTCACCAGTACAAAAGTATGAGAACCACTGTTGTTGTCCATACTGCTTTGCTTCTGATTGCTGTTTAGACAAGAGTTGAATCTTAAAAGCCTGATGAGGTCACTGGGTCTCTGTACAGACATGGGGCACATGTGGGGAGATGACACTAGGCAGCTTGTGGCATTGGAGCCTAAAATTTCCGCATGCAGTTATTTTGTATAAAAGTTAGAATTTGCATACGCAACTTAGTTATTTAGCTTTTTCTTGCATGGACAGATACTACAGCTTTTACATGCAATTGCAATATTTGTCAGACAAATTAACCAGTTTCATAGATGTATTTGAAAACAGAACCCTTGCTAAGATTTTATAGTCCATGAAGTTTTATCTAGAAAATTATGTTTTTTACCCTTGGCTAAATGTAACCTACTTCAAGGGAAGATTAAAAATTGTTATTTATTAAAACATTTAATAATTTTTGAAAATATCACTGACTTTCAAGGATAAATTAGCCATTTATGTGAGACCCTTAGAGAGAATCTTTCTACCAGTATCAGAATAACCATAATTATTGTGAAGGATAGGCTGCTCCCTGGGAAATGAGATTTTTCTCTGATTGGATGCTTGTCTGAGCTTGTTGTAAATGCACTCCGGTTTTTCCAGATAGAAGGTAGTAATATATTATAGAGTTGAGATGAAGCAAGTTTAAAATAATTGGCCAAGGAAAGAATTAAAACAATATGACTTGTGTACTGCAGAGAATGACCCACTTCTTGAAGAAACACAGCAGGAGATGCAAGGTCAATTCTAATGTAATTAGATTTAGTTCCTAATACAGTAGTAGAAGATATTCAGCACAAGTGAGGAAGACTAGATTTTTTTTTTTTTAAGAAAATTATTTTTAATGAAGGCTTATAAGAAAATAAAAGGTCAAATTCTTGGAGAAAAAGAAGATAAGGAAAAAGAAGGTGTATTTTCTTTGATCTCTTATAGGAATGGTCGATTTAACTATAGAGTAAAGTAACTCAAGAGTTCTAGTTGCTGGATTTTTCTTTTTGTAGTCTTCCACCCAGGTTCAGTTTGGAAAAATTCCAGTTCTCTGAACACCAAAGGTAGCTTAATACTAGAAGATTGAGTAGATTCATTAGCAAGGCTTTGAGAAATCAGTACTGGGGGCAGGAAGGGTAGACTACATTTCTAGCATTTGTTCTAAGAATTGTATCAGAAATAGTGTAGCAGTAAAATTAGGTGCTTCTAAACTGTTTAAATATGAAATTTCTGCTATGGTTCTATTATAGGTGTTCAGCATTTTCCAGAGGCACTGTGTGAGTGTCATAAATGGAAAAATTGCATTATAAATTAAAAATTGCAAACAGTATAAATAAGGGTAAACTCATTGTTTCAGAATGGTGTTTGTCTATTCTAATATAGGTCCTTAAGAGAAGACAATAAATTATTCCAGTGAAATCAAGCTATAACATCTGATTTCTAAAAAAAATTATTTCTGTATCAGTAATTCTTGCTTTTCATTCATCTTTGGGCGAATTCAAAATGAATTAAATAGTTTTCTTGTAATCTGAAGTTACCAAGAAGTATTTGGTAGTAATTACATGTTGGTAAGGTTTATACACAGTACCATACTGAAGCAGTGCATACTTGTAGTATGTGTATATGTTCATTGTTGATAGTCATTACTACAGAATATAATCAGTAAAAATGGCAAACGGTAAAGTCTTCAGCTACATGGTTGAAATAAAACAAATTTAATGAGAGGAACAGTCTTTTTTACAATATACATATGCCATCTCACCTTTTATACCTTGTGTAATTGAGGGGAATTTTTTTTTTTTTTTTTTTACTCTAGAGCAGTGGTTCTCAACCTTTTTTGTACTGGTGACCCCTTTCACATAGCAAGCCTCTGAGTGTGACCCCTGCCATATAAATTAAAAATACTTTTTTGTATATTTAACACCATTATAAATGCTGGAGGCAAAGTGGGGTTTCGGGTGGAGGCTGACAGCTCACGATTCCTCATGTCAGAATGTCGTGACCTGCTGAGGGATCCCAACCCGCATTTTGAGAACCCCTGCTCTAAGGGTTACAGCAGATAAACAATGACCTTCAAAAGGTGTAACTTGAATCTTCTAAAAACTGAAACAATTCCAGTTTCTAACAGATTACCCTTTACACAGCATGTCCTGAGTTTGTTTTTAAAAAAGCTTCTTTAAACAAAAAATGTGTAAGGAATTTTCTTTCTTATTTCAGAAAGGAAAGAATGGATTATACACTGATGATTTTTGGAGAGTTAGGTGCTAATTCTCCTTTGTGCCTTTGAAAATCTCCCTGTATGTGCTGTCAAATTCACAAAATATTCAAATTGGAAAATCAAGAAATATTTTTGCTAATGTTTATTTGTAGTAATCTACGTTACTCGTAACTGTAGTAGTTGCAAAATTTTTACAGAGAAAGTTGACTTTAAAGTTTGCTGTGTCCCTTTAGCTCTTAGGTTGAAAAGAAAGGTGATACTACAGTTATGACTGGGTGGTGTTGATTTTATTTGTGAGTAATTTTGTTTAATTCTTTTTAATTAAAGAAATGGCTACAAGCAACTGATCTTCCTAAAGAAGTATACCTGCATCTAGCCTACTATGTACCCAAAATTTATTGCAGGGGTCCTAACCCTGCTCCACAAAGAGAAGACATGCTGGCACAACATGTACTGCTGGGACCAATGGAATGGTATCTATGTGGTGAAGATCCTGCATTTGGATTTCCAAAACTTGAACAAGCAAATAAACCTTCCCATCTCTGTGGTCGGGTTTTTAAAGTGGGAGAACCTACATACTCTTGCAGGTAGATTAATTCTACAAATCTCTTAAATTATTAATTCTCAGCTTTTTTTGGTGGAAACATTTTTGTCCTAATGAAAATGTTAACTGTCCATATGTATCTTTACTATACTTGGAACATTGTGGGTGTTGCTTGGTTTGTTATTGGTAACATACTAAACATTTAGTCAGGAGGAGGAAAAAATTAATAACAGTATCAGTATAATTAAGCAGACTTACTTTTTGAAAATGTCATTGTTGGTTATTTAAAAAGAAAAAAATACTCTTAAATAAAGGGGAAGATGGCTAAACTGTCAAATCATGTCCAGAGCTTTAACGCAAAAATTGAAATTAATTTATCATTTATTAATTAAAATGTTTAACATACATCTACAAATGGCCCACCTTGTGTTCTGAATATCTTTCAATTAAAAGTTCAATTAATGGTGATTAGATTGGTAGGCAAAAGAAACTAACTTGCTCATCAAGCTGGCTCCCCCATTGAGATTTCTCTTAAAATATCATTTCTGTGGTGAAGCCTACAAGAAGTGAATAGGAGGATGTTATCAACAAATGTTAAAAACCACACTATCAAGACCTATATTTGACTTAAAGTAGCTATGATTTTATTGTCACCTTGCCTGTCTTGTTCCTCTTCCATTTTTTGCTATGTTAACCTTTGTACATTTTTTAACACAAGCACCATATAAGAATGGTCATACTGGGTCAGAGCAGTGGTCCATCTATACCAGTATCATGTCTTCTGACAGTGCCCAATGCCAGATGCTTTAAAAGGAGATGACTAGAATGGCAATCATCAAATGATCCATCCCCTTTTGCCCAGCCCCAGCACTTGGCAGTTGGAGGCCAGAGGACACCCAGATCATGGGTTGTGTACCTGACCATCTTGGCTAATAGGTCCAGTAGTGGCTATCTTTCTTGAACTTATTTATTTTTTTGAACCCAGTTATAGTTTTGGCCTCCCCAACATCTTCTGGCAACGAGTTCCACAGGTAGACCGTGTTGTGTGAAGAAGTACTTTCTTTTGTTTGTCTTAAAACTGCTGCCTGTTAATTTCACTGGATGATCCTTGGTTCTTGTGTTATGTGAAGGAGTAAATAACACTTCCTTATTCACTTTCTCCACAGCATTCGTGATTTTATAGATCTCGATCTTGGTCATCCTTTTCCAAACTGAATAGTCCCAGTCTTTTTAATTTCTTGATATGGAAGCTGTTCCATACCTTTAATAATTTTTGTTGCTCTTCTCTGTATCTTTTCCAATTCCAATATCTTTTTTGACATGGGATGACCAAAACTGCATGTAGAATTCAAGGTGTGAGCATATTTTCTGTCTTACCTATCCCAGGGGTGGCCAACCTGTGTCTCCGGAGCCACGTGTGGCTCTTCAGAAGTTACTATGTGGCTCCCTGTATATGCACTGACTCCAGGGCTAGAGCTTCAGGTGCCAACTTTCCAATGTTCCGGGGAGTGCTCACTGCTCAACTCCTGGCTCTGCCACAGGCCCTGGCCCCACTCCACCCCTTCCCGCCCCCCTCACCTGAGCCTGCAGTACCCTCGCTGCTGCTCCTCCCTCCCCCCAGAGCCTCCTGCACACCACAAAACAGCTGATCGGGAGGTCCTGGGAGGGAGGAGGAGGTGCTGATTGGCACAGGATGGGGAGCTGATGGAGAGTGTGGCGGGACTGCTGACATATTGCTGTGGCTCTTTAGAAATTCACATTGGTAAATTCTGGCTCCTTCTCAGGCTCAGGTTGGCCACCCCCAATCTATCCCTTTCTTAATGGTTCCTAACATTGTTAGTTTTTTTAACTGTTACTATACACTGAGGAGATGTTTTCAGAGAGCTGTTCACAGTGATGCCAAGATGCCTTTCTGGAATGGTAACAGCTAATTTAGACCCCATCATTTTGTGTGTATATTTGGGCTTATGTTTTCAAATGGGCATTACTTTGCCTTTATCAATGCTAATACTTCTTATTTTGTGAAGAGCTTAACGTGCTTCTGGTTACTTGAAAAATCATGAATAATAAGCTTATCCTAAATTTAAGTAATTTGTTTCTGTTCTGTCACTCCCCTTTTCACGTTCTGGGATATTTGGGAGGGTCTCAATTTTTTGTCTTCTGTACCTGTCTTCCTCTGTGTTTCCATTCCCCTTTTTGCTGAGCCATTGGAGAATGCTGGGGGAGAATGTGGACTACCAAATCCTCTCCACTACCAGAAGCTCAGTACTGGCTGAAGTGCTGAGCAAGGGTGGAAATGAAGTACCTAGAAGCAGATTTTCTTGTGCCTCCCCATTGCAGCAAGCTAGTGAAGGAGGCAGGGTCATAAGTTGAGTAGTGTGAATATTTGATTTTTTTTCAGTTTGCTGGCAGCTGAAAGGGAAAAAATATTTTGAGTCAACTAAGAACTGAGTTACTTTTTGAATTTCATCTAATTGTAAAGTTGGGGGAAAAGCTTCATTTTGGGTCAAATGAAACATTTTATTTGATCTGAAACAAAACATGTTTTGGCAATTCAATAAAAACAAATGATATTTTGGTCCAGAGTCACAAAATTGAGGAGGTGCTGGGCATGGTGGTGCCCCCTTTTTATCCAATAGCCCAGTATCTGGGACTTGAACCCATGTTTCCTATATCACAGATGATTGTCGTAATAACCAGGCTATAGGTTATTATGGGATGGATCTCTTGAGTCTCCCTTGTTGAAGCGGTTTCATTTTGTATAAGTTATTCATTGGAGCAGGAACTGGGACCTGGGTGAGCCTACTTTCCCTCCTTCCTTACCCTCTGGTTAGGGTCATTCTCCTTCTCTGGATTGATGAATATTTAATTTTTTATACAAAGTGGAACAGCTTTGCCAGGAGATATTGAGACACAGGGATCTCACCTGGGATATGGGAAATCGGGGTTCAAGTCCCAGTGAGGCACTGAAGCTGCATCTACTACATTCTGGATGAGCAACCTAACCACTGGACTATTGGGTGTAAGGTTGCTAGTGGCAGCAGCACCACCTCACCACCTTTTGGTTTTGTGAGTAGCTCCTAAATACCCTTGGGAATCTAGCCTGAAAAAAATCAGATCTACTTCCTAATCACTGGGCTATAGAGTCATTCTTATTCTTTCTCGTCCAGAAACATGAAACTTCCCGTACTTGAGATGATGAAAACATCCCTGAGAGAATTACAGTAACTTCTTCCAAACCTGTGTTTTCAAGACCAGCATTACAAGATATTAAGAAAACAATAGCCAGTATTGTAGGAAAGCATGGAAATATGCAGTTTCTTGATACAGTTGTCAGAGAATGATAGGTTTACTGTTCAAATTCATGTGTATCTTTATCTCAGTAGAAAATGTGAAGAATAGTTCAGATACACCAATATCATTGATATTTGCAATTTTCAATGTGGGAAAGTGATTTGTGCATATCAGGACTGAGTCTCTACTTTTCTGCTAGGGCTATCTACATATATTGTTACTGTGTATCCTTTTGTTTAATAGTTTATACTTTGTAGTTGGTGGCAAATGGGAGAGAATAATTTTTCTTAAACCTTAAAGGATACAAATTTTGTTACTTTTAGAGTATTTCATGGATTATAAAAAAAATGAGATCCTGAAAAATGATTTTTTTTTTTTTTTAAAGAAAAGTTTGTAGACCTGCAGCAACTGATGTGTTAGGCTTCCATACTTGCCAATAAATCATATTTATAACTGCTAGTGAATGGCCATGTGCATTTTTTTAAAAAAAAATCCCATGATTATTGAACAGTTAATTTCCCACTACATAATGTAATAAAAATAATTGACTCCCTGAACCAGAAACAGGAGGTTATACAAATGTAAGTTATTCAAAACAAAACAGCTTTCTGGGATTAGTCATAATCCACCCCCCCCCACCCCACCCCCCCGCAAAATTTATTTTAAATTTGCACTTAAAATAAACAAATGTAAACCAAAAATAGTATTGGTAATATTTATGTATATTTATGCTGTGGATCCATGATTTATCAGTAGAGGGATAATTGGGCAAAATGGAACTAAGAATACTAGTAGGTGCTTCATAGTGGTTTTTTGACAAAATAAGTGATTAGTTCAGGTGAGTTTTTGTTTATATTCTTTCCTGATGGACATCTCAGGAAATCCTTAGTTCCTCTCCAGATTTTTTTTTTAAGATGGTCTTTATTTTTCCATTGTAAAATCTGGCTGTCAGTCAGTTTCCTTTAGTGTCAATGTATCTTTAATCATTCTTGTGATTGTTTTTTCAGATGTTTAGCTATATGTAATGTGCAATTCCCTTGTTCAGTTTTTTCCTGTTTTCTAGAAGTGGTACATCCAAATGGTACAGTTAGTACCTGTAGAAAGTGTTTGCCTTCTCTAAGTGGTTCCTGATCTTCCGGTTGTGAAAATCTTGTTCTTGGAACTCATTAGAAGACTTGTAGGGCTAAACTTAGAAGCAAAGAGTTGGTTCCTAATCTTTTTGCATGTAATGTTTCATACCAAGGTGTGATGAAAATCTGTTCGCACTGATTACTTAGGACCATGTCTAGCACTTGCAACTTATACCCTGAGAGAACTTGTTTTCCTATACCTTAAAAACAGGTTTGAATCTAGTAACATAGCTGGGTTACCAGTTAATGTACTTGTTTCATTTACTGAAGGTAATATGTACATCACCCAAATGCTTTTCTAGGCCTAATGCTCAGGCTGTTCTTCATAGCCATTCCTGCTCTAGGAATAGAATTTCCTTTCATAGTTTTTGACGAGACAATGACATTTCTGAATAACAAATGTGACAAAAGGCTCACGTTCATGTATTTTGAAAATAAACTGTTGAGATGCATACTTAAAAGTTACAGTAATTTTTTGGTTTAATTTTTTCCTCTCTGTTTTCAGAGACTGTGCTGTTGATCCAACTTGTGTATTATGTATGGAGTGCTTTTTGGGAAGTATTCATAGAGAGCATCGATACAGGGTTAGTAATCTTATTTGTGTATATGAATTGGGTATAGTATTTATCTTATGAATGGGTGTATTCAGAGTTCCAGTATATAATTTATATTTAAGAATGTTTAGGTATTTCAAAATAAAGTGTGCACACAAATATACTTGCGCAGTATGGTTGGAATTAAAATGTGCAGTGTAATCTTACCAGAACTGGGAGTTTTAACCTCTGTTTAAAAGCTTAGCTTTAACAAGACTTAGTTAATATTTGAAACCACTGAGCAAATTATTTTAATTTTCCTACACTTTAATCTTAAATACATTCACAATTCTAAATTAAACATAAACTGGAGTTAGTTTTATTGTGTTAAACTTGTGGTTTTCATTCTGTTTCATTTGTGGACCCGTAAAATTTTCAAATTGAGGTGCAGACCTCTTTGGAAATTAAACCTGTGATCGGCAGACTCCTTCTATAGAAATTTGGACTGAAAACTGACTGAACAGAATTCAACCATAAATGTTGCACCTGCTCAGCATGGCATTGGGCATAGTATGAGACAAAGCACTAAACTGTGGGCTTCTTTGGTAATGGCACTTTTAGGTTTTGACCTGGAGGTCGGGGTATTCATATACTTTTAATTGTTGAGAAAAATGGAATTCCTTTTCTGGAGTATAAAACTGTATTTTCATGGTTACTTTATGCAGACACCATAGGCAGATCCTCAGGGTCCGTAGACCACAAGTTGAAAATTACTGTGTTAGACATAGTTTCACTATATTTAGGCTTCTTTTTTTTTTTTTTTTCTTAAAGGTGCTGTACAAACTTATGAGTGAGAGAAGTTAGTTTAAAAAGTAATGTTTTGGTTTCTTAGATTTAAACATACTTCTGCACTGCCATGAACTCCTGCACACCAGAAATTTATTAATGCAGGTAGAGCCCTACCAAATTCACAGTCCCTTTTGGTCAGTTTCACAGTTATAGGATTTTAAAAATCTTAAATGTCTTGATTTCAGCTATTTAAATCTGAAATTTCATGGTGTTGTGTAGCAGTCCAGGCTCAAAAAAGGACTTGTGAGGGGTTTGCAAGGCTATTGTGGGGTGGGAGGATTGCAGTACTGCTGTTCTTACTTTTGCGCTGCTGCCTCCAGAGCTGGGCCCTCAGTCAGCAGCCGCCGCCACTCTCTGTCTGCCCAGCTCTGAAGACAGCAGCACAGAAGTAAAGGTGCATGATGTGGCATTGCCACCCTTTCTTCTGTACTGCTGCTGACGGGGCTCCGCCTTCAGAGCTGGGTGCCTGGCTATCAGCCACTGCTCTCAGGCCAGCCAGCTCTGAAGGCAGTGCAGAAGTAAGGGTGGCAATATTGCAACTCCTCTAAAATAACCTTGTCAGGGGCCGGCAGGTTTGTATAATTTTTGGTGGTGTCCAGAATGGGTCCAAGTTTCACCTCCCCCTGCACCCGCAACCTGCCTAAAGGTCTGGGAGGGAGTTTTGGGTATGGGAGGGGTGAGGGGTCAGGCTCTGGGCGGGGGTAGAGGGTTGGGATGCAGGAGGAGGTGTGAGGGATGAGTTCTGGGAGGGAATTGGGTTGCAGGGTAGGGGATTTGGATTCAGGAGAGGTGCGGGGAGGGAATTGGGATGCTGGGGTAGGGGTTGGGTTGCAGGAGAGGGATGGGGTCTGGCTGGGGCAGGGGGTTGGGGTGCAGTGTTTACCTCAGGCGGCTCCCAAAAGTGACCCACACTCACCTCTGGCAGCAGCTCCTAGGCGGGGGGCTCCTAGGAGGGGTCTCCACGTGCCGCTGCCCACAGGCACTACCCCCGCAGCTCCCATTGCCCACAGCTTGGGGCGGTGGCACATGAGGAGACATGTCCCCCTACTCCCCAGGGTCGCAGGGATGTGCCGACCTCTTCTGTAAATGGAGCGGGTGGGCAGGAAGCTGCCTTAGCCCTGTTGCACTGCTCATGGTGGTGGCAGGGGCCCCGGCCCTCTTAAATTGCCTGCTAGTGGCAGGCAGGGCCAAGGGGGATGCTTCAGGAGAGGTTCCCGGGGACAGCAGGTGGGGCCAGGGAGAGAGTCAGCTCTGAACTTTGGTGGAGCTGGACTCCCGTGCTCTCATATTGGTGGAGTATGGGCACTATGGGCCCATACAACTCACTGTCCCTGAACTTTGTGACCCCTCTGCAATTCCCTTTTGGGTCGGGACCCCCAATTTGAGAAACATTGGTCTCCCCTGGATACCTGCCCCTGGATACTTCCACTGCATGCATCCGACGAAGTGGGTATTAGCCCACGAAAGCTTATGCTCTAAAAAAATTTTAGTTAGTCTTAAAAAATTTTAGTTAGTCTTTAAGGTGCCACAGGACTCTTTGTCACTTCTGCAATTCCAGACTAACACGGCTACCCCTCTGATTCTATTGCTCTCCCCTGTGAAATCTGTATAGTATAGGATAAAAGCACCTCAAAGACCAGATTTCACAGTCCATGACGTGTCTTTCATGGTCGTGAATTTGGTAGAGCCCTGTGCATGAGATAGAAAAAAAAGACACTGTGGAAAGAAAAGTGACATAGATTAGTTTGTCAAGCTGAGTGAAATATGAAAGTATAAAACACAGCTGAAATGAGTAAAATAAAAATGTAAGTTTCTTTAATCCACAGTATTGTTAGTTGTACAGATGAGTAATTTTTTTAAACTTGGTGTTGCTTTTAACTAGCACAAATATTTACTAATTAATCTTTACACATCAGGCTATTTCTTTGGTATTGTCAAGTGTGTAATATAATTTCTGTAGAACTGTTACAGTTGAAACAAATGGAGAGAACTTCTTTTCCCCTCTCAATACTCTGTGATAGCATACTTATGTTCCCTGTTGTGGAGTGTGTTAGTATACACTCTTAATTTAATAACTACTAATGCAATATGAAACAACAGGAAAACAGGCTATTGGAGGTGTAAAGCATTCTGTCAAAATGAAGAGACTTGAGTGCTGTGACTAACTTGGTAAACCGAAAAGGAGTGTGTGTACTCTGGTCATGTATACACATCATGTGTATTTATGAACTCCATTCACAATTGTGATTTAAGAAAGAATTGTATTCAATACTTATTTCAAGAGTTTTTAATTTTAAAATTAAGGTTTACTAACAGCGTGGAAATAGAGCAATGCACTGTAAAAATGCAAATATCTCTCATTAGAGAGACAAGGTGAGTGAGATAATATTTTTCATGAGACCAACTTGTTTTGGTCAGAGAGACCGGCTTTTGAGCTATGCAGAGAACTTCAGGTCACAGCACTGCAAACAGTTTTTTTCCACTGTCAACTTTAGTAAGTGTAACAGAAGCCAGTTGTTATAAATGTGGCCCTCAAACTCTGGTGACTATCCCTCTGATGTCCCTGTATAGTAGGATGTAGCAGTATACGATTTGTTTTCAAAACTAAGTGTACTGTTTATAAATGACATAATGCAAAAAATTTGAATATTGGAATTTGAATAAAAAAGATTCTGTTTACAAAAAATAAAATCAGGCCAGTCATCTGTGACTGATTCAGAATAAACATATGCTTGTAATTTCGGTGTTCTATAGATACATCATATGCTGTATGTGATCTCCCTATGCCTATGCTCTAGAGTTACTTTAACAATATAATTGTATGTTTTTTTTTTAAACAGAAATTATCTACATCATTCATCTATCTGCCATGAATATGTATTGACCTGTTTTTACCATATTTATTTGAGTAGCATTCAGGAAATTCTCTAATAGCATAAGGGTTAATGTGTTGGTGCTTTCAGTATTCATAGATCTTGCACGTGCATATAGTTTTGGGTGTTTTAAATAATTTCAGATGACAACATCAGGTGGAGGAGGTTTCTGTGATTGTGGTGATACTGAAGCTTGGAAAGAAGGTCCGTACTGTCAAAAACATGAACTTAACACAGCAGAGACGGCAGAAGAGGAGGTAATAAATAAAAAAATTTATAGATATTCTGTAATAGTGCTATCTTAGGACATTATATACTGCCAGACCAAATTATACATAATTTTGAAATTCAGAAGGTAAGGGAAAATAAATCTCTAATAATCTTGTATGTGACTTCTGTAAGGTTATAAATTCACCTCAAAAATAAGAAAACTAAATGCTATAGAAATAATATCTGTATACTTCAGTGTTTTAGTGAAGTGGTGGACTCTTACATTTTTAATAAATATTGGAACATTTGTGGTGTCCTAGTATTTGTTAAAGCTTTAAGACCATGAGTGAACCAAATTGAAAGTGAGAGAATTTTTGCACTAGAAATTATTTGGTTGGTTGAAAATGTTGTCTTGATATATTATTTACCATATCATCTAAGCACATTGATATTTGTAACTTTTTATCTAAAGTAATTAAAAGAAGACATTATTTAGGATGGAAGCTGTTAGTCTTCTCTACTCAGCCAGTAAATAAAACAAATTGGAAGCTTACAGCATGCTAAATATAAATATTGGTACTATACCATATTATACACTAGATAAAATTAATATAAAATGATATATTAAAACTGCTTTAAAAACAAGCTATTTAGATTGAAAAGTAAAGCATGCAAAAATAGAAAAAGCTAGATTTCTGGTTGCCCAGGTAGCCTTAGTTCTGGCCTTTGTGCATCCATCCTATGCAATGAATGCAGAAAGAGTGCTGTGAGGAAAAAAGAAATGTAATTAAAGAATGTATCATAATGCATGCATATAAGGGAGCAAATTAAGTTTGCACATGCAACCTATATTCTGACATTTCCTAACATTCATATGCTAGAGTGAACCTAAATAACTTTTTAAAAGTAGTTTTTTATGGAACTTCCAAGGGGTTTTTAACAGGAAAATGTTTTTTTAAAAATAAATTCTGTTAGTTACAACTGTAACAAACCCCTCATCATAGATCATCAGCAGGGTTTGAACCCTGAATTTTCAGCACTGCAACAGAGTTCTACCAGTTGAGACATGGAACTAATTATGTTAGCAGGTAGCATAAGGATGTTATCCCAGAATAGGTTGACCAGACAGAAAATGTGAAAAATCGGGATGGGGTTGGGGAGTAATAGGAGCCTCTATAAGAAAAAGACCCCAAAACTGGGACTGTCTCTATAAAATTGTGATATCTGGTCACCCTATCCCAGAAAGAAGGATGGACAGCTAGAACCATGTGCTGGGTCCAAGGAGTTTTGTGGGGAATCTGGCTTGGCTCTCTATTTCTTTTCCACTGAGTCAGAGAGAACTCTTTTTCCCCCCCCTTTTTTGGAACTTCCACAGAGGAGATGGAATATGTGCTAAAGTGGCTGGTGGAGGAGCCCAACCTGGCTGTGTCTGGTGTGCGTGTTCTCCCTCTCTCTCTCTCACTCTCCTCCTCCTCCACCTCCACCAGATTTGTACAGAATTTAATGGGAGAAGGGAAGAAAAGTCCCTAATCTGAATTTCAAAGGCCTTCTGCAAAAAATGGAGATGTTTTGAACCTCTCTTAAAAAAAGACCACAAGAATATTTTATAACTGAAAGTGTTGGGCATCTCATTACTGTTGTTTTATGTTTGTCTGTCTAACTGCTCTACAAGTCTCTGACATATACTTAAAACTATATCAACTCAAAGAAGGAAACAGTATAAGGCAGCCCAAATAAACCAAATCCCCATAATATTCCCCAACACTATATGCTTCTTCAGCAGCTCTTTTAAGTGATGGGAACTCAGAGTCAAAATAACAGAGCAGAGGTGGGTTGAGTGGACAGTAATGTGGATGGGGAGAGAAGAGAAGAATTGAATGTAACAGTGTTCAAAAGAGGTGGAGGGGTGGGAAGGGGAGGTGGGAGAGTTTAGAAGTGACAAGAACAGGAGGTCAGAAGACCAGCACCCTCACCATGGTGTAATCCAGAGTGGGGAGTGTGAGAGAAGGAGAGGCCTCCGTAAAAGAAGGCAGCTGTAGGGGCAGTGTCAGAGGAAGGGATCCAGGTCATTGAGAGAGGCAGGAGCTGGAGGGAATAATATATGAAGAGTCTGTGGAGTGCTGTCATCTTTTTAGAGATGGACAGCTAGAGAAGAGGGAGGAGGTTAGGAATGGTGGCACAAGACAGATGGAGATAGTGCCAGAGTTGTCATCAAAGGTGATGAAGACATGTGGGCCTCGATTCCTGTTGCTGGTAGAGGGGAATTAGATGGGGTTGGAGAAGAGCAGAGATGTAGGTAGAGGTGGGGGAACTGAAGAGGGAGTGAGGATAACCAGGAGAGAAGTTGGTGGTAGTGGGACCATTGTTCCATACAAATATTTGTATTTTATAGTTCAAGTGTATATTTTAATGTCTCTAATTTGATCACTGATAGTGTACTGTGAAACACACATTGTGAACCTGTTACGGAAAAATAAATTGTGTTTCTCAGTTCATTCTGGACATTTATAAGCCATATGACTTCCAAGATTCCCCAGTGTTCTTAAGCACCTCTTTTATTTGCTTAATGCCTCTCAAAACACTGGGAGACTGTCTGATTATAATCCCAAAATGACTCTTTTTTCTATATGGATCATTTGTTTTATAGCAGAGGTATTCCTTTAAGATGGTTTAAATACAAAGAAAATTGGAAAAGTCACAATTAGACTAAAGACGGAGGCAGGGAAGAAAATTATCCCATGAAAAGGAAGGCAGACTGCACATCGTAGTTAATATAATATTTAGTATTGCTTCTATTCTAATTTTTTCATTATACAACTCATGAAAAGTTTTCTGCTATATGAGCTATTACTTCGTACTCTCTTGATATGTACGTTTTAATGACAAATTAATTTCTTAAAACAGCAATAACATGATGCCCATCAGCCCTACGTAAAACTAATAAATCAGTCATTTTGAGCTTTCTGAAGTTAAATTAGTTTATGGAAAAGTTGGCTCTGTTTATCTTAAGGCTATTTTAATTCTCCTAAGAAGAAGGGATTTTTTTGTTTGTTTTTGTTTTTTAATTAAAGGAGAAAGCACATTAGCCTGGAAGATAAGAGAAAAATGGTTATTAGAAAGTCACTATATCTGTATTAAACCTCAATTTTAATAGATTATTTTCAGGAGCCAAAAAGAATATAACATCTGACTGAAATATCATGCATTATTTGTTTACCTAAGTCCAGGCTGTAGAAGTTTATTAAGTGGTGCCTAATTTTTGTTTCTCTGTCTACTGTGTCTGTGTTTATATATAAAAGGTAGCCTTTTGAAGAACAAACACACTGACCAGCCTTTGAAACCAAAAATAAGTCACTCAGGTCTGGTGACAAAAGGCTAGGTTCTTCCATCTTCCTTAGATCTGGTAAAGTAAACATGGCAGAATATGGTGCTGTGGTTCTGTAAACATGAAGACTATTATTTTTCAAGCTAAATGTATAACTTAAAGTGACTACTGTGCAAGGGAAGCAATTCTTTTGCAGGTCTTTATCAGTCAGGTAGCTGATACCTATTTAGTTTTCAATACAATCATAACAGTTTTGATTACATAGATTCTAAATTAAATGTGTAATTGTATCTATGTGCATAGTACAGAGTCATTACATGGTACAAATTTCTTACATGGTTACACTGCCATGTTTGATACAAAGAAGCAGATATGTAAGTGGTAAGTGAGGCCTGATGTAATAGGGTATGTAACAATTATGTTCCCACTTATAGACAATTTCTTTTTAAAAAGAATAACTTGCAAATGTGGTGTTAAGCTTAATGGTATGCTGGATACCCCAAATAGCTAAGATTATTAGGGGCATTAAGTACAAATTTATTGAAAATATTTTTTATCTTCAGGTTTTGTTTTTGTTCACTGAACTGATCACTCTGAAATCTGATCTAGTCAACCCTTGCTCTGCACTTGCAGCATGCAGCAAGCTGTATTGTCTCAGTACCATGGAAGCCTGTTATAGACTGGCTCCATGCTAAAGGGAAGACTCATACTGGAGAGTTAGTGCATGGTATGGTTTTACCATTTAAAAAATAAAACAGAAAATACACTTTTTAAAAGGCTTTTGATTTTCTAAAATAATTTTAAAAAGTAGTAAAATATCACCATGTGCTCTAAAGGCTTTCTGTCTGATGCCTATTCCTCTCAATATGCTACCTTTGCTCCAGTGAAGTTCTCTGCTGTATCATATTGCATTCTGATGCATCTGGCTGTGGAGTAGGAGTAGATAGTAGTTACTCCAGGGAATCTGAAATCATGAACGGGCAAACAGAGCCTGGAATCTTTGCTGTGTTCAACATCCTTCTTACCTTTCCTATTTTCAGATTGATGACATATCCTTAAAGATAGTTAATAAAATATCTAGGCGGTCACCTTTAAAATATGTCATTTTACTTCGGTATTATTTCCTTCTCATGTGGACGATGCACTCCTTTTAAGGAACAACCTCAGTTTTTAGTGTTGATGACATCATCAAACTGGTGTGCACTGCTTCCAAAATCAAGTTTTACTGCCTCTCCTACTCATTTATCATAATATATTATTATTGCTGTTGTTGTTGTTGTAATGACAGATTTGATAAAGTTAACAGTTATTTGTTCTTCATGTGTTAATGTTGCTTATAAGGAGGAGGTAAAAACTCTTATAAAAGCTTGCTTTGGAGTAAAACTTGTCAAGGAGGAGGGGAGAGTGGGAATTGGTTTGCTAGCCTGAAGTAACAGTTTGATTTTTTGCAAACATTATTTCTAGTTTAAAATTCCAAGTTTGCACTCGTATAGCTCTAAAAGGATTCCAGTTAAATAAATAAGCTGAAATGTGATTGTTCCACAATAGTTTCTAGTCACCTGTCTTTTGTCCAAAAATAGAACCATTATCTGCTAATTGTGGTTGCCAGTCTGTCTTGGCCTATACAGTTTGAGCAATGACATTGCACTGCTGGGGGCTCAGTGAACAGACTTTATATTCTTATGGGTTTTATTCCGTTTCCCGGTTAAGTTATGAAGATGCAATAACAGTTTAAAATAAATTAGGGATATTAAGGATGAAACTGTTCTGAGTGCAAGCAGTCATTCTCCATTTCCTTTTCCACCTCTCCCTCCCACATTGTCATTTAATTCCTTAGTATAGATGACGCCTACAAATTTGGACCATTTCTATCTTTCACATGCATATGAGATGAATTCAGTGCATATTTCCCACCCAGACTATAATCACTTCAGTGAGCCATTACAATCAACCTGGCATTCTTCAGTTTTTTTGTGGAATTCATGCATGCTTTACAGACTCTTTTTTTCTGCACTGAATTTCTCCTTTTAAAAATAAATTAGTCAGGTATGCATAACTAGTGAATGGCTATAATTTTAAATTCCACTGTGTCATTAAATGGGATAATATAAATTTAGTATTGACATGTTTTGCATTTTGGTGTAAACTTTTAGTTTAGATGTGGCCATAGAGTACCACCATATCTTAGACATATTTAACAAGAAATGATCATATGGTTACACAGAAACATGCAAGAGGGAGAGGAGTATAGTATTTTGGCACCTGGAATCTTGTTTATAATTTGTAACATACTGTAACTAGTGTGAATACAATATTTGACAAAAGGAGATGTGACTTTTGATAATTGTTGATACATAACTTACTAAGTTAAATGAAATATGAATAATGTCCGATATAAGCAGGGAATGAGTGTTTGAGCGCAAACTCAAATGGTTCTTGTTGTTGCTCATTTTCTTTGTTTAATTTTCCTGTAATATTTTTATACTATCTCACTATAATCAATTTCACTTTTCAGGATCCTCTGGTGCATTTATCGGAAGATATAATAGCAAGAGCTTATAACATTTTTGCTATCATGTTTCAATATGCAGTAGATATATTAACATGGGAAAAAGAAAATGAATTGCCACCTGGTTTAGAGACTTTGTAAGTATATTCTTTGTGTCTGAGGTTTTCAAGATGTGGAGGTGTTTAAAGTATAAAACTTAAATGCTCACTTTAGTCTATATCAGTGATACTCAGACTGTGGCTCGGAGCTGCAAGTGGCTCTTTAAGGAGTCTTCTGTGGCACTTTGCAGCACATGATATTAAAACACTGATTTAATTATTAATGCGTCCGGATGCTTTTACTATGTTGTATTAACAGATTAAGTTATCAACAGGCATTAAATTATTAACTTCTTTGCAGTAAGAATTATATAATACAAACACGCTACATATTTTCCTTGTCATACTGTTTAAATATAAATAGTACTATAGTAAATGAAACAATGAAGTCACACTGCTGTGGCTCTTTTGGGTAAGCTGATCACTAATTTGGCTGCTGAACCACTGAGGTCTGTGTATCACTGTTCTATGTGCTGTCTTCCTTTCATGACTGCATAGATCAGTGGTTCCCAAACTGGGGTTCTCAGGAAAAAATTCCCTAATGGTGGTCAGAGCTGTCCCTAGGGACCCCGGGCTGCACAGAGCCAGCAGTCCGGAGCCCCTGGACTTCTAAGAACTAAGCAGATCAAAGCAAGCATATCTCACACTGAGGAGATTTAAACTTCAAGCTTGGTCTACACTAGCGGGAGGCAGGGAGGAATCGGTCCAAGTTACACAACTTGAGTTACGTGAATAACGTAGCTGAAGTCGACGTACTTAGATCCACTTACAGCGCTGTCTTCGTTGTGATGAGTTGACTGCTGCTGCTCTCCTGTCGACTCCGCCTGCGCCTCTTGCGGTGGTGGAGTACAGGAGTTGGCGGGAGAGTGCTTAGAGGTCAATTTATTGCATCTAGACTATACGCAATATATTGACCCCCACTGGATCGATCACTGCCCGCTGACTCCTTATAAGAAATGGAAAGGGAGGTGGATATTTTTTGCTGTTTTTAAAATTAAATAGGCAGCTAATGTTGTTTCAAAAATTATGAAGAACAAGTTTAAGCTTTGTTGTAACATGCATTGTTTGCCTGGACTGCTCAAAACCTGAATGCTCTTTGAGTTGGCTTCTTAAATACCTTCATGCTGTTTCACATCTGATACTCCTTAATGAAACATAGGAGCTTTGTCTTATAATAGGATTATTCAAAGTGATACAAACTACAAAAGTGAGGTCTTGGAAGAGTGTTGCTGTTTTCATACTGTAATAAAAATACTGTAATAATAATAATACTTAATAGTAGTGTGTAATAAGCATGTCATAAAAAGGTTTCATGTTTTCAGGATCACTGATTTTATAATTTATACTCAGGTAAAGGACAAAATCCCTGGAAATACTCATTTTTAGGAGGGGGTCCGTGAGACTTTACATTTTAGTGAAGGGGGTTCACAGGTTGTTAAAGTTTGAGAACCACTGGCATAGACCAACTCCAGTGTTGGCTAGTGTTCAGATAATATCCTTGTAGCATCTACAATTGTTTATGAGGAAAAATAGTATTTAATTCTCTGTAGTATATTAAAACAAGTAGCGGGTGTTGGTGCCACTTGACCAACCAACTCTCTTCAAAACCCTTCTCTTGGTCCATGAATTACAATTTGGGAATTATCACTAGAGAGTAAAATAAATAGCACTAGGAATAAAACATCTTTGATTCTACTGTAGTAGTTTGTTTTTGTTCTGCTTTACATGGGAAAATACTGTAAATGGTGGAAGTTATAAAATTATATTTAACATTGATTTTAATTTTTTTTATAAAAGTATGGAGAGCTGGTCTAATGGCTTTATTGGGTTAGTATCTTATGCTACAAAATGGTAAACATAGATTTGCAAAAGACTTCTGCATTCTGGTTGCTTGATGGAGAGAGACCATTTTGGAGACCGAGAAAAGAAAGAAGTAGGAAAATAGTGCCAAAGCTATGGAAGAATACGGTGTAACAGTTATGTTAGATAATTTTTCCTTACTAGAAAACAGCTAATCCAGAATAAAAAAAGTGCACAGAAGTAAAGTCAAGAATTGTCCGATTAATTTAATACTCTGCATCTTTACTCACTAAGAGCTTAATCCTTCAAGGTGCTGAGCACGCCTATAAGGTGCAGAATGCCTTTAACTCCCACTGAAATCAGTGGGAGTTGAAGGCACTCAGCAGCTTCAGGATAAAGCTCTGTTGATATACATTATTAGTGCCAGGGTTAACCCAAGATTAGATATTTGGTTTGTTGGAAATTATTAAAATTAAAAGTAGATTAGAAGCTAAGCACTTAATTATATAAATATGGTCTTTATTTTATAGTGAGAAGAGTGACACTTACTACTGCATGCTTTTCAATGATGAGGTCCACACTTATGAGCAAGTTATATACACTCTCCAGAAAGCTGTCAACTGTACACAGAAAGAGGCCATTGGTTTTGCAACAACAGTAGACCGAGATGTAAGTAACTTCCTTGCTGGAACTTTAATTACAAGTAAGGTCAGGGTGAATATATATGACTAAACTTAGTGCTTTTTTCCTTTAAAGTGGTTGTGAGTCTTCCCAGTGTTCTTTCTTTCCCCTTGCCTTTTGGCAGAGAAAAGGAGGGAATAGAGAAGAGCTGGCTGTTTCACAACAGCTGGAGCGAGCTGGGAGTTCAGCACCTAGTTGACTTTACCGTGAGGGGCCCCCTGATCTCCTCAAGACCACCCTCGTTGCTCTGCACATCCCCCATCTGATTGTGTGTGTGTTTGAGGATGGTATTTTTTCCTTCCAGAATACATTTGTGCCTAGGGTGACCAGACAGCAAATGTGAAAAATCAGGACAGCGGGTAGATGGTAATAGAAGCCTATATAAGAAAAAGACCCAAAAATCAGGGCGCTCCTTATAAAATTGGGACATCTGGTCCCCCTATTTTTGCCTTCTAGGAAAGGTGTATTCTCATTTCTACATCAAACCATTGGCCATCTCCTTCAGGGTAGGCACTTCCTCTAGGTACTTCTTTCAGGCTGTTCTTTAGTAATGGGAAGTGAGACAGTCAGTTTGGGGCCTCAAAACATCTAAAGTTAAGTCACTTTTTTCAGGTATTCTCCTGGTCCCAGATAATATTTTTGTAATATCATTGGTTAGGCATCGTATAACTTAGAAGGGACACTCCCCTGGTTAGGCCTAAAAAGTGTCAGACTTTTCCCATACTGTATGTCCATACCTCAAGGATTTATTTTTAAACTGACCTTTGCTACACGGTAAGAGACTGACACCTGAACTGATGTTTTGGTAGCAAACCAGTTTGTATGTACTATAAAACAACTTGTGAGCCACTTTGTAATACAACATGAATAAATGAACTGTGCACATTTTTAAATGGCATATTTAACACTAAAGAAAGAATCATTGATTATAAGGTCCCCAAATATTCAGGTAAAGCCAGCATTGTAGGTGCTATCAGATTAGTTGGGTGAATCTGTAGGCCTAACAAGCTTTACAATATAGCTTCTCTAAAGGTATTAAAATATATCTTATGATATAAAATATCCTATTTTTAAATTAGCTGGAAAAGAAACACCTTCATACTAATACTATAAAATATGCTTGACATACATTAATAGGAATTAGTGTTGCTGAATTTTTGAATAAGGTGGTCCCTGTCAGATTCTTAAGATCATATTAAGCTTTTTCTAGAAAGCCACTGCAAATGTGATTAACATAGATGGTGACTTATTGCCTGTAATTTACTGTTCTTATTTACATTAGAACATAAAGTTTAAGCTTATTTTTGTGTTTCTGCTTATTATCATCTTGTTCTTATAAATTTAAAGGGACGTAGATCAGTCAGATATGGAGACTTCCAGTATTGTGATCAAGCAAAATCAGTAATAGTGGTGAGTAATCTTACATATTTAATCCATTCTTCTTAGATTCCCATAAAATTCTTAGTACAGCACAGTTTTGAAATACCATGTGCTGTTTTGATATTTCATGTGCAAAATATTAATTTTAACTAATAACTCTGTGGTGGAGGTTGAGGGTGGCAATACGATGTTTATACTTTCTTGCCTCTTTCTGTGGCCTAATCTTCATACCAGTGCACTTCAGAAACAAGAATCTTAGGTCTAGGGCAGTTTTGACAAATCATATTTCCATCTCTGTAATTCTCAACACTTAATCAGCATTTAGAATAATGTTTTTATTTCACTCTTAAAGAGTGGAAAATATCTCATAGAAATTTTCATATTGATAAATTTCTTTTTCTTTTTTCTTTTTTCTTCAATTCCTTGTTTTTTAGGTATACTTGCATGAAAGGACAATTTTTGTTACTTTGTTATCTACTCTTAATTATTCCTTGCTTGAAATACTAATACTCTGTGATCACATTCAACTAGCTATTATCAGAGGGGATGACTTCAGCTTGGGAATAAGCCTAAGAAGCAAATATTCATAAGCATTAAAGAACCCTGAGTTTTTTAAAGCAAGTGTCATGAATAATAAAGGTTTATGTCTTATACATTTGTGCGTGTCCTTTTTAAGCTTTAGAATCAAAATGCATAATATTTACCCAAGAGGCATCAGTGATTCTTTTAGTGTATGAATTGTAGCCTCTGCCTTATTTAGCACCTAGAAATTTTTAAATTTAAAGACTAAACTTGAATAGCAGTAGAAATTCTACTTTAGAGTAACATTAACAAATACTGCTCTCTAAAGAAAAGAGAAAAAATATTTCCAGTCTCTAAGATTTGTGTGTTACATAAATGTCTTTTTGTAGTTGATTTAAGAAAATGGGACAATCATTTCCATGCTTCCAGATTGGAGCAGAGTTCTTACTGTGGAAATATTGTACATCACTTTTTAAAGCAGTGCTTTCCAGTGAAGTTGTGGGGAATTCTCATTAAAATGCATGGTATATATCACACTTTTTTTGAGTAGTCTCAAAACTACTAACTTATAAAGTGCTTAAACTATCCTAGAATCTTACATTTTATCAGTTAACACGAATGAAGTCAAGGAACTGAATTTGTTGTCTGTGTTACTGTGAAAAAAATAGTTCACTTTATCAGTGAAAGCATAAGTCACTGAAATAGTTAACTTCTAAAACTTAAATTGTAAAACTGAAAATGTACTTAAGCTATAAAGATAAGTTGAATAATGTAAGGAAAATAAGCGAATGTATTCATAGGAACATCTGTTTACCATCAGAGCTTTTCAAGTGAATTACCTGTGCGAAATGATTTATTGTATGTATAGTATTAGACTATTTGGTTTTCATTCAGTTTTACTAATTGAAGTGACTATCTTCAACTGTTGAAGTATTTTGGAAAAAACATAATTTCATATCTCTGTGAACAGGCTTTTATGCTGCATGCTTGTTTAGGTTCCAGAAACAAATATAATTTTTATTTAGTTGAGGGGACACCATCAACTTGAAAATTGCATTTTCATGTCAGTTATCTTTACCTATTCTTATTACAAGTATTTCCACAGATTAGTAGCACAGTAAGAGATCAAAGGGGAAATATATTTCTTTAATTTCAGTGTGTTTACTGTGTGGATGATTTCATTTCACTATTTTCTTGGTAATCAGCTGTCGTGTCACTCTTATGCATTGCTTTGGAGAGAGCTCGCTTTTATGCTTTCAGCCTGAGGTTTTTCAAGAGGGTGCTGATCAGTAAGAGGCAGGTGTTACATGTGTGCCCAGGAGGAGAGGAAAAGTAGTTGGGAGGGGCAGCTAAGCATGTTGGGTGTTAGTTTTTATAATAAACTGTTATACTGTTTGAAGGGTTTTTGGCCAGGCCAAAAACTTTCAATAAAAAATAAGATCCTGTTTTGTATTGAAAGTTTTTATAACAAACTGTTACGCTGTTTCAATGCTGAGTCAGAAAATTATACAGTGCAGTCCTGTTTGTTTGAACGGCCTGGGCGATATTCAAAATGTCTGGTTAATTGAGGTTCTGCTAATTGGAAGGGCTATTAACTAATGTAGGCTTACCTTGTGTGGGGGAAGGGAGAACACACTATGGATATCGAAGGGAATTCAGAAAACTGGAATTATACTGGATTTTTTTTACTAAAAAATTTAAGAATAAAATTGACAGTTTTCCTTGTTAATGTACTATTGGAAATAATCCTGTGCTGTATGTGGAAGAACTATGATAGATTACCTATTAGTAATTGGTCTCTATTTTAATTTCTATGATAAAATGTTTTAATTTAGTGTATAGAATGTTGTATGTTTCTCTACAACAAGACTTGTCTTTCCTGATATTCACTTTTAACTAAGCTTCCCCCTCTTTTTTTCTTTTTTAAGAGAAATACCAGTCGCCAGACAAAACCACTGAAGGTTCAGGTTATGCATTCATCTATTGTTGCCCATCAGAGCTTTGGTTTGAAGCTCCTGACTTGGCTTGGCAATGTTATTGGATATTCAGGTAGGTAGATTCAAACACTTCTGCTATAGACTAGAGGATAATTTAGAGGCTAATGTAATGCTAAAAAAATCATAAAAATATTTTATATTAAAAAAGCTTACCTCAAATACATAACATGTTAGACTAACCCATTAATAACTTTTTAATACACTTTATTGTCTGCGCTTTTTAACACACTTCATCCTATTGTCTGCCCATGGATTTGTGCTCCCTGAATCCTGACTCCCGTATGAAAGTGCATTCTGTGTTCACCGTACTAAAATTGGTGGTATTGAGCGGAAACAGTTTGAGAAGTGCTCGAGTGGTGTATGCTAATTTTTGGCTCATAACTTTTCATAATAGTTATATGCAAACAGTTCTTGAAACAATTTACTTTTAGTAGTTAACTTCTTCAAGAGAGGAAAAATGTATGCTCATTAAGCCTGGGATAAGGTGTCAGGAGATTTAGTCAGGTCTCTGCTCAGATTCAGTTTTATTAGCTTGGTATCTAGGGGCAGAAGTACATGAATTTAGGGTGGGATTTTTTTAAAAAGTGCAATTTATGCACACTGAAAAATCCCACCCTTAGTTTGGTAGTCTTTCAATGTAACTGGATATTTTATTAAAGGGAAAAATAATCGCCCCTCTGATTTCTGGTGCAGCCTTCTGTAGACAGAAATGCAACACTTCTGCTGCATGAGAGGCCAGACTTTGGAATCTTCTGCTCAAAAGCTCCCTGAAAGCATCCTAACCTCCTTGCACAGGAGTGGAGAAATAGAATCATGGCTGGACCAGGAGATTAGGGAGGATATGGTCAATTGGTTGCTGTAGATTAGGAAGCCACTGACTAAAACATATGGGAAGTAGGAACCAGTGTTTATGTCCACTACTCCACCAGGCTTTTAATCCTCTGCCTTATTCACTTTGAGTGTCCTCATGAGCAGTTTATAATTGATAAGCGCCTGCATATCTGCTGATATGCTCTCCCCTTCCCTCAGAATTAGCTGTTATTTCCTTTCTTATTATGAGAGCAGAGTTCAAAAACGAATGGAAGTGGAAGATATATTTCAAGTCTCGGTTATTTTTGCTTGGTGAGCTTAAAAATATATATAAAGATGTACACTCAGTATATTATGTAAACTATCATTATGCTACATACACATTTAAAATAACTTTTTAATGTTAACCAACTTTTGTATATTTATTTCATGATTTGTTTTTATTAAGATGGCCTTCGTCGAATATTGTGTCAGGTTGGTTTACAAGAAGGACCAGATGGTGAAAATTCTTCTCTTGTAGATAAACTAATGCTGTCTGATTCTAAACTGTGGAAAGGTGAGTTGTCCCCCACTTTTTTTTAAGAAAATGACTTTGTATGTGCTAATAAAATAAATGGTCAGAGTGCTTTCTGTCATATCTGTTCATGTTTTAGGCAATTTTTATTGTCATTCATTATAGATGCAACTGCCTGTTTACAGATATAGTGTGTGTTACCTCTCACAATTCAGCATAATCCAAATTTGGGAAAAGAATGGGATGGCCCTTTCAGCATTATAGTGAAGGTGGAGTTCAGATTTCTGTTTAGAAAAGATTTTGTAAAGGGCTGTAAAGTTTACATGTGTATACATATTGACCTGAAAATTGCTATGCCAGTTGAAGGCCCAGGGTAGAGACAACACAAATATGCAATCCTGTGGGGTTCCTGAGACAGATGCATATTCCTCCAAAATGATCTAATTTTAAAATTTGCTGATTTCTGTATAAAGACAGACAGATGCAGAGCTATTGTTTCAGGCTGTATTCAAACCCATTGAGCCAACAACACCCTTTGAAAATCACTGTGGCAGTTCCCACACCTGTAAATCTCCTGTGCTGCTATTCCAAAGTATTTTAAAATCCATGGGCTTAATATGATTAGCCTTAAAATTGTTGTCAGTTCAGGTAGTGTGGGGGAGTGTGAAGCAAATTTTGAGTCCTTCGGCTTAAGGCAGGCCTGCACAACATGCGGCCCACCTGGGCTCACTGTGCAGCCTGTGAGGAGTGAGTAGGGGTGGGGCAAGCCAAGCAGTGGGGTGGGGGGAGGAGGATGGGGGCGGGGCGAGGGCGGGGCTTTTTGGCCCACAGCAGGTTTTTTTGCACTAATGTGACCCTCGCTGCTTTCCCCGAGTTTTGCAAGCCTGGTCTAGGGCATCCTGAGATACAGCCCCCCCAGTGACCCATTTTTAAAATGGCATTTAAAACAAACATTAGAAAACCAGGAAATACATAGTTTGCCCATGTGGCAGTGAATAAGAATATAACAGAACTTTTCCAATCCCAAACACTGCACTGCTTTCTCGATGCCTCTACAACTCCAGATCTATGTGCTATTGCTATGTTTCCAGGTACCCCACTGTGCTTGTTGTGCAACATTGGTCTGAGAAGTAGTAGAAGGGGTTGGCAGACATCTCCCTAGGCCAGGGGTGGGCAAACGTTTTGGCTTGAGAGTCACATTGGGGTTGCAAAACTGTATGGAGTGCTGGGTAGGGAAGGCTGTGCCTCCCCAAGCAGCCTGGCCCTGCCCTCATCCGCCTTCTCCCACTTAGAACCTCCAACCCCCCCATATCCTTGGCCCCTGACCCTCCCCCGACCCTACTCCCATCCAACCCTCCCCGTCCCCTGACCACCTTGCCCCATCCAACAGCCTCCTATCCCCTGACTGCCCTCTGGCCCTTATCCAGAACCCCCTGGCCCTTATCCAACTCCCCCCTCCGCCCTCTTACCATGCCACTCAGAGCAGCAGGAGCTCGCTGCCGCGCTCTCCAGCAGGAGCAGCAGGCCATAGCGTGGCTGGCGCACTGAGCTGAGGCTGTGGGGTTAGGGGGACAGCAGGGGAGGGGCCGAGGCAAGCCGCCCCGACCAGAAGCTCAAGATGTGGCCCCCGGGCCTTGTTTGCTCACCTCTGCCCTAAGTGCTAATTGTATGTTTACATTGCAATTAAAAACCTACGGTGGCCTGTGCCAGCTGACTCAGGATAAGGGGCTTAGACTAAAGGGCTGTCTAATTGCAAGATAGACAGTTGGTAGACAATTGGTGCTTGGGCAGGAGCCCAGGCTCCAGGACACTGTGAGATGGGAGGATCCAAATGCTCAGGCTTCAGCCCCTTGTCAAGTATCTACAATTAAATGGTCTCATAGCCAGAGCCAGGGGCTGCTCCAGGCACCAACACACCAAGCGTGTGCCTGGGGCGGCAAGCCACGGGGGGCGGCCAGCCAGTAGCTTTTAGGGTGGCAATCTGGTGGCCGTTGGCTGCGTTTCTACAGGAAGTCTGCCGGTCCTGCGGGTTCGGTGGCAATTCGGCGGTGGGTAAGCTGAAGCCCCTGGACCGATGGACCGCTTGCAGAAACACTGCTGAATGCCCCCTTGACTGCCGCGCTTGGGGCGGCAAAACACAGAGATAAAATGAGGAATACTTGTGGCACCTTAGAGATGAACCAGTTTATTTCAGCAGGAGCTTTTGTGGGCCATAGCCCACTTCATCGGATGCATAGAATGGAACACACAGAAGTAAGATGCATTTATATACACAGAAAGCGGAAAAAGTTGTAAATTACCATACCAATTCTAAAAGGCTGTTTAATTTGGATGAGCCATTATCAGCAGGAGGAAAAAAAACCTTTTGTAGTGCCATGCTGAACACAATGCCATCCACAGCCTCAGGAACAACTCTGACACCATAATCAAAAAGGCTGACAAAGGAGGTGCTGTTGTCGCCATGAATAAGTTGGAATATGAACAAGAGGCTGCTAGACAGCTCTCTGACTCCACTTTCTACAGGCCATTATCCTCTGATCCCACTGAGAATTACCAAAAGGAACTACACCATCACTACAAAAGGTGTTTTTCTTTTTTTATAACTTTTTTTGCTTTCTGTGTATATACATGCATCTTACTTGTGTGTGTGCCATTCCATGCATCCAATGAAGTGGGCTATAGCCCACGAAAGCTTATGCTGAAATAACCTGGTTAGTGTCTAAGATGCCACAAGTATTCCTCGTTTTATTTGTGGATAGAGACTAAACACGGCTGCTAATCTTAAAACACATATAGCCAACCCTGGCGAGGGCTAACTGGCATGGGTCAGCTGCGGGTGTCTGTCTGTTGTGTAGACTTACCCTAAGGCTATGTGTATGCTGCCCCTCACTTCAGACTGTGCGGGTATGAATAGCAGTGTGCATTAAAGTGCTGCACTGTAGCTCTCCCATGTGGACTATGCAGGCGCGAACTAAGTGGTTCCTAGCCAGGACTTCTGGGTTCTAATTCCAGTTCTGCCATTGACTTCTTGGATGTTCATAGTCTAGTGGTTTTGCCCTTTGTTGCCTCAGTTTCCCCACCTGCAAAATGGAGATAATAACACTAATCCACCTAACAGAGGAAATTAGGCTGATGATTATTATAGGTTAAGGTGAACTAGGAACCTTTTAGATTGTGTCTGCAGCATTCACATGGGGGAGTTACAGTGAAGTGCTTTGTGTACTATTCACACCTCTAGGGTCCAAACTGCAGAGCACTGTAGACAAGCCCTTCAGCTAAATGAAGGATAATGTGATGCAGTCTGTGTGAGGGACTCAGTAGAGCAGGGGTTTAAGTACAGTTTCAAGTTTCTCCCACACTGCTTTCTTTCATCCTTCCTGCTGACCTCCAGTTATCTCGAGGAAATGTATAGCACTGTAAACTGATTCCCATTCTAATGGTTCCAGTAGGCAAATGGAAAGAGTTAGGGTTGCATGTGTCATGGGAAGAATGACCCTACTTGTAGTTTTCCTGATTTTTCTAATATTTGTGTTTTGTGTGTTTGAATATTTTCCTTGTCTTCAGAATTTTCTGTTTTTGACTGCAAACTTCAGAGTTCTTGAAGATTATGAGGCACTGATAATTGACCATCCCTTCCCTTTACCAAAGTATTGTTGTTGCAAAATCTCACATGTAAACAGGCGGTAGAATGAAAGTTCAGATTTCCATTGTAACATTTGGAACTATTTGCCAATTTTCAGGGGGAACAAATATCTGTAATCATTCCATATTAAGCAGTTTAAAATGTTTTATTATTAGTGTTTGACTTAAAACTGATCTATAAAGATTTTGTTTTTAAAATCTATGTTACCAACTGAATTAGTGACAGAATTTATGTGGAGAATTAGTAAAAGTAACACACGCCTATTTTTTAAAACAAAATAGTTCTGAACTATTTCCTTCTTATCTGACAAATCCTGAGTTCCCTTTTTTTTGTATTTCCCTGTAACAGTTGACTATGTCATTAATGGTGCTGAGAAATGTAGGAAAGACGAAATAACCCTACAGGAAAAATACTTTTAGGGGGACCTGAAGCTTTTCCTCTCATTTTTCTATCAACTGCCAAATGTTATCAAAGCACTCTTCCCTCTGGATTGGAGAGCAGAATTTCTTCTTTTTTTATGAGGCTACTATTACAATTGCTTCCATAATAATCTGACATTCAGTAATGGCAAAATAATATATAACTTTTCTTAACAGGAGCTAGAAGCGTGTACCATCAGTTATTCATGAGCAGTCTACTTATGGATTTGAAATACAAGAAACTTTTTGCTATCCGGTTCGCAAGAGTAAGTAACTCTTATAATGAATGGAAAATGCTTCAAAATATAGAAAATAGTTTCAAGTAGAACATACAAAACTAATAATACTGTGGAATATTGGTTGGGATTGTTTGTTTTTCTTGATAGGTGAAACTCTTTAAATAAGAACTTCTGTTGATTTCCTTGTGTGTTCAAAAACTTAGTTATCGTGGTACCTTACCAGCCATGAAGAAAATAGGTCTTATGGGGTCCCAATCTAATGCAGTTGTTAGATCGGGGTGGGCAAACTTTTTGGCCCAAGGGCCACATCGGGGTGCAAAACTGTATGAAGTGCTGGATAGGGAAGGCTCTGCCTCCCCAAACAGCCTGGGCCCCGTATCCACCCTCTCCCACTTTCTGCCTGCTGGCTGGCCCCGTAAGAACCTCCAACCCATCCGACTGCCCCCTGCCCCACACCACCCTCCCCTGGACTCCCACGCCTATCTAACCTTCCCTGCTCCCTGTCCCCTGACTGCCCCATCCAACCGTCCCTTCCTCCCTGTCCCCTGACTGCCCCTCAGGACTTCTTGCCCCTTATCTAACCTCCCTCCCCCTTACCATGCCTCTCAAAGTGTCAGGAGCTTGCATCCCCATCGCCCAGCTGGAGCCAGCTGCACTGCCTGTGTGGCTGTGGGGTAGGTGGGACAGCAGGAGAGGGTCTGGGGGCTTGCCCTCCGGGCCGGGAGCTCACAGGCCATAGTTTGCCCACCTCTGTGTTAGAATACATCACCTCGATATTTTATCCTTCCCAACCACCATCTAAGGTCCTATTACTTGAGAATCATTGTTGATAGTGCTACCCAGAAGTGACCTCTGAAAGTCAACTGTACTTAATATTATTTCTTGCAGTAACTAATTTCTGAGATGCTTTTAATCAGCTTTGACATTCTGCTCACTCTTCTGCCTCAAACAAATAACTTACTTTTAATTAGTAAGTAAAATGTTATTAGTCTTCAGAGTGGTAATTAGAATGGGTGAGTTGATCTTATGCATGTGTAGTGCTGACAGACTGTTAACTAAGGCTGTAGAGCAGACTCCTAATCTCTCTTTCTCTGTAAGTGGACTTATTGCCATTAGATGGGACAGAACACCACACCTGGAAGGTGTGTGGGATACACATGGGCTGGTAAATTGTCATCCCACTGTGCAAGGTTTCCTCTTAATGGTGGATCAGTACCACTGCCTATCATAATGTTGAATTTCCCTAGTGCAGACATTAAATTTAAAGCAAACATCAGGTCAGTGTGGATTAGAGGTGAATTTCCCCCTTGTTGTTTAGAATTACCGGCAGTTGCAGAGAGATTTTATGGAG
Organism: Dermatemys mawii; assembly: GCA_007922305.1. Taxonomy (NCBI): domain Eukaryota; kingdom Metazoa; phylum Chordata; order Testudines; family Dermatemydidae; genus Dermatemys; species Dermatemys mawii. The sequence continues at coordinate 17,247,510 of ML677362.1, forward strand.
GATGATCACGAGCGGGCAGTGTCGGTGACTGCTCTATCTGTCCAACTCTTCACTGTACCTACTCTGGTGAGTAGTGCTTGCCTTGTTAAAAAACTGATAGTTGGCACTCCTTGCCTTTTTTTGCCTCCTTCTTAATAGAACTATGAGCGATTACAGAGTGATTATGTGAAAGATGACCACGACAGAGAGTTCTCAATTGCTGACCTCTCGGTACAGATATTCACAGTGCCTTCACTTGTAAGTACTAAAGCCTAAAAAAAGAAACTTTCTTCTTTTTTTTTTTTTTTTTTTTTGCTAGGAGCTGCACTAAGATCTTGAATTTACAGACTACTAGATTTCTCTTAACACTAGTAGTACTACTATGCAGATCAGTATGCTGCTGGCTTTATGAAAACTAATTAGTAGTTTGTAAATCTAGGTACAATTTACTACGTGGAGTTGGACCTATGCTGCTAAATTTTGAATCTGTATCAGAACTTCCCAGAGTAAATGGGTATATGGACCTATTCTCTTGTTTTGGACACATCTCTTATTTCTTTTCCATTAATGAATATATGGATGGATAGATAGATATAGATTGTTTTAACTTCTGACTATGCCAAATATCTATGGTAGGTGCTGTAGGGGTGGTTACAGAGCACACCACTCTATGGTGTGGCACTGTACCTACCATACCTCAGTTCCCTTCTTGATTCTCCATTCCACCCATACGGAGCCAGGAATGTTCACATAAGATTCCTTGTCTTGGGATCTGATTTATTAAATCCTCACAGACTAAATCTGAAGTTCCTTTGGCCCTTCTGGGTTCAAATTCTTCTTTCCTTGGGTCTACTAATTTATTCTTCCCTCAGGCTATCTTTCTCTCAGTTCCCCAACTCTCTCTGTTTGAGGACATCAGGCAATGCCACTACATCCTCTGGGCTTCTCTGGGAAGACCTGGGCTTAAACTTTTTCTTGTCTTAGGGCAGGGTCTCCACAGCATCTTCGGTCAGTGATTTAATCCTGATAGGCTTCCCCAACCCACCACCATCCTGGTTCTACCACAGGAGAACCTCCTTGCAGGTCTCTCTTGATGCTTGGTTCCCCTTAACTGTGAATTGAGAGCATTCTGTTTTAATTTAAATGGACAGACCAACCTGTTACAATAAGGTTTCTATTAAAAATCAACTACTGCCTTTTTCAGAATTTTGAAAACCTATTTCTAACAGGAACATGTCTGTCTGTATATCATAAATTATTTTTTAAAGTGAAGAATACTTAAAAAGAGTAGATGAACTCAACAGAGATTCTGTCTAAATGAAGACGTCTTTGGAAATGAAATAAATGTTTCTAAAAAGAATGCTGTTGGAAGTTTTCCAAGTGGAATCAACTTAAAGGTAGATCTAAATTTCTGAGATGAAATGGAAATTGTGGTGGTCAGGTAGGTGTCTTAGGAACTGATTTCAGGGTAACTGTTCTAAATTGAGATTTGTTTTTAACAGTTTGCTAGGTGCTGGAGGTGTCAGCTGGTAGCATATTCATATCTCTTGATTCAGGAAGTCAGGGTTCTCTTCCTAGCTCTGTCACTGGCTTGCCCTGTGTGCTAGAGCATACCACTTAAAGTTTGTTCTTCTGTGAAATGGTATCACCACCATTTGTGCGGGTATTGTGGGGCTTATGTAGATAACGTTAGTAAAATACTTTGAATAATTTAAATAAAAATTATGTTTTAAAGCATGTTCCCAAAATATAATGTTTTTTCCCAAAGTTTTAAGTGTTATCAGAGAGAGAAGCCTAAAAGGAAGTGTGAAAGAGGTCAGAGTTGTAGCCATAAGGATTGAGAGAGAGAAAATAATTTTTGAAGTATAAAGGTGATATTTAAAAAGTAAAAACAATTAGATTAGAGTCAAAAGCCTCATTCTCATTTCCAGGTTCTTTGCTGGCACGTATCTCCAATTAAAGTCATTATGTATTGGCGTAACTTAATTAACCTTATTAATCCTATTAAAAATTGCTCTTGTACAACATGATTACTTGGTTGTATATGTGATTATAATCATGTACTTTGTATGACCATGATCCAGCAAGGTACTTAAGCATGTGCCTGACTTTAAGCACATAAATAATCATTTTGATTCCGTGGGATTGCTCATGTACTTAAAGTTAGATGTGTTTCTAATTACCATGCTGAATTAGGGACCAATCCTTCAAGATGACCACACGTTTAAATTAAACTGTAGCTTTGGTTTAAGCTTATCACTTAGTGCTTTTTTTTGTGTATAGTGCAGTACATTATCAGGGCATTTAAAAACATGTTTAAACTGGTGAATTAAATTAAAGAATGGAAATTCCTCAAAAAAGGTAGTGGGCAAAATTTTCAACAGGGTCTCTGTGACATAGGAGCCTAAGTTCTAGGGAAAGTCCATGTTATTTAGATCCCTTAATCAATGATTAGCGGCTAAAAATTTTACCCAGTAAATAACTATGAAGAGGAAGCAGGAATATCTTTCTGGTCTTTTGTTTGCAGCCTCAGCATTCATTCCCAAATAAATTAATTGATTTTTTTTGGTGGAGGGGGGCAATATTGCAGAAAATCTTCTGGGGTATTTATTTTCTTACCATAGTGACTAGGAATCCCAATCCTGCACCAAGACCCTGTGGTGCCTAGTGCTTACAAACCCAGAACAGAAAGGATGACCCTTACCCCATCACATCTTACAATCTAAGTATAAGACAAGAGGCAACAGATGTATTCAGACAAATGAGGGAGAACAAAGAAATGCGACAGTATTGGTCAGCATGATAGGCAGGCGGTAGGCAGTAGGTGATTTTGCAGATAGATTTTTATTTTCTCCTAGGAACACTGTTTTAAAATAATGTTAAAATATGCAAAAACACCAGTAATATAAATGGTTTGACTGAAAAGGCATAGATTTTACTGGTAAAAATGCAATATTAATTTAGCCTCTTTCTCCTGTCAGTGATGTTTATTGATTACAACAAAATGTAATGTACTTTTGATATAGGCTCGAATGCTGATAACGGAAGAAAATCTTATGACCATGATCATCAAAACTTTTATGGACCACTTAAGGCACCGTGACATCCAGGGCAGGTTTCAATTTGAACGATATACTGCCCTTCAAGCTTTCAAATTCAGGCGGGTTCAAAGCCTTATTTTGGATCTCAAGTAAGTGTCTCGATACTAATCAAACTAATGAGTACTTTAAAAAATGATTATAACTGTCTCACAAATTTGTTTCTACTGTATTCAGGTATGTGTTGATAAGCAAGCCAGCTGACTGGACAAATGACTTGAGGCAAAAGTTTTTAGAGGGTTTTGATGCCTTCTTAGAGTTACTAAAATGTATGCAGGTATGTGAATCTGCGAATTTTAAAATAAGCACCATGAATTTTCCGTCTTAGTAAAATGAGTATTATCAGATGTAGACACTTTTTTTTTTTTTTTTTTTGGTTTGTTTTTCATTAGTAAAATTGTTACTTCAAAGTACTTGTAATCTTCAGGAAATTAACATAATTTCCTGTATCTGTTGATGTCAGTGCAGTGTGGTTTAATTACAGTGCTGTTAGAATCACAACAAATGTTCTTAAACTTTGTGTATGTAAAGTATGCATTAACTTCCTTTTATGTATGTGGGAGAGGGAGAAAAGAAGGGGGATAATCAAAACAAGAGTGCCAGTTTATGTATTTGATGCTATAACCCAATGAGGCAGTGCACATTTAAATATGTGAGCAAAGTCAGACTGCTCTGTCTTAACTAGCTTTTACTATATGTGAGTGTGCCAGATATTAGTTGTTTGAGCATTACCAAGTGTACTGCGTTCTGTACAAACATATTGGGAAACAAAGTCCTTGTCCCAAGGAACTTTATGAATATACACCCATGATGATATCCTCTCTTGTCATGTTTTTGGATCTTTAATACATTACATGTTATCCTACATTTAAGTATTTTGAGACTAATGATGCTTTTATAAGGAGAAACTATTGGACTACTACTCGGACAAAAAGACCTGACCGAACAGAATTTGGTATTTAGAGGTTTTTCCTTTTTTTAAGGTTTTGCCTCTTGATTAGAGACCTATGTAGAGAGAATTCATGACTTGCAGTCTTCAGTTCAAGATGTTTCATAAATCAAAAATAGGATTTGCCTTACCAGATCAGACCAGTGACCTGTCTAGTCCAGTGTTCTTTTATCTCCTCTGCATCCTGAATTGTTTGAAACCATTTTTTCCTCTTTGTGTTTAAATTTGGTTCTTTGAGTTCTCTCCATATTTTTTCTGTATTTCTGTGATTTGAGCAGAATATTTAAACTGTATAAACTGTTTAAACTGTATAACTCAGTCTTATGTTAGCACCAGTAGGGATTTTTAATAACAGTTAATCTGTATGATTGATTGTGGTTTTTAGGGCATGGATCCAATAACTCGTCAAGTAGGACAACATATCGAAATGGAACCAGAATGGGAAGCAGCATTTACATTACAGATGAAATTAACGCATGTTATTTCAATGATGCAGGACTGGTGTGCTTTAGATGTAAGCTGCTTCTGCTTTTATATATGAAGGGAGATGTAGGTAGATGCATATCTAATTAATAGTAATAGAACAAACATACATACCTGCACAGATTTATTTTGTCCAGAAGCAGTATTTTTAATCTGTGATGGATTAAATCTATGTAGGTCTTAAATTAACACAAAACGTGTGTATGTTTCTTGGAATGGACATAGGAGATCACTCTGAACATTTTGGAGTTCAGCTAAGTATCCAAAAGTTTCTATTGACAAAATACCTTAAGAGTATCATTACTGGAGAAGAAAAAAAAGAGGAGAATAATTTTGTAATAGAGGCGTTATCAGGTGCCATGCCCTCTTGATGCCATCCAGAGAGGAAAACAGGTTGTTGAACTCTAACAGGATGATCTGCAATCCTTCTGATGACAATTCCCTCCTTAAAGGAACCTGCTGAGTAGGACTTCATATGTGGGGAGGGCTCCTTTTAGAACATATGAGCCCAGAATAGTCAAATACTAAATTTGACTTTAAACTGTAAATATTCTTGAGAACCCACCATCATCATTCACATTGTCAGCAGGCTCGTATAGTGACAGGTACACGGTAAATTGTGATGCATTCTACTATTTTATCTGACTTAGCTTGGTGATTTATGTCCTCTTTAATGAGTGAACACAGACTTGGGAAAGAGAGGAACCACTGACCTTCTGTGCTAATAAGGAAATCTTTAATTTTAAAATAGTAAAATTATATTAAGAAAAATAAAAGAAACTTTGCATTGAAAAAAAATAAATAGAGCAAGTATTTTTGCATTTAATATGTTATAGACTGTACATTTCAAAGGTGTCTGTTTTCTTCATGATGTTCGTAAACCACAAATTTTTTTTGTAGGAAAAAGTACTTATTGAAGCTTATAAGAAATGCTTGACTGTGCTGATGCAGTGTCACAGTGGCTATACTGATGGTGAACAGCCTATCGTTCTCAGTATATGTGGACATTCTGTTGAGACCATCAGATACTGTGTTTCTCAGGAAAAAGTTGGCATTCATCTCCCAGTTTCTCGTTTACTTGCAGGTAGGGATGAACCTGGTTTCAAAAATGTTTCAGAAAATTGAAGTAACACATGTATGCTTCTTGCATGCTCACAGATATAAGAGATTGTAATGCCATCTGAGGATAGCCAGAATACATCTTTGTATTGTCTTGGGGCAGGCTGGGGAAGATGGCAATACATCTCCATGCCCAGGGGCTGTGGGAAGAGAGGGGTAGGGGATGGCTATGCTGGCTCTGTGCCTGCAAGGAGACCCCTTTATGCCCTGGGAATCCCCAACAGGGGGTTTGCAGGTGATTTATGCTCCTCTTGTGTCACCTCAGTGGAACAAAGGGGAGTAGAATAGGGCAGAGGATCTGCCCCAAAGTATGGATTATGGCTGAAAAGATTGGACACACTGTAGTAGAGAAATAGCTGCAAAATATATCTATGCATTACAATTAGCATTGTTCATCAGGAATTTAGCTAGTGATTTCATTTTTCCCCTTACACTTTGGCTCAGTAATTGAGCAGTTGTACTGGAAATAGATGAAGGCTCTCTACATTAGGAGCGTTTTACTGGTATAGGAATATTGGTATACTTAGTCTACTGGCAAGGTGCTCCTAGTTTGAGCACAGCTATACCAACAAAGCTGCACTTTGTACTGGTATAGTAAAACTGCCACCCTTAAACAAAACAGGCTATACTTGTAAGAGCACAGTTTTGCCAGTAGAACTGTCTACATTAAAGGCTTGGACGGAGCTGTGCCATCAGGTCAGGAATTCACACATCTGACTGACATAATGCTGGCAGAAGTCTGTCATATTGGTCTGGCCTTTGCCTGAACTTCAGCTCTCATGGAATTATTAAGTCATTTAGTAGCAAGAGTGACTGGCATGCTGAGAGTTCAGTATTGGAAATTAAATGGGCATTTGATATTGCAAGTTCAGCAGGTCAGGGTCAAATTATTTTGAATTTTCACAAGCAGCAGAAGTGTTGTAGTTTAAACAAACCTTGTCATGTTTAATAGTTCTTAAAATTTAAAGTCTGAAGACTGAAAGAAGGGGAAGTGAGTTTGTTATAATTTGCTCTCATAGGTAAAGGCTGTTAGTTGGAGAATATTCCATTTATGAGGAGAGTCGGTATTAATGAAACATGTACCCTCTTTGCTACATAGTATTTCCAGGACAATGGAAAGAGCTTTACTACTTGTACTACATGTTGTCGTGGGTATTAACCCACGAAAGCTTATGCTCTAATACTTTAGTTAGTCTTTAAGGTACCACAGGACTCTTTGTCACTACTTGTACTATGTAACTTCATATGTGTGCTGTGTTCTATATACACTACAAAGCTGATCATCTGCAAAATTGAGAGGGCATGCCTTAGGAAAGGTCAGATGTCATGATGATTAGCACAGTATACAAATTTGAATAGAATAAAATTGTTTAAATGATGTGATCTTTTTATACCTATTGAAATACTATATTAACTGAATTTCATCCATTATATTAGTTGCCAGTTATGGTCTCTGTTTGTTTAAGAGAGGGGGATAACTTTAGTAGTTAAAACAGGATCTATTCAATGGAAACAGACTTCATCGAAAGGTTTATCTTTGACATGCTCACACATAATGTCATAGATGTCTTGATGAGATGTATGGATACTTGATTGTTTGTACATTCTGCACGGTTTGGGGACTTTGGCTGGTTGTACTGATGTGTTTTAAAACATTTCTTGCAACAATCTGCATAGTTTAAGCTAACCACACTGTTTTAAGACACAGTGTGGATAGCTTAAACTATGCAGATTATTGCAATAAATGTTTTTTTAGGCTAATATGAAGTATGTATTAAAATGTATACTTTTATTTTATGTATCCATATAGGTTTGCATGTGTTGCTAAGCAAAAGTGAAGTGGCATACAAGTTTCCAGAGCTGTTACCACTGGTATTGTGAAATTTAATTAATGTTTACAATACACTCTGAAGATGAAAAATACCATATAAGTGTTTAGAATTTAAGGGTAACAAAATAACTTTCTTGTTATACTCTATTTAGGAAGACAATCTGTTTCAAGTATTGGTAGTTCTTTAAGAGTCAATCCACAACCAGTGTTCTATAAAAACTGCTTAAAGATTTTAAAATTTAAAATCTCATTTTTGTTTCTCATACCCTATCTCCACTTCATGTTTGAAGCTGAGTTTTGGGACTGCTGCTAGAAGTAAACTCCTATCAGCAGTGGAAGTTTTAGCATGTCCTGATCCAATACTCTCTTACTCTCTATATGTCTCTTTTGGGGCACCTCATGCAATCATTTTAAATATAAATATGGACATAGCTTAAATTTTAAGTGTGGAGGAGAAGGAGGTGGGACGTTCTAAGAAAAGGGCTAAATGGAAAGAACATAGAAAAGAAAGGAGGGGGTTGAATTGGCAGAAGAGATGACATGGATTTGTAAAAGAAGAAATAGTTAACTTTTGAATGAATAAGGGATACACAGAATAAGAGACCAAACAAAAGGAAGAGGAAGAAAATGATAGAGTTAAGAGGAAAAATGGTGATCTATGATTATCTTTCCAAAAGTATTAAATAGTGTGATAGTACTGATGCATTTTTTTCACACTCAGAAGAAGCTTAAAGTATAAAACAGCTAAAGGTTTTAAGAGTAGGATATTGACCTTGGCCAGTACAATACTAAGCAAAGGTGAAATGTGGGATAAGTTAAAAGGAGAAGGGGTGATTAAAATGAGTTAATCTATTTAATGAAACACTTGCAGTATGTTTGTGTTCCTAAAAGTCTTCAAAGGTTTTATGTCATCTTAGATTACATTTTTGGTAGTTAAACTAAGGTTTTGCTATTTTATATTTTATTTTTCTATAGAGTGAACTTAGCCCACCTTTGTTAATAGAACATCCTCTACGATGTCTAGTTTTATGTGCCCAAGTGCATGCAGGGATGTGGAGAAGAAATGGGTTCTCTCTTGTTAATCAAGTAAGTGGTTTAATAGCTGTGATGTATATGTTCATGCTAGCTTGTTAAAATGATTCTTGTGCCATTGTTGGAAATGGCTAGAATGTACCCTCTTTCTATTAAAAAAGAAAACAAAAAACCTCTAATCTAACTTTAAAAAGTCACTGAGAGTATGTCTACAATGCAAAAGAAGACCCATAGTTGTGAGTCTCAGAGCCTGGGTCAGCTACTCATGTTTGTGTATGGGGATAAAAATGTCTCTATAGACATTTGGACTCGAACTGGAGCCTGGCCACCTTGCTGGGTTTAAGAGTCCAGTTTCCAGCCGGAGCCCAGATAACCACGCGACTGTATTTATCCCTGTAGAATGATCCCCACAAGCCAGAAACAGCTGACCTGGGATCTGAGACTCTGTCGCAGATCTTGTTTTTGCAATATAGATGAGAATTTAGGAGCCTAAATCCAGCTGAAAGTTTTTGGGACCTACACTTCTAAATCATGTAGTAGGGGAGTTTTGAAAATTTTAATCAGTCTTGTTAATTACACGCTCACATAATGTTTGTTTCAGTAGGACCCCTGCCTCCTTAAGTGATCAGAGTGGGTAGTGCTGAATAAATGAGGCAGCTGCTAAAGATTTTTATTCTCTTCGTTCAGTTAATGAGTCCAGTTATTGCACACTTTCCAAAACACAAATGAGTTATTTATTGCACACTTTCCAAAGCCTGCAAGAAATTCAGAATTAAGTATTTCCTTACGGTCTTTTCTAGGGTGCTCATTGCTGTAGTATTGGAGTGTCTCACAAATATTAATTTATTTGCATGCCCCCATTGTGAGATCAGAGAGCAGTGTTATCCCCATTTTAAAATGAGGAAATCGAGACAAAGAGACTAGCCTGAGGCCGCACAGTAAGTGGCAGAACCAGGATTAGAACTCAGGATCTCTTCATTTCTAAGCTTGTGCTCATTCCTCCAGATCACATTTTTAGAGCTGCTGAGCATGCACAGCTCCCTTTGACTTCAGTTGCAGGTGTGAGTTCTGTGTTTCCACAGATCAGGCCCCATGTGTCGTAAGCTGAGCACCCAGTAAACAAGGAATACACAGCTAGTGCCTGCCTGCCAAAATGATTTGCTCAGCATAGTGTAAACTATGGCAGAAACAGGAAACGAGCTCAGTTCTTGTTTGTAGTGTTCACTGCACTTAACCCACAAAACCAGCCTCTCTCTTCCTTCAGTCCCCTACCACATTAACTACACCCTTTCCAACTTCTGCAACAAATGAGGTAGGAATCCAGCAAACAACCTCACTTGCTACTCAATCCTTATTCATCCTTTGAACACCATCCATTCTGTGTACTGGAAAAGATGGGTCCTGTGGAAAAAATTATATGTGATCATTGTGACAAAGTTCCTCCTCTTGCCTTGGTGGGTCCTGCGCTTATTGGTGGATTTGCTCACCTCAGAGGTTCACGGCAGCCCTCAGTTTGGCCACTTTTATGCTAGCAGCTCAAACCTGCCGTTTACTCAGCTAACCTCATCACCGGTCAGAATGGGGGAAACCGAGAACAATCTCTGCAGTCAGTTGTCCCATCTAGTGGGTTGGGGACAGGACAGATCCCTTTCCAAATTAGACCTTCCCTTCTGGTGTTGCTCACAAACCAGATCAACTCCTTCTGTGTCTGATCAGGAGATGAGGGGATGGGGAAACTGGACCCACCCTCTACACTGGGTTCCATCCCAGGAGCCTGTGGATAACAGCTGTCTACAATGTCTCCTGTAGGAGGTGCGTGACAGCTACAACTCCCTGAGCTACTTCCCCATGGCCTCCCCCAGCACCCTTTTTATCTTCTCCGCAGGACTTTCCTCCTGAAGCCTGATCACTCTTGTGCTCCTCAGTCCTCCAGCAGCACACCTTCTCTCTCCCTGCTCCTTGCACGCCCTCCACTAACTGATGGGAGGTCCTTTTTAAATCAGATGTCATAATTAGTCTGCCTGCCATAATTGATACTAGTATGTTCTTAATTGGCTCCAGGTGTCTTAATTAGCCTCCCTGTCTTCATTGGTTTTAGCAGGTTCCTGATTGCTCTAGCACAGCCCCTGCTCTGGTCACTCGGGGAGCAGAAAACTATTCAACCAGTGGCCGGTTTATTTGTCTTTTACCAGACTCCTGTACCCCACTGGTCTGGGTCTGTCTCATCATATAATTAAATATGGTGGTGTAGTTCAACCTCCTTGGGTACATGCATTAAGGCTGTGTGGTATAGGGTTGAAAGGTGTAATTTTTAAATTGTTGGAGGCCAGGTAGTTTTTAAAAATGACTAAAAAATATTTATTTTTAGAGAAACAATGGTAGGCCAGCTCTTAGTAATTGTTTCTCTTTTTTGTGGTGTGGCTCTCACGACTTAGTCATATCAGGATTCTTTTAGGTATCTTAGGGGACTCCCTGATTAAGACCAAGCAGAATACTCTCAATTATTAACAATGTCTATTTTATTTTTAAAGAAGGATGGGAACGCTGAACACAAATGGTAAACTGGTTACAATTTCTGTGTTACAATTTCTTTGTATATCTCTCTGTGGGGAACTTTTATGGGAGATTACACCTCTATGGGTGCTTTTCTCCTGAAACAAAATTATTTTACCTGGGGACATACTGTGGGATGGATTTGCAATAATATTGGTCTTGAGTAATAAGTTAAGACTAATATTATTCAAATCCATTCCATTTTATGTCCCTAGATAACTAAGAATGTTTATAGAGGGCCAAAATAATTTTGTTTCATGGTATATTGACCTGTTGGCTATTAATAAATAAGCAACCAGTTTGTTGTTGTTGAAGTAAGTAGTCTTAAGTACATCCTATGAAATTGAAAAAAATATTCAAACCAGTTATTTAGAAGAAGCCACCCAAGGAGCTGTCTTGAGACAGGCCAGTTAAGGAATATTAGGAATATTAAATCCAGTTAAATTCCCCTATTTCTCTGCTTACTGATGTTTAGCCTTTGTCTTTTCTCCAGGAGTAGCATACTAACAACTTGGTGATTAACAAGAGAAACTGTTAGTCCTTTAAGTTACAAGAGCATTCCAATACCCAGTACGTTTTAAATATAGTGTCTTACTTAACTTCCTCTAACCAATCCATGTTGAAGTTGTGGAAAAGTTTTCCTTGGTTGGTTTTCTCTTTTTCTTATCTTCCTGTGGGAGCTTGCTTGTGGAGATGGTAAGCATGAGTTGTGGTGTGCTTGCTGCCTAAAAAGAGTAGCTGGAAGTGGATGGGTGGTATGCCCACTTAAGATCTTTTATATCCTTTCTCTTATTTTCATGATATTATAGGAAAACACACCTCTTTCTGACTTGTTTAGATTCAGGTTCAGTGCTGTTACTCTTTCGCTTGGTTCCGTGCCTTCGTGGATGGTCCTCGCCCTTATGAATATGTAGTTTATTAATGAGTATGCAACCATTTCTTTAATTGAGTTTGTTTTTCTTGTGGCAGGAAAGCATCAGACAACTTTCAAAGTTAGTTGTAACTTTTTTTTCTTCAGTCCCTTTTTTGAGAGATTATTTAACTTTTATTAGAATTTGACAGGAAATGAAATTCTGTTTTCAAAACCGCCCAAGCACTCCGGTTCTTTGTATAGGAAACTTTCAGTTCTCAAAACAATCTTTTAAAATTAAGTAACTCTCTTAAAAGTCTGTAGCTTAAATTGTTTCTTCTGTATGACAATTTTTTCTTATCTTCTTGAGGGGGTTGAGTTGTTTGAACCTAATGCAAGTAACTAACTAATTTCGAACCGTATACGTATTCTGTACTTAAATTACTACTTATATTAGTAACCAGTTATAACATCAACATACCTTGCTATATTTGTACATAAAACAAGTTACTATTTATATAATAATATCAGGCAGGTGTTATATGAACACTTTGATTTAGATACCAAATATACATTTCAAAATAAGTTTATGCCATCTTAAGCATTTGAACACTTAAGATACTTCCAGCCATACATTGTTTTTCTTAGAGGCTTATCCGATTGAAGTTTTTAGAGTAATTATAAAATTAATCTCGTATAGACTATTTCTAGAATGCTATATGTGGCTTTAACTGAGGTTTTCTTTGCAAAGAGCAGCCTAATAGACCTGCTTGTATGCCTTCGTTTATTGCTCAGATAACTCAACCTACTAATTATCAGTCCCTACTACTGATAATACACATTAACACACCCTCTACTTAAAACATAAATGTTCTACATTGTTTTTCTTCCCAAGGTATGCTTGTCCTTGGGAGATAGAAGCAGAAACTTTCTGAAATTCCTTTGATTAGCTTTAGATATACAAGGTAGATGAGAGATTACCTTTTATTGGACCAACTTCTGTTGGTAAAAGAGAGATGTTACAGATACTTTCACATTTTATAACATAAGTAGCTAAATATACCTATTGTTATATTTCCAAGCGTCCTGGCTATAACAGTATTGTAGCTATCTCTCGACATTCAGAAAAGGTGCAAACAAGTTTGTAATTACTTAAAAATAGTAAGTTATAATTTTGTTAATATCATTTTTGCATCAATATTGAGGTCTCTCCTTCAGAATTCTGGCTGTTCCTAACTTTCATGTCCATGACTTTGCAATGCTCTTTTAGCATATAGCTTTTTGGTATGTAATTTTTTTTAAAGGAAAAAGGTAAAAACAAATTCTATTATGTGCAGCTATAACAAACCCTGTGCATCATCACTAGGGTTTGAACCCTGAATCTTCAGCATTACAGCACAGCTTCAGCTAGGTAGCTGGAGGCGAAGACTGTTTTCCTGGAGATGTGGGGTGGAAATGACATCTAAGTGTGAAGAGGGTTTAGGGAGAGCCTCATCCAGATCTCTCTTCTCCTCCTACCTTCCCTCTCCTCACCTGGAGTTGGGGGAAGTCCTTCCCCATGTGATGTCCCTAGAGAGAGGGGAGCCACTGGAGCTATGTTTTGACTTCTGGGGTTGCTGCAGGGAACCTGGTAAGTCTGTGTCTTTGGCCCACCTCGCAAAAGTTCCTGGAAAGGGTGTCTGTTCCTTGGATTTCCTGTACAGTGCATTTGCTGCTGCTGCTTTGGGCACACTGTGAGTCAGTCTTAAATTACAATATTTGTGTTAAGTTGTATGGGCATGCTATTCAAATGTTGTTGAGAACACGATCAGTAGGAGGGAAATGACAGTTCTCAAGAGTCTGTCAGCCAGCCTGAACTGAATATCATGCGAAAAAGAAAAGATGCTTTTTTGGCCACAGGATTTTCTCACTGGTGAATTTCATATAATGGCAAACAAATGAGGGTGTTAAACTTTCAAAAGAGGTAAAGAGTCTTTCCTAATGGAAAATATGAAGCAACCTAGATATATGGGTTGTTCTAGTTCCATCTTTAGCTATATCACCCCACAGTGAATCAAAGGTACATAAGTATCCAATGTGCATTTGATTTTTCAGGCATTAAATGCATTGGCTAATTCATCTTTTTTCTCTAATCCTCTATTACGAGACAGAGAGTTAGTGTCTGCATTGAGTAAAGAAAGTGTTTTCAGAGCAGGAGGAGAATTTATTAATAAAATGCGTTGTTTTTCAGATCTATTATTATCATAATGTGAAATGCAGAAGGGAGATGTTTGACAAAGACATAATAATGCTTCAGGTAATCACTTCTTTGTGTTGTGTTATATGTATATTACATTGATAGAGAAACCTTCATATTGCATATCCTGAATTTCTGACTTCTTCACATTTTTATATGGGTTTCAATTCTCCTCTTTTGTGTTAAAATGTCTCTTTCAAGGGAGGAATACATTATTTAGGGGAACAGTGAAACTGACTAGTCTGTAGAGCTGTCAGATGAACTAAGTAAACAAACTGAAAAACTGGAGAGAAAATATCTTCTTTCAATTATCAGTGTTACCAACTCTTGCAATTTTTGAGAGTCTCATAATATCTGGTGTTTTTTTCTTAAACCTTGATCTTGGTCATTTAAATCTCAGCTTCATTTAAAAAAAAAAAAAAAAATCTAACTCTCATGATTAAAGAGAGAAGCTTGAATAATGAAAGCTCAAAAACCAGAAGGCAACTGAAAAGGACTCCAAATGTATTTCTAAAATCTCATTTTTAAGACAATTCCATGATTTTTTGGCTCTGACTCATGATTTTTGAACATTTCGGATTGGCAACTCTGTTATAATTGTCGTTACTTGCAAATATAGAAAGTACAAAATTTTCAGACACGTGATTTGCAAGATGGTATTGCCTTAGTGCAGTATTTTAATCAAAGAGATGCATATACACATTTTAAATCAATTCTGTGAGTAAAATTTTATTTGGCAGTCTTGGATTTTGGTTTTATCTTCTATCACAACGGTAAACATAATAGGCCTGACCCTACAAGGTAGTAAGCTGCTCAGTGCTTCAGAAGATAAGGCCCTAATTTTATCATGTAGATTAAAATTAAAGATGAATATTCAAAAGCAGCTCTATTTTTAATCCCCACTTTAGGTTATAGGGAAATGTTAGGGCCTGTATTCGCTCTATGTTGATCTAATTTAAAATATTCTCTTTGCAAGAATTTAAGAGGGTTTAGAGTCCCCAAAAATCCTTGAACCTAAGCTCTGCCCTTAAAGCTGCCTTCTGGCAGCAGTAGACCCAGGGTTCTTTTAGGTAGTGGAAGATACGTGGCAGTGGCTGGCACCCCTAAACCTTGAATTGATAGAGAGCCAAGCACAATAAAAATCAATGGAACCTCCCATCCCTTCCCAAGGTATTTAGATGGATGATAGGCAAGGTGGGGGACAAACATCCATACCAGAGGTAAGGGCAAATAGATCAGAGATGTCCTTCTACTCTTTAATGCCCCAGCCTCTCTGCAAATTGGGAAACAAGCATCTTCCTCCTCCTCCTCCTTCCTGACAAGTCCCCTGAATGGGGAAAAGGACTGAGATGGGGGTTTGTGTCGAGGATAACTCAGCCTGTTGTTCCTGTCCTTTGTGTTGCGTTAAAGGGAGCTGTGAGAGCAAGGAGAAGCCAGTGTGGCTCTTCTTGTACCAGGGCTATTGGAGCTCAGGCGGCTGGTTTGGCCATGGCTCTCCCTGCTCTTCTTTCTCCCTGTGTATTGATGCAGATATGGCAACCATAGCCATAGCATATTAAACGCACCGGCCGAAACTCTATTTAAAACTACTAGCCAATTGCGGTAACCACTGCAAACTATGCAGTGGGGTGATTGCAGTGCAGACCTCAATTAGTACCAGTGATCCCAGGTACTACAGACCTGAGGGCAGGCTTTGTATGCTGTCAGGCCTGCCCAGGGACCCTGACTGGAAGCTGGAGTCTTGCCTTTCTGTCATCCTCTCTGCTATGGATAGGAGACACAATCTGTATGACAAACTGGGGCATACTATCTCACCATGCAATTCTGTGCCCATGACCAATGCCCAGGCAACCCACAGAATTACAGGGACCTCAGATTAAACACTTCCTAAATCTTCTCAATGGAACCTGTCCAAGTTGTGATGATTGTAATTCTAAACTCTAATATAGGTTTCCAGGATGCTGAATGAAAGGTAATAATCCATGCAGTAGTTTGCCTCTTTTGCCATATGGTAAAAATTCCTTGTATCCCAAAACTGGTGATCAGCCCCCAGGATTGGAGGCAATCCATCATACTAGTTTAATGGTGGGAAAGCCTGAAATGGCTGCTCACCTGTGCAGCAAATTGTAGTGACTTTTCTTCTCCTCCAGCTCATTTAGGCTGGAGTAAATCACCTGTTCTCATTAAATCCCCTTCACTCAATGCAGCAATGGCATGAGGGACAAATTCTGATGCCTGGATGCTGCATTCAATACCCTTCACCCCTCCCTGCAGCACAAGAAAGAGGGGGAAGGTGAAAGAGAAGCATGAACCCCACAAGCATGCTGAAGACAAATGAAGGGGGAAGCAGAGGGAGCATGTGGAGCACTGCCCTAACTTCTTCTGGTAGCGATTTCATTTCTTTCAACTCTTGCTATTCCCATCCCTATTAAAGCCACGCCCTTGCACAGATCCAGAGGACAAGTGTGCCTCCAATCTTTATAATCTTTGTGGGAGTGTTCCCCTTCTGTGCTAGGCTACTATAAGACTGGTCCCTCTGGCTCCAGCATGGATGTTTCTTAATGTGGCTCCTTCCACAAGCCCAAAAGGACAGAAGCTGGGAATGAGCGACAGGGGATGGATCACTTCATGATTATTTGTTCTGTTCATTCCCTCTGGGGCACCTGGCACTGGCCACTGTCAGAAGACCGGATGCTGGGCTAGATGGACCTTTGGTCTGACCCAGTAGGGCAATTCTTGTGTTCTTATGGAGTTTTTACCCTTTTGGGAGCTATGTGACTTACAGATGTTTGCAGTGACACAAGACAGTCTTTTCAAAACAAGGCAGCTTTTATTAGTCAACGGAATACAGTTTTTTACGGTCCTTAGGTTGGGATGGAAAATAAAGCTTACCTGTGTTTAAGTTGGCAGCACTACCTGCCTCTTTGTTCCCCAGTATCTAGGATTTCATCTCTTCTCCTATACTGAGCAGCAAAGTTATCATCACAGTGTGCTCCGACTTCCAGTTGGCTCTGTTTTGCCTTCCCATCACTAGAAGTTAATGCCCTTTTGTTGATCTTTGATTGCATCTCCAGTTTAAATCCATTTACATGTTGACAGTTCTTGATCACATAGGCATGTCTGAACTGGAATGAATGATTAACACCCATCTCTTATTCCCTTATCCCAGAGAAGGATTTAACCCCATCAGTCCTAGTAGGTCACAATACAAAAGTGAGTGGAGTTGTGCATATTTTTTATAAAAAATCAGAAATGTTACACATTCTCCACTTCTCATACCCTCCCTTCAAGAAGAAACTGAAGGAGATCACTTGTCCAGTGGTCTAGATGACTTGTCCAGTGGTCTAGAGATGTTTGTGCTGTTGTGCACCTACTTTCAGGACAAACCATCTGCTATTACATTTGTGCTCCTCTTAAAATGAGTTACTTCCATGTCGTCATAATTCTGGAGGTATAGACTCCATCTTGACAATTTGGTGTTAAAAACCTCTCATTGGATACAGCTCAGCCATGTATGCTGGTTTCTGATTAGTGTTTAGCATGATAGCATATATGTAAGTATTTTTAAAAGGTGCTTTTCAAGGACCTAAATCTTTCTATCTTTAAACTAAAAGCCAAGAGAAGATTTCTTCATCTGTCATAGGTAAAGCCAGATAGCTAACGTGAATTATGAACAGCTCAAGAAAGATGGGTTTCTGAGCTAGGTTTGTTTGCTGCTGATCAGTAAAAATTGGAGCTGATTGCTATGCTGCGCTCATTTTGTCCTGAGGCATGATGAAGCAGCTGTTCCAAATGGGGGACCAGAAAAGGTCCCCTTTTCTCCTGAAGATAACCAAGCAAGGTGAGCAATTGTAACGTTAGGGAGTTTTGAGTTATCCACAGACCTTTTCAATGAACATCAGTAGGGGGGGTATGGCATATTTCTGGGTTGAGGACAGGAGTTCTCAGGGGTCCTACCACAACCATTCACTCACAGATTATTTTATTTTTTGAAATATGTCCAGGTTATTCAAATAGATAATATTAGGCAGTTATGGATCCTGGTTCTAACTTTTTTCTTAAACTGTAGATTGACGGGAAAAGGAGTGTTGCCACATTTTAAACCAATATTCTTTTTTTATAATATTTTCTTATCAGGAAAGCTTGAAAAGTCTTCGTTTACCAAGTTTTTGGGGAGAAATTATTTTTAAATAAGTACAAACTTCATTTATATAGGCATATTAAATGATCCACAGTGCTTCTTAGTTTCACAAATCAGGGTGGCAGAAACAAAAAGATAGTGATGAGGTAAGCCTAAGAACTGAAAATAAACTTGTATGGATTTTATTTATAACACGTTTGTGAAAGATCTTGGGTTGTAACTCTTTTGGTGTAGGAACCGTGTCTCTGTTTTTAAAGCAGCTAGTCCTATGGGGTCCTGTCCATGATTAGGGCCTCTTGAAGTTGTTAATTCAAATAATCTTGCATTTCAACTGTTCGATAAAAACAAAAAGGAAAACAGCCCTTGTCTTGCAAGAGACTCTCTTCAGTAAAACCCGTGTGTCTCTGTGGCATCACTTGCAGGATTGGTGCCTATATGAGTAATTTAAGTAATTAAGATTGTATAGGGAAAAATAAATTCCATAAGGACCAAATATGTACTTTTTATGTACAAATATGTACTTTGTGCATAATATCCATCCACCCTATAATTTCACTTATTCAATTTTTACATGTGTAATAAACTTTTTCTGTTTTTCCCTTGAACCTTTTTTAAATAGACAGGTGTGTCCATGATGGATCCAAATCATTTCCTGATGATAATGCTGAGTCGCTTTGAACTTTATCAGATATTTAGCACTCCAGACTATGGCAAAAGATATAATACTGAAAATACCAATAAGGTACTCTTATATTTTTGTCATAATTTTTAAAATGGAAAAACTGCATTTTTTTTTTAAACTCTTAATGATAAACAGGTGACTACAAAATAAACTACAATTTAGTACTCCAGGGCCTTGTCTACACTGGCACCTTTGTCATTAAAATGTTTGTCGCTCAGGAGATGTGAAAAAACATTCCCCTGAATGACACAAGTTTTAACAACGAAAAGCACTGGTGTGGAGAGCACTTCATTGATGGGAGCCCTGCCCCGGTGCCGAAGCTACCGCCCTTCGATAGAGGTGGTTTTATTTTGTTGCCCGGAGAGCTCTCTCCTGGCTATAAAGAGTGCCACACAGCACATCTTACAATGGCACGGCTGCAGCAGCACAACTGTGCCAGTTGTAAGGTGCGAAGTGTAGAATTAGCCTTAGAATGATGAAGTAACTGCACTGAAAGCAGTGTGGAGTTTTGATTCTTGGGCCATGTAACAGAGAAATTATCACGTGGTACTAAAGCAGAAAGTTCCCCTTATAAGGAGCTCTTGGGTGGTTTTAAAATGTAGATTTAAAATGTCATGCTGCTGCTGTTTTCACCTTTTGGCTCATCAGGTTCTGATGTTCTGTAAAGACATTACACTGAACTCTTGGTGAAGAGACAGTTTCTCATGTCGTTCAACAGCAGTCTGGTTAGAGAAAAGTGATGATGTTGCGTTCCAGAGGGAGAATGTGGCAGAAACAGTGGTTATTACTCAAAATAATACCGTGGCAGAAATGGTTTCCCTAGCCTCTGTTTGCCAGAAGCTAGGAATGAGCGACAAGGGATGGATCACTTGCTGATTACCTGTTCTGTTCATTCCCTCTGGGGCACCGGGCACTAGCCTCTGTCGAAAGACAAGATACTGGGCTAGACGGACCCTTGGTCTGACCCAGTAGGGTCGTTCTTGTGTTCATATCCGATATGGGTTAACACAAATGAACTCAGGAAACAAGAGAGGCTGTTTTGAAAGTGCTAAACTTTGTAAATTAAGTTATGATGCATTAATTAGAAAATCCATTAAATAAGCACTTACAAAGTTGACATGCACAAACTTTTACCTAGTTTCTAAAAAACAAAACAAAAAACAGAACCAGTCCTCCATATAGATGTTAAAATTGTTGAAGATTTTTCAACATAACCAACATTCTCAGTTTGCATCTGGTGAAGAACTTGCATGTTGTGATGTTCCTTGCCTCATAAACTTGCATCTGGGTATTGAAATTCACCAAAAAAATCACACTCAAAACTTACTGTGGGTGCAGTTTTGTGTAAATAAACTGGAATTTTAAAGTAACTCCACAAATTAATAATGGATCATATATTTAGCGTTTAAGAGGAGTGTAAAGGATTATTACTGCATCTCAATAAATGGTTAGCATTTTGGTAGGTTTAAGGGTGACCATGGGCAGCAGATCTTAGATTGCGATTTGAAATTATAGAAAATCTATTTCCAAAAAATATTTCAAAATGTGTTTTACTTGTTAGCTGAACAATGTTTATTCCTTCTTTCTCCATTTATTTTTATTCAGGATGTAGTTCAGCAGAGTAATACTCTTATAGAAGAAATGCTATATCTAATTATAATGATTGTTGGTAAGTTAATATTTAACCAATTCATTTCAAGTTAGATCATCCTGGTGGCATTTTACATTGCCATGTGCACCACTTGAGGTTTTTTTCTGTTCTCTCATTTCTTGGATCTCATGATCCTTTCCTTGAAGGAAGGAAAGCCCTTCTTTGTTCCTCAGTGGCCCCTCTGACCTAAAAGTCACATTTACCAGTCCCTAAAAATGTTCACTCCAGTCATTCTTCTCTAGATGTATATTCATAAAGATACAGGGCCTCAAGGCTAGGTTGGCTTAATTTATCATTTGGGAAGAGTGGTGGGTGAGACGGAGTTCATGAAAGCCTCTTTCCCTGAGGCTACAGGGGAGAAGAGAATAAGAATACTTACTTTTTTTAAACTAGTCTTTCAGTGATTAATTATGAATTTACGTTCATTATTGTGTTCAGAATTGTTATTTAGTTGTTGTGTTGTTTTTTTTACAGGAGAGAGATTTAGTCCTGGAGTAGGACAGGTAAATGCTACAGATGAAATCAAGCGAGAAATTATCCATCAGTTGAGCATCAGACCCATGGCCCACAGTGAATTAGTAAAAGCATTACCAGAAGATGTAAGTAATTTGAAAAAAAAAAATGTACAAAGTAACCTCTATCCAAAATATCCAAACCTTATGTGTCTGAATCTTCTGAAACAGGGTTGTGTCCCATTCCTTAAGTTGGGAACATGTTCCTCTGTAAGCTAAGGGTATGGGCAAGTTCAGATAAATGCTACTCAGTTGATGAAAGGTTGTGTGGTGGAAGAAGGAAATGCTGTAGAAGAGGAAGGAGTGGAGCATCAGGAACTCCTCAGCCATCTGCTTTCATGCTGTACATAATTGGGAGACCTGGAAATATGCTTTTGATGACCATCTGAGTACCTTTCCCAGACGTGGAGAAGAGATCTATGTAGCTTCAAGCTTATTTCTATTACCAACAGAAATTGGTCCAACAAAAGATATTACTTCATCCACCTTGTCTCTTGGAATGTATAATCAGTAGAGGATTCTAACTGCAGGTTTAAAACCTACTGAACAGTTCTTGCAACAATATAAACTTCCAGTTAGCTTATGGTGTATTCAGAATCTTGGCTAATTGAGACTGCATGGTATTATGAACAATATAGCATATTGTGAAATGGAATGCTGCACTTAGATGAGAAGAAACATTGATTATTGTAAATCTTTGATAAATACTTATAAGATAGCAGAAAGATAATTTTTCCAAAGTGTTTAAAATGTGGCTTTAAAAAAATTGAAAACTGAAAACTCTGGAAGAATTGTGACTTACTTGCAAGTTGTGTAATAAATTTTCATTGATTAAAAAAATAAACTTTGTTATGAAGATGATTCCAGTCTCTGTGAATCACTTGAGAAAGCAAAAGTAGAGTAAAATCTGGAATTTAAAACGAGTTACATTTGTGATTCTTGAGTAGTTAAATAAGGTAATATTTAGTGATGCAGAAAGAATGTATGAATGTCTGGTTTAGGTTTTTGTAACACACCTTAGAGGGGGGATGCTTGCATGCAACTTGAAATCTAATCAGTTTTAAAATGCTTTAAGTACTTCACTAACCATGAGCCCTCCTGATGGGTGTTTTGTTTTGATGGAGGAGTTTGAAAGGGGGATTGCAAGCACATTTTCCTATTTCTTTTACTTTGCTCACTTGTTGCTGTCTCAAAGGCTCTCAGAAGCAGAGGAAACTAACTATACATAAGATGCTGTCAAATGCATAAAATAACTAAAGAAAATAGTTCTGTTTTTTAATTTTTCAGTTCCAGTAATTTTAGATGTAACTTGTACAATAGTAGTTTTTAAAAAAATTGGACTGAAGCATAATTCTAAAATTGGCATGGTCTCTTTTATGATAAAACTGTAAAAACCCGTGAATGTGTTTTAAAGACTGCTTAAAAAAACAAACATCGAAAGTGCCGGAAGAATGACTTAGTATTGCATATATTGTGCATCATGTGCCTGGTGTTGTATTTGATAAGGCAGGAAAGACGTTAATCAGATAACTAATGTGGTTATGCATTATTTCTATTTTTTTTTTTTTAACTCCATGCAGGAGAACAAAGAGACTGGAATGGAAAGTGTGATTGAAGCAGTTGCCTGTTTCAAGTATGTTTTACTTTTTATTCTGATATCTCATTTAAAAAAATTGAATGCAAGTTGTTTATGTAAGGGAGTAAAACCATAGGACAGAGCCGAAGCATTTCCTCTCTCAGCTCTGCTGATGTGTCTCATTCGTAACCTCTATCACATCTGCTGTTTTATTCCTAGGACATTTCATGAGCAGCAATTTTTAATCATGCCAATTTAGTATTAAGTTGCGCACATCAATGGTTGTAACTAACATGTATTCTTTCTTTATAGAAAACCTGGATTAACGGGCAGAGGATTGTATGAACTAAAACCAGAATGTACCAAGGATTTCAATCTCTATTTCTATCACTTTTCAAGGGCAGAGCAATCTAAGGTAACTAACAGAAATCAAAAGACTCATCACTTCTTAAATTGTCTTCTGTATACTTGGCTTCTAAAGCTGTATTCTTTTAAGAGCTAATACGAGTCAATATTTTATAAACAAGCTTTACTCTTCTAGAACATGTTTAGAGAATTTGACTCTGATTCTGCAATAAACCCTATGCCAGTGGACCGCTATGCAGAGGTTCACTGAAATCAATTTCAAGGGGTAGCAGTGTTAGTCTGTGTCCACAAAACCAACAAGGAATCTGATGGCACCTTAAAGACTTCAGCATCTGAAGAAGTGGGATTTTTTACCCACAAAAGCTTATGCTGATATAAATCTGTTAGCCTTTAAGGTGCCACCGGAATCCTTACTGAAATCAGTGATGCTTCATGTAGGTGTAGGTGAGAGGGTTATTGTAGGAGTGGGTGAGTGAGATTCTGTGGCCTGCATTGTGCAAGAGGTCAGACTAGATGATCAGACTAGACTAGATCCCTTCTGACCTTAAAGTCTATGAGTCTGAGTCTGCCTGCACAGAACTCATTGCTTGGTTAAGGTCTTAATGTACCCAAAATATTTTGGTGATGTATGTTTCCTTTCAGTTTTATGGAGTTCACCACTTCAGTAATTCCAATGATAAAAGTTTAGACTTGTCTCATAATTGTTGTGGCAAGATCAATCCAGATTGAAACAAAATACAAGAAAAACGCACAGAAACTAACAGCAAAATAATCAAATACATTTGTAACTTAAAGTAAAATATAAAGCAAAAAAGTAATAAATGTAATTTCCAGTGAGTTGTGCTATTGTCTTTATTGTAAAGATTATGGGATAGAAGGAAAAATTGAAAGGACATAACCAGGAAAGTAGAGGGTGTGTGTAGTCAGTTTGTATCTTTGTACAGATTGGGAATAATCTTATCCCCATTCCTTTTGTCAGGCAGAGGAAGCACAAAGAAAGCTGAAAAGACAAAACAGAGAAGATACAGGTATTACTTCTTGGGGAAGTATGGTATATGTATTCACATGGGTGCCCCCATTTTCTCTTATTTTCCCACTCAAAGGCTATACTTTAGAATAGATTTAGCCAAAAAGAAATCTTTCTCCAACCCAGTAAACAAGGATTTGAATTTAAATCTGTCTTGGAGCCAGCCTTCTGAACTCCTTATCCCCCCAACATAGTTGCTTTTCTGACTCAGAGTATTTCTTGTTAAATGAAGGTGTCCTATTTTCAGGGGGAAAAAAGTCTGTATTGCCTATCCTTAGTGTTTCAGATATTAATGCTTTTAGTTCACTTCATTACCCCAGTAATGAAAGGCAAAAAGTTTGTGCGGAAATTAATGTTTTCCTTTGTTCCATGTCTCCGTTTAATGCTTTTTTATAATTCTGTTAAGTAGTTTTTACATTTATGGAGTACTTTACCCAGTATAACATATCAAACAATTACATAGTATATTGGTTTAGATTCTACTAAATTGTTAAGAGAAGTTCTAAATCGTATAGGTATAGGGAACGTTTCAAAAGCTTTAATGTTTAGCAAATGAATTTCTGTTTCAGCACTTCCACCTCCTGTTCTGCCTCCTTTCTCTCCTCTTTTTGCAAGCCTGATTAATATTCTCCAGTCCGATGTCATGTTGTGCATTATGGGAACAATACTCCAGTGGGCGGTAGAACATAACAGCTATGCCTGGTCAGAGTCCATGCTGCAGAGGGTATGTATAGACATTTAAGTCTGTGCACATATTAGAGTAGAAATATCCATTTTAGTGTATTGATACTTACATCTATATATAGATCCAGGTAACTTCAATGGCATCAGGAATATCTTAACTGTCAAATGAGTTAAGTATGAAAAATGTAGACAATCAAATGTAAATTAAGGATTTTTTCTAGCTTAGAAAAATAGCATCTTAAAAATATCAACTAGTTAATTAGTATTAGTTTTGAATTACATGCAGTTAATTATCTTTGAGTATGAAAGCACAGGTAGGGGAAACGTTCTAGAGCTCTTGGTACATTTTTAACAGGTGGCCTCAATTTCAAATATGTTTGTATATGTAAGAGGAAAGAATTCTTTTTGGACGAATTAGAATAATTCTATAATTTTATGATAGGGAAATCATTTTCTTTCTCTTGCAACCTTGTATTTTCAAGATAATGTAACTTTCAAAAAACAGTACATTTGGGGCTTGAAATATCGAAAGTTTGTCCTCTATCCAAAGATAAACCTTTTTTGAAAAATGTGATTTAAAAAAAAAAATCCCAAACGGAATGGAATTTTGAGACACACAGACAAGACTAAAAAGCAATTTTCTCCAGTTATGGTACTTTTCAGATTCTCTCTGTAAATTTATAATTGCCTTTTTTAAAAAAAAACAAACAAAAAAACCCCACATTCTCAAGCTTGTCTTTGATGTGTGAAAAAATTTAGTTTACCAATAAATGTTTAATCTTGACTGGCAAAAGATAGGATTACTCATCTGTATAAAGACTGCAGGATTGGACTAAAAATTCTAATCATTTTGAAAATTTATTTGATTCTGAGATCATACATGTCTTTATTGGAATGTTGAGACTGAATTTCCCAACTCTGCTTTCAAAAGTCTCTCTAGTTTGATGCTTTGCATTCAAAATATGCAGTGTATAAATTTGAACTGAAATGAATATCACACAGTAATATTGTACAAAATAATGACGATATGCTAGAGCAGTGGTTCTCAACTCGTTTCAGTCCACGGACCACCAGGCCAATCAAAATATTTTCGTGGGATCACCTCCTTTTTTATTTATTTATTTTTTTTGTTGAGACATGATTAAAAAGAGCAGACACATTTTGGTTTGAAATTTATTTCTTAGATGTTTGGATTCTCTTCTCACTGACAAACTTTTCAGTGTTTGGAGTGATACTTGGTAATGCACAACGAATATCGCTTTCTACTGCGAGCCAATTCCTCTGTTTGGACTTAACCTGCAACAAACACGAAAATCCTGTCTCACAGGTACAAGTTGATGCAAATGGCATCAACAAACACAAAAAGTTGAAAATTATGTGCAAACTTACATTTTACAACAGAAATTATAAAACTAAAACACCACATTTAGCACAGAACGAATGACACGACAACCACTGTGCATGGTGGCGGGAGCTACACTGACACTCAGAGCCTTAGATGGAAGTTACTGGCAACACATGAGGTCACATCCTAGATGACACTATGGATGACACTCTGCATGCTTGTGAACACAGCATAAAACAGCCTAACGGCAGTGCCTGCTCACACTATCTAACTTTGGACAGTATTTGTGTGGACCACCGAAAAAGTCACCATGGACCACCAGTGACTTAGTCAGTTGAGAATCACTGTGCTAGAGCGACAAGATGTAGTTGCTGTGGGAACCATAACATTGAAATCTTAACAACGGAAGAATCAAGAAGTTTAATCATAATTAAGGCTACTATTTAGTCAGGGAGGTCACAGCAGTCACAGATTCCATGAATTTACCCGATCTCTGTGACTTCTTCCGCTTTAGCTGTCAGCAGGTGAAGCAGGGGCTGGAGGCAGGACTGTGTGCCCCTGCCCTGCTGCAACTGGGGCTGGATGGCTGGAATCAGGATCCTGCAGCTCCTGCCCTGTGGTTTGTGGAGGACTGCAGCTGGGCTGCATGCCGCTACCCCATGGCTGTGGCAAGCTCTAGAGCTGCGGCTGTGCACCCCCTAATGCACCCCCCTTCCTGCCACTACTGCAGGGAGCTGTGCTGCAATTGGGGCCATGCACCCCACCCCCGTGGCTTCTGCCGGAAGCTACAGCTGTGGCCGCATTTCTCTACGTGGCAGTAGCAGCTGCCTGCGGCCAGCTCCAGAGCTGGGGCAGCGCCCCCCGTCACCTCGCTGTGCCCCAGCCAGGCCCATGGCTTCTGCTGGGCACGATGCTGCAGCTGGGGCCACATGCCCCTGCCAGGAGGCTGCGATCAGCTCTGGAGCAGGGGGCTGCAGCTGCTGGAGATGGGGTGTCCCTGCAACAGCGGAACTCTTGGTCTGTCAGTCTCCCCTTTCCCCATGGGACTCCACTCCTGCTGTCTATTTAGCCATGCCCCTACTTATTTTTAATCAAGTCACGGACAGGTCCTGGGCTCTGTGAATTTTTGTTTATTGCCCGTGACCTGTCCTTGACTTTTACTAAAAATAACTGTGACAAAATGTTAGCCTTAATCATAATTCAGTAACACATTTTTCATACATTTAACAATCAGTATTCTACTCTGATACTCGCCTGTTAGTCCCATTGAAGTGAATGGAAGTTGAATACGTGTATTGGAGAGCAGAATTTTGCCCAAACAGTGACAGACTGCATTATATTGACCATTATTCTGAGATTTTAGATAATTTGACTTTAATTAATAGTTTTCCAGTTAATTCATTCTAATTCCTTGGTTATGTTGGAGGATCCCAGGGCTTTTTGTTTTTGCTTTATTATCTTCAGCAGTGTTTTATACTCAGGATTAGTGACTGTTTGTCTGATAAATGGCCCAAGGTGGTTACGATTTTTGTTGTTAATTCCTGGAATTGAATGCTTCAGGTACATGTAGAATAACTTTCTCTGACTCTTCTGGAACTTAATCTATGGTAGCCAGAGACAGTATGTTTGACAAGCTTCAGAGCTCAATGCTAGGTTTTTCTATTTTAAACTCTTGATTTCGGTCATTTTATGGTCAGTTTGGGCGGTTTGTATTTTCAGTTTAATGCGGCATCATTTATAAATTGGTAAATAGCTCGATAACTGATTTTTATTTCAATCTTAAGATGCTTCTAGACAGTTAAGTTTTAATAGTTCATGTTTAAGGTTTTTCAGTTAACTTCCCTGTACATCAGAATTTAAAACTTGTGCATGTATTTTATGTGAAAGTCCCAATAATAATATGTAGCTACTCCCAATAAACTAAGAAATACAACAGAAGCCAGTTATGGTCAACCCAAACCAAGGTTGTTCTATGTTCTATGGTTCCCATGGGTGCTGCACCTTAGGATGTTTGTGCTCCCATGCATTCGTGATCACAGATTTTTAGTTACCCGGGCCTGCACCTGCATACATCATTATGCTCTGATGCAAGGATACGTAAAGAGGGGCAAACCTGCCACTGCCACTCCAGTTCCTTCCCAGATGTCTTTTGCTTGAGATGGAGCATTGTAGTGTCCATATTAGCTTCACAATAAATGTTCACTAAACACCTTTATTCTTTATTTTTTCTTAGTGTTTTCTTTAGTTTTGTACTTTTTCTCATTTGG
Source organism: Dermatemys mawii (assembly GCA_007922305.1). Taxonomy (NCBI): domain Eukaryota; kingdom Metazoa; phylum Chordata; order Testudines; family Dermatemydidae; genus Dermatemys; species Dermatemys mawii. The sequence continues at coordinate 17,275,891 of ML677362.1, forward strand.
TTTAAGCACAGGCTTATGCTTTTGGGGAATCCTCCCCTAATTCCCCCCAGTCTTTTTTGTGGTCAGGGCCTTCTTCACCCTTGGTGTTTGTCTGCTTTCTCCCTCATCGTATTATGCCAGAAATCCTGGGTTTCCAACTTTGCAAGACATGCCACGGGTTTTTCCTCTCAGTGATGGGCATTCCAGGTGCCTCAGAGAGAGTCCTATGTCCCATCTAAGTGCAAGGTCTATTCCAGATTTAATAGCAGATCTAGGAAACTGGGGAAAGATAGGTTGAAGCTACTCTTAATGGAGCATTCCTTGAGAGGTTGGGGGAGGGGGTCCTACTTCTGCTCCATAAATTGGCCTCAGCTGCTCAGACTGTTCCTGTGACTTCAGTCTTGGCAAACAGAGAAATGAAACATTCTAAAAGGAAGAAACCATATTCTTTAGAGAGACTCCAGAAGAAGGGAAAAGTCACCTTTGAGGCTAGGGAACAAGGAGACTTCACATCTTGATATGAGTACTGCTGAGTCTTCTGTGGGTTCCTGGACTAAGATACCAGTGGACCAAGGAGATTCTGGTACACCACTCATAGATAAGTCTTTTAGCAAACTGCATCAAAGAGCACTGTCATCATTGGTACCAGAGGTAGAGACCTCCAGACCAAAGGATTCTTTGAGGAGTAAGGACTTCTCTAAGAAGCTTTCTGCAATTCCAGTACCATCCTTGGGTCACAGTGTGACCCAGGGAGTCACTCAGTGCCAAATGGCAGAGGACACACCATCCTGTAACTCACATTAGGTCAGACACGCTCGTTGCTCCATCATTGCTTTCCCATCCACTGCAGTCTTTTGCGGTTTTTGATTAAGAAGGAATGGAGCGGTGGCAGGTCTGCCCCTACTTAAATACCCTTGCACTGGAGCATGAGCATGTAGGTGCAGATCTCTTGTCCCATGACTGCAGCTAACTAAAAATTTCCAAGAATGCACAGTAGCATGCACATCCTAAGGTGGAGCACCCAGAGGGACAGCACATCTCAAAGAACTCCAGTTACTGTGCAGATAAGTAACCTTTTCTTCACAATTGTTACCCAGGAAAACAAAACATTGGAAACACACATGTAGTATACAGTACTTTTTGTAACTTGGATAGAATAATAAAAACTTCTTTAGAACTGAGACAGATATGCCAAAGACAATCTTAGAAAGACAGAGTGGTTAAGGTAATATCTTTTATTGGACCAACTTCTACTGGTGAGAGAGACAAGCTTTCGAGCCACACAGAGCTCTTCCTCATGTCTCTGTGTGACTTGAAAGCTTCTGTTCATCACCAGCATAAGTTGGTCCAGTAAATTATCTCACCCGTTTTGTGTCTCTAATATCTTGGGACTGACGCGGCTACAACTACACTGCAAAGACAATCTAGGTAGCTTCTATATAAAGTGTTCTCTCTTGTAATTTTGCTTTCTATTCAATTGTTTGTTTCTCAGTATAGTGTTTTAGTTTCTTATAGACAATAGGGGATTGTAGAAAATGTTTTTTTTATACACGGTCTGAAATTAATGATTTTATTTAGGTTTTGCACTTGATCGGAATGGCACTACAAGAAGAAAAACAACACCTAGAGAATCTCAATGAAGAGAATGTTGTAACATTTACCTTCACTCAGAAGATCTCAAGTATGTCCATTCCTCAAATGTTTAGCAAATTCAAAATCAGGAATATCAGTCTCTAATATTTTGTATATAAACCTTTTCTGCCTTTCTGAATCAAGGTGCATTAAAAGGCCACTTTAAAAGATGCTTTTTGAATACACTTTAAAGCTGTATGTATATAATTCAGTGCACAGACACCCCAGAAATATAGAATTGTACAAAAATAATCTGTTAGAAAATGTGTATGTACATAGATGTTTATGTTCTGAAATTTCTAACAATAGGGATAGTGTCATGCCTGATAAGCTTAATATTTATCCTCCTTGTGTTTCAAATATTATCTTTTTCTAATATTACATTTTTCTAAAATGTCCCACTGATAAGCTTTTCATTGTTTGTTTTACTACAAATTGACTAAATTAATATTAATAATTAAAATTAATAATTAATATTGCAACAACCTAAAATCTTGGTCCTTTATGTAATGACCAAACACTGGGTCTGTTGGGCTTATAGCTATTTATTTGATATGAGTATCTTGTTATCCCTCCAATACATCTTCTGGCTAGTTCCATTGATCTGGTAAAGTCACTAAATTGACAAGATTCTTGCTTTAAGTGAGCAGGAAGTTTCACTATCATTTTCTTGTACCATTTCCAAGACAGAACAGAGAGCAAAGGGACAATGTGTATGGTCTTGAAAACCCATCAAAAAGCAGGACTCTGAGACTATTATATCTCTAATTTATAGAGTTTAGAGATGGCTTATGAAGTTATTTTGAAACATACCATGTTTAGTCCAGTATAAACAGGTCAAATACACTGAATATAGCTGTTTATATCTTTGCTCTAGGACCTGGTGAGGCACCCAGTAATTCCCCTAGTATATTAGCTATGCTAGAAACTTTGCAAAATGCACCTCAGCTGGAAGTGCACAAGGACATGATCAGATGGATACTGAAGGTAAATCACAGTTTTATTTCCAGGATTTTCCATGAAAGATATAAAATGGTTAAACTGGGCTGGTTTTAGAAATGCATTATTAGAAAAAGTCACTGTTTCCTTATGCTCTCTTCCCCAAGTTTGTTTGTTTGCATCCTCTCATCTTATAGCATCCAGCACAGTGGGGTTCTGGTCCATGAGTGAGAACCTTATACACTATCATAATACAAATAATAAATGTTTGTTAACTATTTAACTGCCACAAGCTAACTAATTTTTCTTGTTGCAGACTTTTAATGCCATTAAGAAACTAAGAGAGAGCTCTTCTGCAAGTCCTGTGCCTGAAACGGAAGGAAATATTATAGAAGAGGTAAAAATAAGCTACAACAGGTGGTTGTTAGTTGTACAAAAACAGATATAGGTCATGAACTGCAATGGACTACATTTTTAATTAGTGACCTAAAATCAGGCCAGAATCTGCAGATATGTCTTCTAAAAAAATAGTTCACGTTCTGGCACAGAAACTGTAGTTTAGTCTGCCTTAGTACAGAGAGATTAGTTCAGTCTGTGGGGAGAAGTTCTTACTATATAACTTCATCACCAAGTCTGCATTTTTTCTGCCTCATGCCACCCTAACTGGTAAGCAGGGCCTGGAAACTTTACTCTTTCTGTTATTTCTGACAATTTTGGAGGCTGCCTAGAGACATTTAAGAGCTAAATACTGTTTTGCCTATTCTGTAGGTCGTTCCAAGTGAAAGGGTATTCGATCACCCTACCTATTAGTTTAGGTCTAGATTGCGCTTGTTAGACATGGCTTAGAGCAGAGGTGGGCAAATTATGGCCTGCGTGTGGGCCATCCTGCCTAGTTCCTGAGCTCCCCGTCGGGGAAGCTTGTCCCCCACCTGTTCCTTGCTGTGCCTCCTCCTCCACAGCCTCACTATGCTGTGCTGCCAATACTCTGGCCTGCCGTTCCTTCTGGGAAGCATTGCAGCCGCATGGCTGGCTCTGGTGGAGCTGCAATCTCCTGCCACTCTAAGCGGTATGGTAAGGGGGTGGGGAGCTGGGAGAGGGAGTTCGATAAGGGACAGGGGGTCCCAGCAGGCAGTCAGGGAGCAGGGGGTTGTTGGATGGGGCGGAGGTTCAGGGGTTGGGGTTGGATAGGGGAGTGGGGTCCTGGGGGAGGGGTTAGGGGCGGGGATATGGATACAGGCCGGAGCGGTCAGGGGACAGGGAGCAGGGCTCAGGTGGATAGGCATGGGAGTTCTGGGGGACCTCTCAGGGAGAGGGGATGTGGATAGAGGTTGGGGCAGTCAGGGGACAGTGAGCAGGGTAGGTGGGATGAGAGCGGGGCCCCAGGGAGGCAGTTGGGGATGGTCAGGAGGCAAGGGGCACGGGGGGTTGGATGGGTTGGGAGTTCTGAGGGGGCAATAAGGGGTCAGGAAGTGAGAGGGGGTCAATAGGGGGTGGGGGCCAAATTGTTTGAGGAGGCACAGCCTTTCCTACTCAGCCCTCGTATAGTTTCACAAGCCCGATATGGCCCTCAGACCAGAAAGTTTGCCCACCCCTGGCTTAGAGTAAAAGGTATTGGGAAGACACAATACCTTAGGGAAGCACAGATTATGTGGAGGGGAGGGCAGTGGCATGGCCCCACCTTCTCCACAGAAGAAATGAAGCAACTTTTGCATTTCTAGGACTCTCATGTGGTCTACAATTCTGCCTGGCTCCTACATGAGCCTGACAGGTGAGAGAACTGCATAAGAGCCAAACAGAATCATTTTGTTTATTTATTAGATTGTATAATTTTTTGTGATTTATAAATAGCTGAGGAATTATACAAAATATGTTAAAAATTGGAAATGTAACATTAAGTTCTTGGAGTGCTTGCACCTGTTTATTCCAGTACAGGTGTGTGCAGGCCCCAAGCACAGTTGCTGGCATGTTTTTCCCTTATCCTTGGTGGTATCCAGGTGGTATCCTTTGGGTTCGTTCTAGCACTCCCTGGCATTGTGTGCTCATAGCTTCTGTATAAAGGGCCCAACTGACCCCACTCCCTTTCAGTTCCTTCTTACTGCCCAAGACGGTGGCTGGAACCTTCATTGCCTAGGCAATACTTCTCTTAGTGGATTTTCTCTGTTTTAGTGTACATAGTTATTGTAGTTTTAGAAGTTAATGTAGTTTTAGTAGTTTCTAGATAGTTTGTGCTCCTCTGCTTTTAGGTAGTGGAGTTGTCCCCTCTCCGGATGCCAAGGCATGCCTCGGTCACCAAGGTTCAAGCCTTGTGCTTTGTGCAGTACATCTATGCTTTTGAGAAACCTGCACTCGAGCTGCCTCAGGTGTTTAGGGGAAGTTCATAGGAAAGACCGCTGTCAAATTTGCACAGAGCTTAAGCCTCAGACTCAGAAGGACCGAGCTGCTTGATTAAAGGTCCTACTCATGGAGGCAGCCCTAAGGTCGCTTCAGAGTGCCTCTGTGCAGAGCGCTCCTCCATCAACCCGAGCCTCCTGGCACTGATCATCTTCTCTAGTGCACAAGAAACACTGCAAGCACCAGGAGAAGAGGAGCTCTTCGGTGCCAAAGGACTAGGGACAGAGCAAGATCCATGCCAAGCTGCTCTTTCTCCCCAATACGTCACCATCAGGAACCTGCAGCCACAGCACCATATAATGACAGCTCAGGGTTGCTGACAGCTGCAAGATCTCTTCGGTGCCCCTCTCTGGCCCTGAGTGGCATGGCACTGTCCTGGTCTCCACTGCGCAGCTCATTGACATCAGACTTGGAAGTGGGATTGTATTTCCCCGCATTGCTGCAGCTGACTCCGCCGCTGTCCAGGCATTCTTACCCAACCTCAGCACCGAGTTCTTTGGTACCCCCAAGCACCTGGCCATTATGTCTATGGGATCTGCCTACCATTCATTGGCCCTTCTGGAACTCTTGGGAGTTTCCCCCACCTCAGAGACTTCTTTGGGAAGCCAGGGCACCCCCTAAAACCCAGGGATACCCCAGAAACTGATTCTGGTACAAAACACAGCACCAAGCCCCAGGAGGAAACCCTGCAGGCTCCTGTGAGTGCATTGGAACCAAGCGAGGTGCTTGGTCCAACATTAGCTGCCTCTTCCTCCTCCCTGGACAAGGCCATGGTGGTACCAGCAACTTTCCCATCTCCAGATGACAACAAGGCTTACCATGATCTGTTGAATAGGTAGCTTCAAACGTAGGGATCAAGGAAGTGACACATTGCTTCCTGGACTTGCTTTTGCCAGTGGGCCCATCTAGAGTGGCTCTGTTGCTGTATTATGTTCTCATGGAACTGCTTTTGGCCCTGTGGCAAACTCCTGTCTCCCTCCCAATGATGACAAAGCTCACAGAGCGGAAATACTTTGTTCCCGCCAAGGGATATTAATTTCTTTTTTCACACTCCCTCCCCCCAGCCCGGGTCATTGATGGTTGCGTTGGCCAGTGAATGAGGTCACCCTGGACAACTGGGTTCTACGCCCAAAGCAAAGGACCCAAGAAGTTGGACCTGTTTGGGCAGAAGGCATACTCGTCAGGGGCCTTCAGCTTCATATTGCTAACCAGCAAGCCCTGCTGGAGTGCTATGACTTTCATATGTGGGAGTCACTGACAGAATTTGGGGAACTATTTCCCTAGGAATCCAGGCAGGTATTTTCCTCCCTAAATGAGGAAGGCAAGATCATGGCTCAGGTGTCCCTGCAGGTGGCCACAGATGCCACTGACTCTGTAGCCAGGTCAATGGAAACTGCGGTTACAATGCATAGGAGCTCTTGAATCAGAGACGTAGCTGTGTTAGTCTGGATTTGCAGAAGCGACAAAGAGTCCTGTGGTACCTTAAAGACTAACAGAAGTATTGAATCATAAGCTTTTGTGGGCCAATACCCACTTTATTAGATGCCTCTGGACACTTCCACTGCATGCAAGTATAAATAAGAGGCAAAGACCAGGTTAGAGATAACAAGGTTAGTTCAATCAGGCTAAACCAGCTTATCTCTAATCAGGGAGGATGAGGTCCTCTTCTAGCAGCTGTTCTGGATCCAGATCACCATACACCATACATATAGTATGTATGCTTAGTATATGTATATATCACTTGTGTTTTGTACTATATATATGCATATGGCATCATGCATACATACAGTACAACACACAAGTCTATGACTCAGACCTCTACATGCCTGGCTAGCCACTCCCCCTCTTGCCATCACTTGGACTCAGTGCTCCTGATGCCAGTACAAGCCCTTGACCTGCTAATATAGTGGTTGGACAGGCAGATTGTATGTGCAGGGGTACCCTTCTCAAATACCTGGCCATCCTTGTCTTTGGTATGGGACGTGTTGGCTCTCGGCTACGGAGCCTGTTGGGCTCCCTCAGAACCCAAGATCTTTGGACTCAGGAAGAATTCTCCCTGCACATCACTGTCAGGGAACCTAGAGCAGTGTGCCTAGTCTGACAGCGTTTCTACCTCACCTGACGGGGAAATCCATTTCAATCCTCATAGTACGATAGTTATGTTCTGCGTAAACAGGCGGGGGTGTGTGTATTCTTTTCCCCGTGCCAGGAAGCAATCCACCTGTGGGAGTTCTATATCAATCACTCCATCAGTCAGAGGCATCTTACATTCCTGGGCCTCAAAACAAGCTGACAGATAGCCTCAACAGATCTTTCTCCTCTCACCACGAGAGGCCTTTTTGTCCAGACATTGTGAGGGATATTTTCCAATGGTGGGAAACTCCCCTTATAGATCAGTTGGCTACCTGAACCAACAGGAAATGCCACCAATTTTCCCTGTGAGGTTACAGCCTAGGGTTTCTCACAGATGTGTCCCAGTGTACAAGGCACCTGTTCTACACATTTCCTCCTATCCCACTGATTCACAAGGTTTTGAGGAAGATCAAGTGGGACTGAGTATAGGTCATCCTCCTAGCCCCAGCATGGCCCAGGCAATATTGGTTCTCTACCCTTCTAGACATGGAAATGGAGACACCACTGCAGCTTCTGCTGAACCCAAACTTGATATCCTGGGGTCATGGCTGGCTGCGGCATTTGAACTTTGCATCCCTTCATCTGATGGCCTGGAAGGTCCATGGCTGAATCCAGAGGAGCTAGTTTGGTTGGAGCAAGTGCATGAGGTTCTAATGATCAGTAGAAAACCATCCACCAGAGCCACATACCTGGCAAAATTGAAGTGATCCTCCATCTAGTGTTTCAGACGTTAAGTCCTGCCCTTGCAGTCATTCCTGCAACTTATTCTAGATTACTTTCTTCTGCTCGGACAACAAAGTCTAGCCGTTTCGACATTTAAGGGCCATTTAGCGGCTAGCTTGGCCTTCCATCTCAAGATTGACAACTGCTCTGTCTTTTCGCACAACATGGTCATATTTGTTTCTCAAGGGCCTGGAGAGAGTATACCTACAGGTTAGGGATCCCACCCCCATGTGGGACCTAAACTTTGTCCTTTCAAAGGGCCCCTATTTGAACCCTCTGGCAACACCTGTTACATCTCTCCTGGAAAGTAGGCTTCCTGGTGGCCATCACTTTGGCCAGGTGGGTTTTGAGATCCAAGCCTTCACCTCAGAGCCCCCATATGCAGTCTTTTTCAAGGACAAAGTTGAGCTGAGACCACACTCGTGATTCCTTCCAAAAGAGGTCTCACAATTCCATTCCAATCAAGCAGTTTTTTTGCCAGTTTTCTGCCATAAGCCACATGTGAATAGAGAGGACTAGTGCCTCCGTTCATTGGACATTTGGTGTGCCCTGTCTTGGTTCTTTGTATGTAAAACAATCATTCCACAGATCCACTCTTTTCATAATAATAGTGGAAAAAACGAAAGGTCTCCCCACTTCTGCACAGAGAATCTCATCATGTATTACTTCGTGTCTCAGAGCATGTTACGAGCTCACAGATATTCTGCCTCGGCCTAACCTATGGTGCATTCTACAGTGTCCCAAGCCTACTCCGTGGCTTTTTTGGCACAAGTTCCGGGGTGGCAACTTGGTTATCAGTTCACACGTTCATGACTCACTACATCATTATGCAACAGGACAGAGAGCATGCCAGCTTCGACTGGGCTGCATTACTGTTGGCCTATCCTTAATCTCCAAACACACTTCCAGTGCAACTTCTTGTGAGTTGCCTACATTGGAGTGGACATGTGCAAGCACTTGAAAAAGAAAAAATGGTTATTAGCCTTTATGTTACAGTTGTTCTTTGACATATGTTGCACATGTCCAATCCAAAACCTACCCTCCATCCCTTCTCTCAAAGGCACTAGGCAAGAAGAAATGGAAAGGAGAGAGGGGGGTTGGCGGTGTCTTTTATACTGATGCTATGCGCATGCGACTCCAGCGGGCACTAGAGCTGATCCAACAAATACAACTAAGGGAAAAAAATCCAGCAACTCTTCTCAGGGTACACACAACTCCTTTGGAATGAATATGTGCAACATATCTCAAAGAATAACAATTATAGAAATGGTAGTAACCATTTTTGGTCCATTATAATATGTTTTAAAAATTATTAACTGAAAAATAACATTGCAGGGTTCACGAGATAAAGACAAAGCTGAGAGGAAGCGAAAAGCTGAGATTGCTAGGCTGCGCAGAGAGAAGATCATGGCTCAGATGTCTGAGATGCAGCGGCACTTCATTGATGAGAACAAAGAACTCTTTCAGCAGACTTTAGAAGAACTAGCTACTTCCACCTCCAGAGTACTTGATAATAGGTGAAGAGAAAACATTTTAAGTAAAACTTTGAGAGAGCTGATAAATCTCTTTCGTTACTTTCAAATCAAATATCCTCTAGTCTTTCTATTTGAACTCAAAAGCTAAATTTTCCTTTTCTCAACTGACAACTGTCCGGTTCTTTCAGACTATTTGTTGCTTTTTCAGATCACGTTTTTTCTGCACGCTGCTAAGATTATAGCCGAATAACACTAAATATCCGTGACTGACTGATTCAGAAGATTAAACAGACCAAAAAAACCCAAACCCCTGCCTGACTTATAAAATCTTGGTTAGGAAGTGTGGCTAGCATAATGATTAATTATACTAGGGAAAAAAATTTTGGACATAGGGAAGTGGAAGTAACTAGTATCTGTTTGTGAGGGGTGGGGGAAAATTATTTGTAACCAGCTGAAGATCTAAATTAAGGTGTATTTTGTGGGGGATTGGCAGATGGAAAACATGGTATTTGTATATGAAGCAGTTGGGGACAGCTGGGTAAAGTACAAGCTTGATCGCTACTTACACTACCTACCCCTATATGTGGAAGTGAAGCCTTATTGCTCCCAGGGGAGGATTTCTGTTTCTGAATCAAGATTTATAAAACTCTGTGGTAGTACTTATGAAATTCTGAATGTAGTATTGCAAACCTAATAGACCATTAACGTTAAAAAACCTACATTAAAAGATTGTTAAAATGCCATCTTAAACTAACAAAATCAATCTGTTAGGAAGTTGTTGGGTAAAAACCGAACCTCCGGTTTTTGATTGAGTTTGGATGCTGTCTTTAATGATAACTCCTGTCTACTAGGTGTGATTGGGTATTAAATTATTGTCCCCCTATTTGTAAACTTTAAAAAACACAACAAACTAAAAACTGAGATTTGCATGCACCTCTCTAGCCTTTACTTAAGCTTAATTTTAATGATTTAACTGCAATTTTAATCTGGAATCAGTTAAAATATTATTTCAAGAAAGCAAAGAATATTTTCATGTTGTCAGCATCTAGAGGACATAAGGTCTCTCTGAAATGCATTGTTGTACGGTGGTTTTTGGGGACACATACATGGATGTGTATACAGTAACTCCTCACTTAACATCCTAGTTATGTTCTTGAAAAATGCAGCTTCAAGCGAAATGATGTTAAGTGAATCCAATTTTCCCATAAGAATTAACCTCCCCCTCCCCCGCCCAAATTCACGTTATATTTCAGGGGAAAAAAATTTCACCAGACAAGGCATTGTATGCATATGCAGTGCAAGTTTTAAAAGTAATTTTAAACAATTTAATACTGTACTCTCCAGTGATGATTGTGAAGCTTGTTTGAGGCAGGGGCTTAGTGGGTTTGAGGCACCAGGGCTTGCCCCACTCCACCCGCCAGGCGGTCCAGCCAGAGAGTGGAGTTGGGGTGCCAGGGCTTGCCCTGCTTCAGCTGAGGAGCAGGGTCAGGGTGCTGGGACTTGCTCTGTTTTGCCCATCGGGTGCTCCAGCTGGGGAGTGGGCGAGCTGGAGCACCAGGCGGGGAGGAGCCAAACAACGTTATAAGGGAATGTTGCAGGGCTTTAAAGGAATATGTTCTCTGATAGGTCAGCAACCTAATAACAAAACAGTGTTAACCGGGACAACTTTAAGTGAGAAGTTACTATATGACAAATGTATGTTTGTTTATAAAATGAATAAACATAAAACTACACCAATAAACTAATAATTTAAAACATGATCTAATTTAAATAATTGTCAAATAATGTACTCACTAGTATACTTTTGATTCCAGTCCTACAGTTTCAGATACAAAGCTTACAGCTTTGGGACCAAAGCAAACTAGAGTGACTGAACGGAGACAGGTTGTTACCTGTATATTATGTCAAGAAGAACAGGAAGTTAAAGTGGACAGCAGAGCTATGGTCTTGGCAGCATTTGTTCAGAGATCTACTGTATTGTCTAAAAACCGGAACAAATTTATTCAGGATCCTGGTAAGTTGTGTTCATTTTTTTACTGTAACATTCTGAAAGAATCATCCGTTTCTGCCCTGTTTCTTATTGTGAAGTAGATGTGTTCCACTGTGCCCTTTTTCATTAGTTAACTATATAATTGTGAGCAAGCTCAGACATTGTAGTCAGTGGCAAAATGCTTGGTGACTTTGTTAGGAGTATGCCTCATAAGGAGTAGTTAGGAAACACAGGCAATATTATATGTAAAATGCTTCCTCTAGTCAGTTATAAATTCAGTTATTGAAAACTGAGGTGTGTTAGGTTAAGATACTTTATATTTTCCTGGGTAGAGTAATGGGAATGAGAGAAGGGCAATATGGATGTATTGGAGCTGATATACGAGTCATTATTTAAAGCCTTGTGCATGGGAAACCATTAAATGTTTTCCGGTTACTTGAGTTTGTAATGCCAAGCCATTCCTTAGTCGCTTTCAGAAGTTAGTTCCACGTTTTTCTTTATTCCATCCCAATTATTGGAGTAACTGGAAGCCTGATAATGCAAGATCTAGCAAAAATATCCCACTATTCGGTAGGCAGAGCCTGAAACAAAATATGCTATAATAAATTGAGGCAGTGCTGATATCTAGCTACAGTGGCCTGCTCCAGTGTTTCAAATAGACCTTTCACTATGCATAAGGAGGCTAGTTAGGAGCAGAATTACCAGCTTAGCTTCACGGTTGCCTCAGCCAGTGAAACTCCTATAGTTTTCTGCCTGAGGATGTCTACAGTGCAGGTGGGAGCAAGCTGCACAGCCTGCCTATACAGATTCATTAGTAGGGTCCAGGCTAGGATGCTAAAAGTATAAATGTGAATGTTCCTGCTCTGGCTTTCAAACTCACTCTATCTTGTAGGCTTGAGAGCTTGAGCTGGAATGTCCCCTGTTGATATTTTTAGTGTGCTAGTGCTAGCTCCCACCTGCAGCATAGACATACCACCATGATTCTCCCCCATTTATACCCTCCTCAGAAATCACCCTGGGCCATAACTTCTCACTACACAGAGGATACCTGGATTTATGTTAACATTTGGCAGCAGTCAGTTCATTTAATGTGTATAGGTGACATATGCCGTAATAATCTGTATAAAATAATTCTCAGTACAGTTTTCTTTCTTGTTAGATTCCTTTTGGTAGAGAAAGTAAGAAAAGACACTTTTCTGGGACAGCTCATTTTTGGTTGGTTGGGATTGCCTCATCTTAAATATTCTCTGTTCATATTTTGTGTACGCAAATACACAGAACATTTTTCTGTACTACATCATACCTCTCTATTCCACTGATAGAAGACTAATAATGTCCTGATTTCCTCCCCCCCCCCCCCCACGGGTGCTGAGCACTGAAAATTCTAGTTAAACTGAATGGGTGCTACTGGTGTTCAGTGCCTCTGAAACTCAGTGCCTGTTTGTGGATGATTTCATCTTTAATAATTAATTATTATGTATTTATAACTGAGCCTTTAAACTGTGTTTCAAATGACCTACTGAAAAAGTATGTTAATAGAGATTGATAGTATACTTTAAATTGATTTTCTCAAAGGAATAGTAAAAAAGATGATTGTTTAATAAAGCAAGTAAATGACAAATGTAAATATTTACATGCCGTCATATATAAACATTTTATTATAGAAAGATTTAAGTGCAAAATTGTTTGTTTTTACACAGAAAAATATGACCCGTTATTCATGCATCCAGAGCTGTCATGTGGAACACACACTGGTAGCTGTGGACATATTATGCACGCCCACTGTTGGCAAAGGTAATTACCATGTTTAGAATTAATAGTGAACTTTATTTTCAACTAGTCATAAATGATCCAGTCCTTCTCCCACTATTACCAGTTGGAGTCTTAATGTTTACGTCAGTGAAAAGATTAGATGTCAAATATATAATTTAAAATAAAGGCTGTTATAGACCAATAAAGATATCTAAGATAAAAAAAAGAGAGAACCTATTATAGCTAAATTGCAAAAAAAAAAAAAAAAAAAAATTTAAAAAAATTAGAGATGATTGTTTAGCGTCTGTCATCTTGATGATTTTGTCCTATAGAGAAGGAATTTACGTGCACACTGTTACTACTTAAAAAAATTAGTTTACCACTTAACAGTTTTAAATTTGAGTGGATAAAAGTTTAAATAATGTCTGTAGAAGCTAAAAGGACTTACCTTTATATATAAATATTATTTGTATAATGCTAGGGTATTGCCATAACATTTAAATATGCATCCTGAAATGATCAATGCTTTACAGCGATTGCTAAATTTTAATGGTTTAAAAAAGTTTGAATTCTTGCTCAACTTGGAGTTGAGCAAATAATTTGCAGTGAGTAACTTATTTGTGCAATATAGCCTTTTTTTTCTGCTTGTAGGATGTCCGTATTTCTTGAATTTGTTCTTTAATTTGCTAGACTGACATTTTTGCTGGTATGTCTTGATGCAAGTATTTGGTCTTCAAATGTTGAGCTTCGTTAGTTTGTTGATTAATCATAAGTCTTTAAAGGATTCCTTCTGTTTCCTGATTAGAACATAGTTTATGATCAGGAAAAGAGCTTGAATAGTGGAAGCTGGCAGTATGTAACATATTGGCTACACTTGGAAATTTACTAAAATAGCTATTCTGGAATATTTATTCCAGTATAAGATCCCATGTGGCCACTCTCTTATTTTGGAATAAGTTCTCGCTTCTCATTTAGCTAAATTTACTTCCCAAGTGGCTTATAAATATTTGTTTCTGTTTCTCTAAGCAAACAGACTCCCACCCTGCACTCAGGATGAAGTTCTATGTTTGGAATTTTGATTCTTTAGTTCTGGAGCACTTATTACTGCGTAAAACTTTGTCTTGGTGCTTTGGTTTCTCTGGCAGTGGCCAACAAAATTGTGAACAGAGCACAAATTTTCATAGAGAATGAAGAGACACTATTCATTGCTAATTATTATTTTTTTCGGAATAAACCTGAAGTCTAGGATTCTCCCCAAACCATTCTTCTTACAATCTATTTCAAACTTACTTTAAAAAATAAATTCTAGAAAATCCTGATCTTTAAACCTGAAAAAAGTCTTACTTTAAGTAATTTGGAGGCCCATTGCATTCATTTTTTTGGTTTAAAAAATTAGCTAGAGCTAGCAATTCGTAATTTTTGATCAGCAAGAATGTCATTTTCATATCCAGAAGTGACAGAGTCCTGCAGCACCTTAAAGACTAACTAAAGTATTAAAGCATAAGCTTTCGTGGGCTAATACCCACTTCGTCGGATGCATGCAGTGAAAGACTGCATGCATTCGATTTTCATATCCAATATCCGATTTTCATATCAGATTTGCATATCCAATATTTGTATTTTACATAATGTTCTTACATGAGCATGGGAAAAAAGTCAGTACATATTAATTCATACATTAAAATACTATTTTACTGACAAACTAATATTTTCTAAAGGTATTTTGATGCCGTTCAAGCAAAGGAGCAACGAAGACAACAGAGGTTACGTGTGCATACAAGTTATGATGTAGAAAATGGTGAATTCCTTTGCCCTCTTTGTGAATGTTTAAGCAACACTGTCATTCCTCTGCTTCCTCCACCAAGAGGTTTATTTAACAGGTCAGTTTGCTTTTATAGGTATCCTTGTTAACTATGGAAAAAGGGCAATCTTAAATCAAATTTGTAATTAAGCTATCTGTGTATAACGAATCAGGGCCCAATTCTGCACATGCCTATTACCAGAACTACACATAAAATGAGATGGTAAATGTTTGCAGTGTTGGGAAGTGCATGTGTACTTATAACGAATTTTAAAATGCTTTACTGTCAATGAAACTGGAATATGAATTAAATACAGTCAGTAGACTATGGAATTGCCAATTTGCATTTTTATAGAGGGTCTTGTTATATTTTTGTAAAAAGCTGCTCATCACAGAGATAGCAGATTTTGTCATGTAAAACTCTCGAGCTTTTCAGAATTGTCACCATTTCCCATTATTTTGATAATCTGAGACTAGTACCAGGCTGCCCTCAGTCAAGATAGCTGCCTCTTGTGCTTTGTGGTTTGGAAATTACAAGAGTACAGAGGGATAGGGAAATGAGGCTAACTGTGTCCAATCAAGAATCAGAGGGGTAGTCGTGTTAGTCTGGAATTGCAGAAGTGACAAAGAGTCCTGTGACACCTTAAAGACTAACTAAAGTATTAGAGCATAAGCTTTCGTGGGCTAAGCTTTTCGTGCATGCATCCGACGAAGTGGGTATCAGCCCACGAAAGCTTATGCTCTAATACTTTAGTTAGTCTTTAAGGTGCCACAGGACTCTTTGTCACTGTGTCCAATCAGTCACCCTTCTTGCCACTCTATATTCCCAATTCCTACCAATCTTCCTCTCTGCCCTCCACACATTCTTCTAGAACGTGTGGAGGGCAGAAAGGAAGATTGGTAGGAATCAGGAATATAGAGTGGCAGGAAGGGTGACTGGAGTCAGCAGGAGAGGAAAGGGATATAAGGAAACTGAAGGACTGTAAAAGGAGAATGGCAATGGAAGGAAAGAGGAAAGGAAGGAAAAATCAGGGAAGAAGGTGAGTGTTGGGGGAAAGGTGGATTCAGAAAGGAAAGAATAGCTGCTTCTGCACACCAGAGAGTGGAGTTTTCCCTCCGCCTATCAGGGAAGGAGACACTCTCATTATTGTATGTGTATTTTTGTGTACGTGCAAGATTGAATTTTCCACTTGATCTGATCTCATGTACACCAAGGATTTCCCTCAGTCAGAAAGCAGACCTCCAAAACAACTTGAATTTATTCTTGTTAAATCATATGTACCAATTCCATTATTTTGGTGGGTAGAGCATAGTGCTTTCTTGCTTTGTTTATTTAGAGAAGAACTTCAAATATCTTTGGACATAGGTGCCCTGTGCATAAATTTATTATAATCTTTAAACATTAAATACTTATTTTCAACCATGTTGCAGGGTTCACTTGCTCCTTTCTCTGCTCTAGCCCACAAACAGCTCAGAGTCCTTTTTTCTGATAAAATGCCTGGTGCAGTTTATTTACAATATTAGGTTCCACCATCCTTACTCAATAGATAGCCTCACCCCTATAGTTATAGGGAGCCCTCTCCTCCTGAGGCAAGCAGAGGAGAGTGATCCTCCACTTACTTCCTCCACTTCCATCTTGTATCTCTTGTATCATCTGTGTAATGGCCTAATTAGCCTCTTATTTCTCCTCAACCCATCAATTAAGCACAGCTCGTCTTAATAAGATCTGTTCTAGAGTAATTAATTAGAGTTGCAGTGACCAGAGTGCTGGCTCAGCTGCTGGTGCCCAGCACCCTGTCACAAACCTACAATTCTTAAGCTCTTTTTAGGTAGTACAGAAACTTTGTGGTCTGCTACGTTATTATAAGTTACTAATAATAGTGGACTGCATCAGTGTGCCTCTGTATGCTAAAACTAAATCTTGCATTAGTGCTGTGGAAGCCCCCAAAAATCAGTGGAAGACATGAATACAGTTTTCTTCACTATGTTTCTGTTGCAGTGTACTGTCTCCACATAACAATGAATTGTGGAATTTCTCCAGGTCAAATGTTGTCAAAGCAGATAAAACTAAAAAGGTGAAAGGTGACTTTTCCTGTAGATTACAGTACTGCTTATCTGTTAGCCTTTGTAATAGTTTTGTGACCATGAAAAAAGATATGTTTACATACAGTCACTTTTATTCAAAGACACTTCATACAGAAAGTTCTCTTTGTGAAATCCATAAATATTTATTGTTTTGGTCATTATCTATTGAAAATTTCTATTGCCTACATAGATGCACATAAAAGTTCAAAATTCTCTTCAGTAACACAAGTTCTGGAATATAATAAACATTTTTAATGGTATCCTGATAAATTTTAGATTGGGTTTATAGAAAAATATCTAATATAAAAGATCCGTGTAACACAGTGGCACATGGCAGAACCTGTAGTTGAGTAAATACCAATAATTATCAGATTAAGAAGTCAGAGCTACATTAAAGAGATTTGCTCTGCCAGAGTAAAATCCACCACACACAAACCATGTCATGTGGATTAGTTGTCGTCCATCCCCCTCCTTGAATGCTGTCTTATTTCTCATGGCAAGTACGTTTTACAGGGGCAGTGACAAAACTATGTCCACACAACCTGAAACAGAGACTTTTATGGTTAAGAATTTACTGATTGTAACAGAGGTCAAAAGTCATATTTGCAACCAAAAAAACTAACAATAATTCAAACATGAAATTTGATTCTGTTGAAACTAAAAACGTTATGGAGACCTTGAGGCCTCAGGATTTGGGAATTGTTATTATCCCTGTTGATAATAGTATACAGACTGTACTTTGAATAAGGTCTTTAATATAGCTATCACAGTGAGTTGGTCTTCTGAAGGAGGGGGTAGGAGATTTTAGCAAATGTGTGAGATGCACTACTGCAGAATATAGGAAAAGTAAGAGTGGCACTTTACATGGTAAATCCAAGTAATCTATAAAATATGCACACGCACCAGATATTCTGTGCCACAGTGGAGCAGGACTGTTTCAGTTGAAAAAAAAAAAAAAAAAAAGAGAAAATTACCCATTCCCTTAAAAAATGTCATGATGGCATATGGTGATGGTTTATTGCATTTTGAAGTATAATTATGGTTTACCCCCCTCTTCTCCCTTAATCTTAATATCTGATTTTTTCCTCAAACTTTGTGCTCACCCTTACATAGGAGAAATTATGCATATTTTTTTCAGAAAAAGAACATTATGTATCCTGAAATAGTTTAATTTTTAAAGAATGTATGTATTCTGTCTTTTGACAGGTTGGATTTTTCAGACCAACCAAATCTAGCTCAGTGGATGAGAACAATATCCCAGCAAATCAAAGCATTACATATACTTCACGATGAAGAAACTGCTAGTAAGTCTGAAGATCTAATATTGTATATCCTGAAGTATGGAAATGTTATCACTGAAAAGAGACTCAGCAAATTGTCGCTTAAACATGTAGGTTTTTACCTCCTGGTATTTTATTTTAAATCCAGATCAGATTGATAGTCTCTCTGAAAGTTCTCATTGTATAACTGCTCCTATGTGAAGTGACTTCGGTGGTCTCCAGTTAGTTCTTAATGTATCAGTTCCATGTCACAATTGATATAGCTGGCAACCATGTACTGAAGCCAAGAATTACAAGGCAGTGCATGTTGAATTAACACTTTCCCTACAGATGATCCTTCCATAGTGCAGTTGAGATGATGCTGGCAAAAAAAAAGTGATGAAAGTTACATAGCCAGTGCCCATGTTATAATTATTCTGAAGAATTCAAAACTTCAGTTTCCTATCTTGTCAGTCTGCAACTCTCATGAGCAGTAAAAATCATATATGGATGGTATTAATATAATTATGGAGTTTATTGGACTTTATTACAGATAATTCTTCTGGTAACTCAGAAAAAATGGATGAGCTACAGCTACCGAAAGGATTTAGGCCAGACTTCCAACCAAAGTATGTATTTCATCTTTAAAAATTATTCATACCTTTTATGTTATAGCAGAGATATAGGACTAAAACTGGGATATATTTGTGAGCTATAGTGCTTCAGCTGAATAAGCTAAAGAACTCTGAATCACATTTCCATTAGAGGAGCTGAACTTTGAGAATTTGGCCATTGTACACCACTACTTTTGCACTACAATCAAGCCTTGATTTACATGGTGATTATGTTACCTAAAATAATCACTGTGCAAATAGAAATTGCATAAAAAAAGACCAAGGGTCTATGGAACATAAGGGTTTAGGTTCCCAGCTCACAAGATGACCTCCCCAACTTACACAATATGTACAGTACTACAGATTTTATTAAAGAAATGTAATGACATTTAAACTTACTACAGTACAGGTACGAACCTTTACTGATGTGAAAGATGAACTTGATATAGTATCGGCATCATGTTGTTGAAGTCAGAAGTCTGAGTGTTCATCTGGGGTGTCTGGGGAGGTTGGGGAGTGTGGAGCAGTGGGGTGGGCAATGATGAGGGTGGTGGAGGGGGAGGCAGGAAGGATGGGGTTGCCTCCACTCACCTCCTGTAGCTGGCCTTTCGGGGGGGCTATAGACAATATGGCAAGGGGCCCCCTAGGCACGCACCTGGGACAGAAGGTTGGGGCATGGCAGCTTGCATAGCTCCACCCCCCCAAGCCTGGGGCTCCTGCCAGAGAGTGGGGTCAGAGGCTTGCCCCGCTCCGCCTGCCTGGCACGTCTGCTGGAGAGTGGGATGGGGAACTTGCCCCCCTTCGCCCGTCCAGTGCTCCTGCTGGAGAGCGGGGTCAGAAGCTTGGCTCACCTGGCACTCCTGCTGAAGAGCAGGGGCACTTCCTGCTCTGTCTGGCTGGAATGCCAAGCAGGTGGAGTGGGACAAGCCCCCGTGCCCTGATCCCTTTTTAATGGGCAAGTAAATTAAAAATTCTGCCCATATTAGCACATATTACTCCCATTATAGTCTTAACTATATTCTACCAAATTGTGTTGAGGGCAGAGTCTGGGTAGTGCTGTACAGATGTGTAAAATTCCAGTCTAATCCAGAGAACCAAAAAATTGATTACTGCATTGCATGGCACAAACTGTTTAAAATAGCATAAAAATGCAAATCCTTCTTCCAGTATTCAGACAAACAGGTCTATTTAGTTAGTAGACTACTTGCTTGAGTCAGGTAAACAGGATATGGTTCAAAAGATATGTCAACTTTGTATAAATCACAGCATTCAGATAGTATGCTTCCACTTCATGTTTAATTTGACTACTGTCAGAATAGATTTTTAATGCCAATAAACCAATCTCTCTCTCATCTCAGGAGTCTTTATTCTGAAAGCATTAAAGAGATGCTGACAACATTTGGTACTGCAACATATAAAGTGGGACTGAAGGTGCATCCCAATGAAGATGATGTGCGTGTACCCATAATGTGCTGGGGTAGCTGTGCTTACACAATACAAACTATAGGTAACATTTTGTTTTTAGTAACTACTACTGTGTGTTGGCAAGAGGCTTTCAGATTTTTATTTAAATTTACAGCACTGAAACTTTTTTTTTTGCCTTCTGCAGAACGAATTTTAGCTGATGAAGATAAACCATTATTTGGTCATTTACCTTGCCGACAGGTAAGATCAAATAGCAGCCTCAGTTTTGAATCACTGGGTTGTCTTTTTTTAATCCAGAGTGCCAAAATTGTAGCCTGAAATTATTGAAGAGTTTCACTTTAACTTGGGTTCCACCCTTTTCTCTATCGATATCTGATATATTTAACTTGAAACAAATGTAAAATAGAATTAAATTGTTTGTTCTTCATGAATGCTAAGCATAATAGGCTTGGGTTTGTCTCATAATGATAGCTAAAGCAAGGAGCTTTGAGATTTACAGAACACAGTTACAATCTGTTTTACACACTGATATCTTTATTACACTGAATTTTTGGCATAATCTATCTCTCTCAAAATTATGTAGTAAAGACTATAGCTAGCTAACTAGAGTGATATACTATATAGAGTCATAAAAGCATCATTTTATTCCATCTTGAAGAGCTTAGTTGTGATGTTTAGTTTGGGGTTGTTTTTTTAGGATGACTGCCTTACTTCATTAACAAGATTCGCAGCAGCACACTGGACAGTTTCATCTCTTTCGGCAGTACAGGGTCACTTTTGTAGGCTCTTTGCATGTAAGTTCAATACATTATGCTAATTATTTTTGCGTAATAAGTACAGCCACTGGTAAAGCTGACAAAAATTAGCTTACAGTAAACAATATGATTATCTGAGAAACTATATAAGAAGATAAAACCCTGAAAAAACTTCAAAAGCCATGAGACTTGCAAATATCCTTTTTTATCTAAAATTTACATGATTTAACATTAATTTTATAAGAACATTTATTTCTGGCATATTTATTGTTACTGTGAATGCAAGAATCAAGTTTCAAAAACACACTATAAGAAAATAAATTTACAGAATCCTATTGTGCAATGGATTGATGGTCTTTGTGACCCACATTTTTTTATTAACTATTGTTAACAATATTTTAAGTAATTTGGATCAATAATGTTGAGATTTCTTACTATTAGAACCCGGGGGTGTCTTAGTTTGAGTATCTGGAAAGCATAGCTTATGATACTGGCTGAAAAAAAATCTAATATTGTAATTACATTGTGTTAACTTGAAAACTATTTGAATGAAAATATCTCAAAAGTCCCAAGTTTGAAATATTTGTAGAAATAGATGAGCAGTCTTAGACATCCCAGCACTTGAAAGCTAAGTAATCTGAAATAGAATGTAATAAATACAGATATGTTGGCCTGATTATTAGAGCACCTTTGAAAATCAGGCCAATATCTATCCCTTTTGTATAAATACATGTATGCTATAACCAGTATTTTTCTTGATGGAAATAAGAACGCTGTCAAAAATTAAGTAATGTGACTGTCAGTAGGACCCCAACTTAAAATTTAAAGCTCTATTAGTTTAACTCACTGTTTTTTTTTCTTCAAGTTATTTAAGTCCTTGTAAGTTGAGATAAGTGACAGTAATAATAATCAATAATGCAACAATTGCTTTAACACAGGGTTGTTAAATGGGATGGCTTGTAGGGGCTACACTATACAAAAAGTGCTATTTTCAGACAATGTTGAGATTCATGTACTCTGAAGTTACTGATAGAATCAATAGAAGTGGATCAGTTGCTGACATCAGCAGCGCTAAAGCTAAGAGTGACACTTGCAGTACTAAATCTCTGAGAGAAATTGGGGGGAAAAATATGATAGGTGTTTATATGGGTTTATGTTGAATTTATCAAAACAGGAGCACTTGTAATCTGAAGGTACTGGAATCATCATAGTAGTAAATTGTTCCCAAATAAAAATAGCTGTTTAAGTTTGCCTAAGTATTCTTCGGTTATTAAGGGAAGATTAAGTGCTCTGGAAACAGTAAATCACCTCTTCAGTTGGAGTATTTGCAGTTGTCAACATAAAAATATTCTCAAGTGTGGTTGCTTACATTACTTTACAGTTTGGGACTAACATTTTTATTATGATCTTCATCTGGATTTTACTGTTTGGTATAACGATGTTCAGAGGGAATGCTTTGATATTTTTCTTTGGATGTTGCTTTAAATAAAAGATGGTTGTATCTTCAAGGAGGCTGGTTTTTTGTTTTGCTTTTAAATGGAGGTACTCTCCATGCAAAATGGGTAATATTTAATTGTTGCGTGGAGTGCTTGATTTGTATTTATTATATGTTCGCTATTCGAAGGCTACATTTGCTTTTGGTATGCTAAAAAAAAATCATAATGTTTTGTTGCATTATTATTCCACTGGTTACATTTATTTAAAGTAAAATTTAAAACTATGGGAAGCACAAGTGCCAAATCAAAGGAGGGGTTTAAATCTTAAAGTTGACTCTCAGCCTTATACAGATCAGCTGCTATCTTATTTGCCAGAATCAACGTGGGGGTTTTTTTAGTGAGTTTGTAGCAAAGACAATCTCAAAAATGTGATCTCAGCTGGAAAAATAGCTCTGAGAGGTGTAACTTTCCTCATTCATCTCAGTGAGGTGTCGTCATCACTGGGTTTTAGAGTTAATTTAAATTTTAGCATGGTAATTAATTTGTCTTATAAAGTAGGAGAGAAGATTCACAGATCTATACATCCTTCTTCGAGTGATTGTCCATGTCCATTCAAAGCAGGTGTGTGTGCCACGTGAAGCCCAGCTGGAAAATTTTCCCTAAGCAGTGTCCGTAGGCTCGGTCTGGCCGCCCCCAAAGTGGCGCCTCCATGGTGCCCAATATAGGGCCCTGCCAACCCTCCTGACCCTCAGTTCCTTCTTACCGCTGGTGATGGCTAGCTGGAACTTCTAGCAGTGTGTCTACTTTTAGTGTATATAGTTCTGATATTGTTCATAGTTGTTGTCTCATACTTAGTTGAGGAATGCCCTCCTCCCCCCAAAAAAACCAACAACAACGTTCCGTCCTCTCCTGGCACATGCCCAGGTCCCCAGGGCTTAAACTCTGTGGCAACTATGGCAAGAGTGACCCTCACTCTTCCTGTTTGCGGTGCCTCGGGGAGAGTCATCAGAAAGGAAGGTGCTGTATCTATAAGGGTTTCTGTCCCAGAACCCTTAAGGACTGGGAGCAGAGACTTGGAGTTCTGCTGATGGAAGCGGCTTTGTGGCCACGTTCTGATCTGGAACCCACGGAGACAGCGCAGAGTACATCTTCATCGGTGCGCAGTGCTCCAGTACCAATGGCACAAGAAGCTTAGTCTAAGGACCCCAAGGCCCAGCACCACCATGACTTGGGCCACAAGAAATCGGCTTCCACACGGCACCGCTCCCCATCTCCGGTACTGGTGAAAAGGAAGAGGCTGGTGAGGGGTCGATCACCCCAACAGAACCTTAAAAGGCCTGTGGCGTCCACGAGGGCATTGGGACAAGCCGCCCCGCCAGCACCTCCATCTAAGGTTTCGTTGACTCCTGCATGCTATGACCAGGTGAAGGTACCTGCTCCATCGATTATGGCCCGCTCCACCAGGGTCCAGGCTTCTTCAGCAGCATTCCTGGGTCACGTCCCCATTCAGGAAATCTGCTACGTGGTCTTCGATCCATACCTTCATGACGCACTATGCGATCACTCAGCAGGCCAGGGATGATGCGGCGTTTGGACGAGCGGTGCTCCAATCTGTGGTGGTTGCAGACCCCACCGCCTGAGCTCTGTTTGAGCTTCGACTTGTGAGTCACCTGCTTGGAATGGACATGAACAATCACTCGAAGAAGAAAAAATGGTTACTTACTTTCTCATAACTGTTGTTCTTCGAAATATGGTGTTCAAGTCCATTCCAGTACCCCTCTGTCAGAGTAGCCAGCAAGAAGGAGCTAGGGGGCATGGAGGGTCAGCAGGGCCCTATATTGGGCCCTATGGAGGATGCTGCTAAGGGAAAATCTTCCGGCTGGCGTGTACACAGTGGACAAAAATAACACATCTCGAAGAACAACAGTTCCGAGAAAGTAAGCAACTGTTTTATTTCTGTGGGTGAGGTCTCATTTTTGGTGCCATAAGCGGAGATACCACCACTTATTTATTTTTCCCTCATTAAGAAGGAGCCAACCCCAAAGAGCGCTGCAGAGATTATGGACATATTGAAGCCCAGAGAGGGAAATCAGGCTCAAGGAGCCCTGCAGAGTTCAGAGAGTTGCATAATTTATATTTTAAATGTCTGCATAATCTACAGTGAGCAGTGTCCCATTTTGTGACTCGCACGGGCAGAGCTTGGGAGAGTACTTCCTCTTTTTCTATTGCAGTCCCAGCTGTAACCAAAAGAAAAATCACAGAACAGAGTGTACTATATCCAGTTTTACACAAATTATTTTGTTTTTATCTCATTTCAGTGAAATATGAAGTTTGGAAACTAGAATAGAATCTGCTCCAGAAGTGTGCACAAGTTCTTGAATTAATTTTTTCCTAGCCAAAAACTGGAAGAACTTATCGGTAGACACTTGAAATATTTAACACACAATTAAGGTTACTATAGTCTATTCTGTAGCCAAAATCAGTGCCAATTCTTTGTTGTGTAATTAATACATTTTTTGTTTTTTATATATTCAGCACTGGTGCCTAATGAAAAAAGTGGAAATCTTCCATGCATACTTGATATTGACATGTTTCATTTATTGGTAAGTTTTTCATAATGAATACACCTACACCTTTGATCCTATAAGTTACATCTACACTAAAAAAAACATGGGGCAGAGAGTCTCAAAACCTGGGTCAACTGAGACAGTGTGAACCCCATAATTCTATGGGGTTAAAAATTGCAGCGTAGACATTCCTGCTCCAGCTGGAGCCCAGCTCGGAGATCCTCACCGGGTTTCAGAGCCCAGGCTCCAGCCCAAGGAGGAACATCTACACTACTACTTCTGGCCCTATACTCTAAGCCTGAGTCAGCTGACCCAGCTCTGAGACTCTCGCTGCAGGGCTTTTTGCAGTGTAGATGTACCATTAGGCATCTTTTTTATATGTCAAAGCTGAAGTTATGTATTTTCTGCATAACCAAAACATTTTCCTCAAAATGCTTGGCAACTTAGGATTCCTTCTCACAAATGTTTAGATTTTTAATATTTTTTTGCTATATTACAGTTTATTCTCCAACTTGGGAGAAAGGGCAGGGAATCCTTTTTTATTTGATAGTTATCCCTATGTCACATGAAGGAACGGGATAAGTGGCATTAAAATTAGTCCCATCAAGGATCCTGCAACACAAAGGATGGTATCAAGAAAAAACTGACTGATTCTTGAGGCTGTGGCATAGAAGGAGAAGACATTCATTCTCTTACACTTTGTTTTTCTCTATTACAGGTAAGCTTGGTGCTCTCTTTTCCTGCAATATACTGTCAGGATTTTTCAGGGGTTAGTCTTGGCACTGGAGATCTTCACATCTTCCATCTTGTCACAATGGCACACATAGTACAAATTTTACTTACTTCATCAACAGGTAATGCCTCTTTTTTTGTTTCACTACCATTTTTTTTAAAAAAATGAACACTAAGGCTGGGTCTACACTTGAAAGTATAGCTATGCTGCTATTTCATACCAGCAAAGAACCCTTAGTGCTAATTAAAGGCAAACTCTATCAGTCACAAATCACACTCCTCATCAGCATAGTTGTGCTGGCAAAAGATTATGGCATAGGCTGGGTTTAAACTTTTGTTTCTCAAAGAAAATAATCTCTGCTTACTAAAGAAAGGGATTAATGCATCCTGCTTTTAGTATTCATGTAACAAGAGGGACTGGGTATGGTATATTGTGCAAAAAAGATCTCTTCTGTGGAACGTTGGCAGCCAAACCTGACGCCTGGGAGGAGACAAAAAATCTTTTTGTTTTCTAATGGGGCATTTCACTTGTTTGTTCTTGGCCTTCTTGTTAAAATTTGGTTTACGTCGACATTTTTGATGTTTAATACCGATGATAATTTATCCAGGTCTTTAATGATTCTTTTATGAATACCTGTGGTATTCAGAGCTTCACCTCCTCTCAGATATTTTTAGAAAAGATTTATCTATTAAAAATAATAAAGTTATTTTTAGGTTTAGAATTGTACCTGATTTTATTTTTTCTTTGCTTTTCAGAAGAAAATGGCATGGACCAAGAAAACCCTAATGGTGAAGAAGAAGTAGCAGTGCTTACTTTGTATAAATTTCTTTGCCAACATACAGGAAGGTAAAATGATAGTCTCTAGTTTATATAACCATTGTTTTCTCTCCCGGTCCCACCACCAATCTGTAACACCATATAAAGGCTGAATTTGATGTACCGATGCTGTTAAGAGAATCATATTTTTAAATTCAAAAGTTCTTGCTTCTTGTGTGCTACCAACTAATTCTGGTTCATGATTGACTGAAAAAAAGTCACATGACAAATCAGAAAATTTCTGTAATTTACCTCCTTAGAGTTCAGTTATGTTGTACCGTAGAATAATTTTGATCAGCCATTTGGCATACGTAAATAAACCTTGATAGGTTGCAGCTGACTTCTGAGAACTTATTTACTACTTAGCCACTCAGCCTTTCCCAAATTTCTGATTCTGTATTGTGTTATCTGTTAAAATTAGAGATTCATGAAAAAAAATTTTATCTTCCCATAAGTGTTAGCTTGAAAGTAAACACTCTCTTTACTTGACATTTGTTTCAGCCCAAGTCAAAAACTGATTAATATGAAGTATGGCCTAACTTCATATTACTGTTATTGAGCCTAGAAGCTTTGTATTAGATCTGTTTTCTTAACTTAGTCATAACATTTTACACACACACAAAAAACCTAAATGTATTCATTCTGTTTTAAGTGCCTTGAAAGAAATGTCCTCAGGCTGGCATCTGTGCAGGAGTATAAAAGCCGGAATTATGCCTTTCCTGAGATGCTCTGCTTTGTTTTTCCATTATTTAAATGGAGTCCCAGTACCATCAGAAATTCAAGGTAATATCCATTTATTGCTAGATGTACAGGGACAGCTTTGTAAATGGCATGGGAAAAAAGCTTTAAATGCTAACGAAAATAACCCACATTAAGGTTTCCTTTCTATAGTAGCTGAAATTAATACATGCTGACTTATAACTGATTGAGGACTGTATCTGTACAAAACTGCAAAGCAACAGAAAAGTGTTTTTTTTAGTTTTTAAAAAGTCACTTTTTAATTAAGAATAGGCAAAATCCAAACAATTTTAAACTGTTGTATCTTTGTGTTTCAAAATAATATAGGAAACAGAATTGATATTTTAGTGGTTAAAAGGAAGTAAAGGCTCATTGCTTGTTTGAAATCTCCTCTTTATTACCTTCAGCATTCTTCTCGTCTGAGACCTGCTCTTGCTCCCTTTGACGTCAAGGAGATTAGCAGCTGGCCTTTAATTTTGAATTAATCTTCAAATGTGACAGTGTTATACTATGTTTACAGGATAGTTGAATTCATGATAGCAACAACCGTAGGTCAGTTCCAGCTATGGTTCAGATAGGGTTTGAAGATAAGTCTAGAGGTGTTAGTTAGTTATAATGAAAAAGAAAAGGCACACAGTATGAACATATACTACTCTAGGTTCCACATATTTAAAACTGAATTATTTTATATTTTATTTCTGAACTAAAATTGAAGTCAGTGTTTTTTGGTGAAGGATGTTTTTAGTAAAAGTCAGGGACAGGTCATTATTTCTGTGAATTTTTGTTCATTGCCTGTGATCTGTCTGAGTTTTACTAAAAATATCCATGACAGAATTGTAGGCTTAATTATAATCCCCAGTTAGGGTTGTGTGTTATTTGCTGTTTGGTTATACCAAATACAACTATTCATTGTCTGTCTTTTTCTGCATTTACAGTAACTGGGGCAAGCCAATTTGAACATTTATGTAGCTATCTTTCCCTGCCAAGCAACCTCATTTACCTTTTTCAAGAAAATAGCAAAATTATGAACACATTAGTAGAAAGGTATGAAACTTTTTTTCTTTAATTCCAACATAAAGTATGCTGCACCAGAAATTAATGTACAGGTGAACTCAGCAATACCGCAACGATCGGGGTCCAAAAAAATCGACCGTGGTAAACGCGGGGTCGCAGTATTGCGGGGTTCCGCCGCATCAAAGCAGCGCTCGCTGCCGCCGTTGGGAACCACATGAGCCCTACGTTGTAAGCGAATTTGTGCTATCGCGGGGCATGGTATTGCGGGGTTCTACTGTAGATATTTTCCCAGTACGTAATGCATATATTTGGAAGTGAAAAATGAATGTATTTTTAAAATTACCTGTAAAATACAGAAGTTTTTGGAAGAAGTCTTTTGGCATGGAAAGAATATTAAATAGATCAATATTTTTTACTTGTTAGTAGTTGTTCCTCTGTAGTGTTGTCTTATGAAGACTAAAAGGCATCTCTTTTCTTTGAAGTTGGTGTAGTAACAATGAAGTAAAAAGGTATCTGGAAGGCAAAAGACAAGCCATAAGGTGAGTATGGAGGGATTTTAGGATCGGGGAGAAAAGTGTTGGTTTTTGTTGTTGTTAGTTTTCCCCTTGGTAACTAAATGTAGCAGTTTTCCTGTACTTGGTCTATCAATGAAGTAACTTACAAAAATACAGCTTCAGAGTGCAATTCAAAAGCATAGATAGAGGAAGAACCAAAATATATTTTATTATTTATAAGGAGAGTGAAATACTATTTAAATTTGGAGATTTTGTGAATCCAGAACACATCATTATAAGCCATCTCATTTAACCTTGTGCATAACACTCAGGCCATAGAATTTCATTCAGAAGTTCCTGCATCAAGCCCATAACTACTGGTTGAGCTAGAGCATATCAGTTTGAAAGACATTTAATCTTAATTAAAAAACCTCCAACTGATATGTAAAATTGTTTTTAAATTGTCTGCTCTAAGAAACAGAACTTTTTTCCTTTTGAAATCAGGTAGACATTTGAAATCAAAATTGTCTCTGTGTTCAATGTACTTCTACTCATAAAACAATTAAATGAAACTCAGGATGTTTTAATGCCTAGTAATTTTAGAGAAGATTGTTTATTTTCTCAGAATAGAGGCTAAATATTGATACTTCACTATTCAAGTAATTTAACACACAAACAAATGGTAAAACTCTATTATGAAAACTTATTTTTATGCTCAAGTTCCATGCTAAATGGTATAAAATGAATTTTCTTCTTAAATCTGTACATAAGAATATTAGATTAATACCCAGGTATGACAAAAATCAGTACATTATTTATTCAGTCAGTTGAAAATGATAGACTACCTGTTTTAAAATGAAGATAATTTCACGTTATAATAGTCTAATTGAATAGTTGAAAGGTTTTTTTTTCATTTGACTGTTAGGAATTTTTTACGTCTATTTTTGTTGTTCTTTCTTTACTATTCATGAACAGATAAACAGGTTACAGATGGTTAATCCGGTGGTAGGTCTTTTATCTCTCAGCATGTCACAGTGCACTGTTTCTTCTACAACCTTGAACTTAGATTGCACAACCCATAGATCAGGGGTGAGCAAACTTTTTTGGTCAATGGGCCACATGGCGGGGGGCAAAGCTGTATGGAAGGCTGTGCCCCTATCTGCCCCCTCTCACTGACCCCCCCCCGCCAGAATCCCCGACCCATCCAACCCCCCCGGCTCCTTGTCCCCTGACCACCCCCTCCCAGGACCTCCTGCCCCTAATCACTCCCCCTCCCCGAGACCCCATTCCCTATCCAACCCGCCTGTCCTCTGAGTGCCCCCAACCCCTATCCACACCGCCGCCCCCTGACAGGCTCCCAGGACTCCCACACCTATCAAACCCCTACCCCCACCCCAAACACTTGCTCCATGCCCCAACTCCTAGCCCTGAGCCCCCTCCTGCACCCAAAATCTCCTCCTCCTTTGGTAAGTTAGTTTACTGGAATTTTTGACTTAGCAGCACTCTTCCCCTCCTCCCGCCCCCCGCCCAGTTCCCCACATGCCGGATGACAAAGCTTTTTCTGTACAAGTATGGATGTCACATGAGCCACAGTGCCGCAGGTTGAGAACCACTGACGTAGAATCTGGAAGGAAAATAAAAAGGTCTTTACATTAATACTCATGATTTCCCAGTTACATAAATATTCACTGTTAGTGTTTGTGTAATGAAGAAAAGAAACACAAATTTACTCCTTGTAGCAAAAGTCTTTTGAATTAGAGAGTGGCTGCTTTCAAAACAACATTAGTTGTATCAGAGACTTGTTTCCAATATTCTGATCCCTTAGCAAGAGAAATATTCATATAATCTTATCATATATCAGGATGAAACAATGTCTAAAGCAGTGTTTCTCAATGTTTTTCTGCAGTGGCCCCTTTCCGCGGTCCCATGTCCACTCACATCCCCCAGGGTATGTTTGCCGAAATGCCGCTGAATAGAAAGCTTCCGCTTTCAGTGGCATTTCGGCGGGACAAAAATAGACCACTTACAATTTCAGCGGCATCCCCGGGGCCAATCCCATGGTGGCGCCGGGGTCTCACATACCCTTGTGGGGGGTCTCTCGCACACCCCAGTTTGAATACCACTGGTCTAAAGTATGTAAATGAAAGAATATATAATTTTAGGACTTTTCTTGAGCCATCCAGGAGAAATAACAAAAATATGACTCCATGCAAACCAAATCTAGTGTGTTTCAATGGTGGGACATCGGATTCCTTTCTGGTACATCAGTTTGAGGCTTATCCTATCAAGCTAAAAATGGGCTGCTGTTTAACTATTCACATAAGCAGAGAGGAAGAAAATTAAGGCTTGTGAGTGGTGGTATGAAGTAGCAAATGGAACAGTATCAAGTAAGGGCTTATCTATGCAGTGAGGTAATGCACTCAAGAAGGGTGTGATATCTAAAGTGCACTAACTTGTGCATTAATTGGTCTATGTAAACCCTCCTGATGTACCCTAGAAGTTCATTAGCGTCCTTTAACATAGCACTGGGACTGAATGTGGTTCCAGCATGCCTCCACCAATACTTACCAGGTAATCATATAAATTATTACACTGATTTTATATTAAATTATAGAACATTTAAAGAAATGTGTGCTCACAGTAATTTTTATATCACATTTCTTACCCCATAAGCCATTTTAATGTATTGTCATAGATACAGAGACTGGTGTAAGATATGGAAGACAAAATTGAGTGTTGATCACTTATATGATTGTTACTGAGGTAACACTTGGGAAAATGAGTTTGCAATCATCGTGTTCACTATTTGTTAAACATTTGATTGTTTCATTTTAGCTATGCAAGAGAATCTAACAAATTAATAGACCTTCCAGATGATTACAGCTGCCTCATTAATCAAGCATCTAATTTCTCGTAAGTTTTTTATGCAAGTATGATGGTGAACTTTAAAAGCCACTTGTTGCTTTTGATGAATGGGAAAATCTTCTAGCATGAGAGC
The DNA here is from genome assembly GCA_007922305.1 of Dermatemys mawii. Classification (NCBI taxonomy): domain Eukaryota; kingdom Metazoa; phylum Chordata; order Testudines; family Dermatemydidae; genus Dermatemys; species Dermatemys mawii. The sequence continues at coordinate 17,307,640 of ML677362.1, forward strand.
TTTGAAAAGATTGTTTAGAAAATAATAAAGTAAATGGCACATGTTCATTGCTGTCTTTTCCACTAAAGTGCCTTATCTTCCTTACTTATTTCAGTGAAAAATTAAAGTAGAAGTTTTGGGGAGGGGAACTGGAATCTGTAAGTTCATTTAACTGGAGAAGTTTCCAGAATAAATTTGAATCTATTGATTACCATTTAAAGTACTGAACTATAACTACACAATAAAGATTTAACTGTATTCACCTACCTGTACGGATTTTTTTTGCTTATGTAAAGGTGTCCAAAATCAGGTGGTGATAAAAGCAGAGCACCAACATTGTGCCTTGTATGTGGGACCATGCTATGCTCTCAGAGTTACTGTTGTCAAACAGAGTTAGAAGGGGAAGATGTTGGAGCCTGTACTGCACATACATATGCATGTGGTTCTGGAGTAGGTATATTTCTCAGGTAAGGACTTCATTGTATCTACTTTTTATTAGTGGGGTACATGAAGTGAATATTTCCATAAATGTGACTGTCACTGCACAGTATGTAAGGACAATTATGTTAGTAGAAAAGATGTTAGATAATAGTTGCACGGAAAATGGAATATATTTTTTTTAATCTTCGTTGCACTTCAGCATTTTTAGGAGCTTTTATCTTTGATGGAATAAGATTTCTTAGAAGGTCCAAAGCTGATTTAAAAAGAGAAAAGGATGTGTCCTATGTATTGTGTAACATTTAAGTGGAAATAAATTAACTGATCATGGTAAACTTTCTGTTTTTCAGAAATCATGAAAATAACTTTGGTGTAAAACTTAGCTGTAAATTAATTTCACAGGAATAAAACTGTGGCATCAGGTTATAATAATTCTCCCATCTACTGACACAACAATACATGTGCATTGAAGGATTAGACTACACAATTTATTACTATTTGATCGTAAACATTTGTTAATGAGAAGCCAGACTGATATATTTTCTTGCAGTGTTCTCAAGTAGCTTCTAAATAGATGAGTTCAGGCATGCTGATATTTATGCTGTAACAGATAAAATATGGAACAACATTGTGTTTGAACTATTTTATTACATGGCATAGGAGGGATACAAATATTGTCAGATGGTACTTACATTTTAAATTCCACAGTATGTGCAGATTGTACAGAATCACAGATACATGTGTAAGTTGCAAGAAGCTAATGTTTGTAAAAATACCAGAAATGTGGTCACATCATAAAGTTAATGACCAAAATGTCCTGTGTGTGTCTCTGTGCAGAGTACGAGAATGTCAAGTGCTATTTTTAGCTGGAAAAACAAAGGGCTGCTTTTATGCTCCTCCCTATCTTGATGACTATGGAGAGACAGACCAGGGACTCAGGTAAATTTTCTAAAGAATGTTTTAAAATATTCATTGAAACACTTCTTTTTACCCTCAAAAGCAGTTGGTTCATATAATAAGCTTAGTTATATATTAAATAATGTATAACTAAGCTGCTAAAGTTGGGCAATGTAGTTGTGTGCAGCAGTAATGTCTAAAACAAACCTTTAAAAAAATATTTACTTTGTTAAAAACATCTGATGAGAAATAATTTGCCTGGTGTAAAGAGGTTTCCTGAAGGGTAAAATGTTGAATAATGTCTCAGCATCTCTGAGGCTCCATAGACAATACTACTGACAAATATATATCTTATTTTTTATGCACAATTTATTAAATATAGTTAATTATGTGTATATATATCTATATCAGATGAAAACACCCTATCCCCATTCTGTATCAGTGTCACCTTTTGTCCACAATGCTGTCAGGAGATGAGGTGAATAGTGTATTGGCCCAGGCATTGCCTAGTATACTCCTGCAAGGTCATCCGTGCCTGGATCAGATTAATGAAGCTTGTGCTGTATCACTGATGTTACTTGACCATATAGTGGCCTCATTGCACTTGACAGTTTGATCCTCTATTTCCACTGGCTTCAGAGGGGAACATGCCTCCCCTAAGCAGTTTTCTCCAGGTTTGCCATAATACACACCTCACCTGTAACCAGATAGCCCAATATAGTGAGGTTGAGAAGCATGCCATGATTGTGTCTCTCCTTAATTTTTTTCTGCTTTTATAGATTATTTTTTCTCCCATATGCCTCCTACTGTGGGGGAGCATGGGGCCCCAATCTAACTTAGTGTCTCTCCTCATGTTCAAGAGATGACCTGTAAATGTATAGGGCTGCCATAAACGTAAAGGGCTGTCATTTTTAATGATGCTCATTACACAAGATGAACATTTTGTGTCTGTAGAGGGTCAGACGAAATACTACAGTATTGAGTTACTTTGGCATCAACTCTCAATGCAATTTGTGCAACAAAGTATTATTATACCTACAGTAGCATTAAAAGATTGTGTTTTGTATATTTGTGTGTATGTAAGTGCTCAAAACACTTCACAATTGTTAGTTTCCTGATAAATGTATTCTTTTTCAGGCGTGGGAATCCCTTACACCTGTGCAAAGAACGGTTTAAAAAGATTAAAAAACTCTGGCAACAGCACAGTATCACAGAAGAAATTGGACATGCACAAGAAGCAAATCAAACGCTAGTTGGCATTGATTGGCAGCATTTATAATTGTCTATCATCTGAAGACTGGAACTTTATTTATGATGATTTTTCTAACCCAGTAAGTTTTTCAAACAAAAGAGAGATTATAAAAAAATTTTTGAGGAAAATAAAGAGACGATTCCAGTCCTTCTATTTAACCTTTGTTTTCCAATTTATTTTGTAAAGTTCCTGGTTACAATAACCATGTAAACTTTTTTCTATGTCAGCAGGTTTTACTAGTAGTATTATTTGCACTGTGCTTCCTTCACATAAAACCTCTTGGGGTACAGAACCTGGGCAAATGAACTTAAGTTTCTGGGACAAGAGAATGACTCTTCTTCGAAGTCTGACTATGATTTTTCTAATGAACTACAAGAGGGAAATAAACTGCTGAAATGGAGACTAGATTAAGCACAATTATTGATTGTGTTTTGCCCTTTACTAGTAATCTGAGCCAGTTTATTTTATTTATTATTCTGCATTTTAATACTTAAACTGTGTACATGCAATGGAATAAAGTAAGGATGAAAAGTAATGTAGCAAATGGATGCATCCGTCTGCATCAGTGATAACTTTTAAACTTGGTGTATCTAAAATTTATTTTGTAATTTGTATTCTTGCAGACTTTTTTTTGCCTTCCAGTTGATTTTCTTTTTACTAAAAGAACTAACACTAGCTTATAAGTAAAACAATGTAATTTAAAGCTATTTCTGGAGCATTGCACTCCTTACACATATTGTGTGGTTTGCAGTTTGAATGTAGTGGGGAAACCCTTTCCTTTTCCATGATGTGATTATTTTCCCAAATTTGGTTGACGTGTTTTAGATGATGTCTTAAGGCAATGGTGATGCATTAAAAAATGTCACATTTTTCTTCCTTTTTGACTTCATCTTTAAAAGTGAAAATCCCACCTACATTTTATTGCAGATTACTTATTTCAAATCTTCAAATAGAAACCCTCAGATGCAAATGAACCATTTTCTCTGTATATGAAGGACATCGGTCACAGAGCATTTGTTTGCTCCTGTTCATCGCTCATGCCTGTTCATTTGGTTGTATCATCAAGAACATGTACTTTCTGACATAGCAGACACTTGACTAAAGTTCTGTAAAGATGTTTGTCTATAGTATATTTTATAAATATTCTATATCTGCACAGATTTTTGCACTTGGTATGTGGGTGCCTAAAGGTATAGTTGTATGTAGTAAATACAATGTTAGACCCCCCAAAAAACTCAAAATGACATGCTTTCTGATAGAAAATTCGTAACCTTAATGCCTTCCAAGTTTTCGATAAGTTTATGAAAACAATTTATTTACAAAGTCCTGAGATTAAATAATCAAAGTGATTCTTTTACTGAAGCTTGCTTTTGATTTCCTCTTCAGCCCAGATAAGCAATCCTTTCAGAGGCTGCTGTCATTATTTACAATAGGTTTGATTGGATTGTTTGTATTTTACAGATTTAATGTTTCAGAATAATTATGTGTATGTTACAGTGTTCAGGACAATTCTCCACAGGCTCAGAAATAGTCTTGAGTTAAGATGTAGACAATACAAAATAGAGAAACTGAACAATTATCAACTCCTATTTCTTAAGACTGGTATTAGATACGACATTCTTGTCTCTAATGGCTCTTTGATCTTCATATATACACCTCACTTTATTTATAAGAAAGTTGCAAAATCTGCAGGAACAAAATCAGCATTAAAGTTCCATCAGTCTACCCATCCTCTCCTTAGTTATATATCAACTTCTTGCTATGCATGTCATAAAATTTTCTTCTTCTGCAACATTATTCCTTTTACTGAAAGGCTTGCTGCTTCTGCTTTATTCCATCTGTCTAGGGAATTCAGTTAAAATTGCATTGAAAAAAATCATGGGCATAGATATTCCAGAAATAACAAAATGGTATCTGCCACAATTCATTATACTGACAGATTTTCTGGGTAAATCAAAATATTGATAGAAAGCATTTTTCTCATTTTTCTGAGACAAAGTTGAATGGATTGATGGAATTATGGCTGCAAAAAATAGCAAGGTACACAATTTATCCTGTTTTCTGTAAGGTTAGTCATTCTTACTTAAACTGTTTTCTTTTCTGATTTGCTTTGCATGTATTTATGTTTAAACTGTAGAAATATTTATATAACATGGTTTCAGTATCAGGGAAGAAATACCTGTAATAAATTGGCTATAACTTTAATATCTGTGGACTACTTGTAAAATTTGGAATGTATCATATGTAAAAAAAAAAAAAAGGAAAAAACGTTGAAAGTATCAAAATAAATGCTTTAGGTGTTGACATTAAATACTTTTAAAATCTTATTTATTTTTAGAAAATATTTTTAGAAAAAGTTTTGCTGTTACCTTCAATTACCTTGTTGCTCCATAGTGTTAATCACAGGATAAGAGAAATACCTGGATATGCAACACCTGCAATTCCCTGACTAAAAATTTAAGATGATTATAATATTAGTGTCAATTACTTTAGTTAACTAACCCTGTCTTGACCTCTACCAAAAAGTCTGATCATCATTTAGCAGACTGAAACATTTTTTTTAAAGATCTGATGAGTAAATGCAATTCAAGCTCACTCAAAAGTAAATCGACTGGGGCAAACAAAGCCTGCTATTTCTTTCCCCAGAAGGCAGGATGTTGCCTTTTCTGTTGAAAACTACTATCTACGTATTTTTTTATTATTATTATTTTTTTAATAGAATTCAGATCTATCCTTCCTTTGTGCTTCATTCATAGCTGTCCAGGGGTCTGAGTCTCTTCCTTTTGTTCATGTCAGCTAATTACCTGGTAGCAGTTGTGCAGCTCAAAAATGTGAGTGATAACCTGTTGCATAACATTTGTAATGAATGACTGTTAGAATTATTTACGTTTACAACAACACATCTGCTTAGTGAGTAAGACTCTTCTGAAGCCCCAAGCCTGTAGTAGAGAGAGCTTGCATCCTCCAAATCTGATTCAGCTTTTACCCCCAAGGCTTTCAGATCAGACCCAACCTTTTTCAGGCAATGGAACACTTCTTTGCACTGTCCCTAGCCTACTATGGAAAGCTGCCTCTTTGGTGCAAAAACCATATAGTGCAATTTGTCTGCTGAAGCCATTGGTCTCCCCAATTCTGCATTAACTACTCTCACTGCTTTCTGTTGCTGGTTTCTCAGAAGGGACCATTATGATCATCTAGTCTGACCTCTAGCACAATGCAGGCCACAGAATCTCACCCACCCACTCCTGCAATAAACCTCCCACCTATGTCTGAGCTATTAAAGTTGGTGAAGAGTAGCTCATGCTAGCTCCACTGCAGTTCTCTTCTGCACACACCCTCACCTCCGCCACACATGCACTCATGGATGCTCTTGTATGTCCCTCAGAGGGCTTCCCATACCTTCTGCACTGGTTAGTCCAGGATCCTTTCTACAAACCAGCATTGGCAGGGACATGGATTTGGAGGATCTAATAGGTCTGTTAACATGATACCAATGGGCCTTCATTTTTTGATTATTTTCTTTTTCATTTCCTGGGAATTTCATTGTTCACAAATTGTAAAAAATTGTGAGACTAGGTGAAAACCAAGAGCAGGCACAAATTAGGAGCTGTATTCATGGGGGCTAAGGGTTTGAGGTGCTAGCTATGTCACTGTTGAGGAAGGCTCCTGCTCCCTGCATCATTGGGCAGTCTTGGCTGCCAGAACCCTCCTTCCTGCCTTTTGGACTCCCCCCGACTGAACAGAGGAAGTGAACAAGGCTCTGCTAAGTGTCTGGGATCAGGAGAGGAAGGGAAGGCTAAACCCTGTAAGTACGAGCTCCCTTGCCAGAGGAGAGCCTCTTCCTGTGCCCGGTCCTTCAAGACAGCCCCCATCTGCTTCCCCCCTGCACGTGCTCTGTCCAGCAGGGGAAGCAGACAGGCCTCTGTATTCTGGGCTGCGCTGAATGGCTGGGATCAGGAGGTGGCTCTGTTTGGCCAGAGTCCAGTACTTACAGGATGCAGTTTTTCACTCCCTGCGGGCCTGTCATTGCAGTGGTCAGGTAGTCTTGGCTGCCAGGACTTGGCACCCTGTCTATTTAAAAAAAAAAAAAAAAAAAAAAAAAACCCCAACCCCAAAAAACCCAAAAATTGGGGGAAAATTGGGGGGGGGGGACCCTAAAAAGACCAGGAGTTTTTCTAAATAAATTGGTAAATACCAGAAATGGAGGACCTACAACTACACTAATAAACCTCCTCTACCTCGGATTGGCTCCTTGAAAAGGGCAAAAAATTGGCTTATTTCCAACCCACTTAGTGGAACAATCTCTGCTCCCTAAGGCTCTTCACCTATGCTTTTCCCTCAGGCTCTCAGATATGGTGAGGTCCAAATCTTCAGTCCCACTGCCAACACTTTTCTACGTGCTAGGAACAACAGCACATACTCTGTTTTAATCAGACCACAGTGACCTAGTATCCTAGTACCCAGGTACCAAAAGGAAGTCTAAATGAATGAAATATAAATGAACCATGACTACTTGTAGTCATCGGAGATCCCATGTAAAACTCTGCAGATAACTGATCTTTCCGTTTGCTGATAATTCTGAAAAATCGAAGAATCATTTATTTTAAATGTGTGATAAATTTAAAAATTGAAAAATTCATTTCTGGTCAAACAAATGTTTAGATTTTGAGGTTTTAATATTTGTATTTTTTTAAATTGAAGACTATTTCAAAAGGAAATCACTTTGATTAAAAAGATGGAAATGTTTCATTTTAAACAGCAAAATGAACTGTTTATACCTTTTTTTAAAAAAAATCACGGGGAGTGTTTTTGGCAAAACAACTGGGCAAAACTGACATGATTTCACAAAACACTTTGGTTTTGCCAAATATGCTTTTTTAGGCTAACAATTTTCATCCAGCACTTGTCTCATAGTACTTTGTACATAAGCATTTAGTGTTCTTGCAAAATTCTTACTTTGGTATTTTGTTTTTTCTGAATTCTTCCTGTCTTCTTCAGCTGGATGTTAATCTTCACTTGTACTCCTAAACAGCTGCCACAACCCATTTCAGAGGTAAAATACCTACCTAACACTTGGGATATCAAAGGTGTGATTCAATAACTTAAGTTCAATTAAAGATAAGTGTGGTGTATCTAAAAAATTGCCAAACTATGGTTCTACTCTTGCAACTATGCAAGCACATGGCTGCAGCAGCCCATCCATATACTATCAGTTTTGATATATGAACCTAAATATTTACATTTCTTCTGAGCTTACACTTCCTATGGAAACTAGCTTAGAACACATTTTACAGTTGATACAAACTTCAAGACAACAGATGTTTTTGAATAGTACGAATGTTATAACAAATTTAACCTTTTTTGTGTGTGAATAACTTCTAAGTATTTTTTCTTAACTAAAATGAGAAGTTCAGAGCTATGGAGAGGTGAGTGAAATTTTAAGGTGTCTTTTTGTTATATTGTCATCAAAAAATAAAATGTAAATGAAAACCAAGTGATACCAAATTAAACCTACAGTGGCATAACTTCACGGAAAGGGGGAAAAAATATGAAGGGATTTTGTAGCACCAGTACTATCTTTGTCCTTGGTTTATTTGGGCAATTGTAGAGTAATTGCAAAGCAAATTAGGCGTGCAGTTGCACTCACATTTTATATGCAAGATGTTTCAACTACATTTTTTATAATCTCTGGCTGTTAAGTCTGTGACTAATGATAATTTAATGTGCCACTAGGATAAAGGGGACGTTCCACTCCTCTTAGAACTGTTTTGTACATTAGTTTCTGTACAAAAGGCTATTTTTGCAATGAGCGGGACTCTGTTCTTTTTTCTAAACGGAAGTTTTGCATTCTGCAGAATATGAAGGTGTCTGGGGGCTAGATAAATATATCAAATGGGCTAAATCCTGTGTTTGTGCAGGGAGTTTAACACATCTTTATCTAGGATATACTTGACAGAAATAATGGTTCATTTAACATGATTATTCACGTCTATCTCATTGGCAGGTTTTTGCATTCTGAAGCTATTTCTGTGATCTCTTACTTCTAGAGTTGTGTTTCATTTTTCTTCTCTGATTTTTAATGGGAGATTGTACCATGGCAGTCAATTTGGGGAAGTATGTCCCTCATATTTAACATTTTCTCTCTCACTGAAGCAAAATGTGGTGTGTTGGTCTCACTCTTTCCTATATCCTGCTGGTTAAAGTTGTTCTTTGTGAATTTCAGGTGTGCCTGGCGTCTCCTGATTTCTGTTTCTAGTTGGTGGTCACTGATTCTATTTTGGGAGGAAGGAGCAGTCTGACATATTCTCTCTCTCTCTCTCTTCCTCCCTCCCCTCTCTCCCCCACCCCCTCTCATATGCATTGAGATTCAGTAGCCTTGTGAGGGAGTACAAAGCTTTCATTAGAGATGATCCACTGCAGACCTGTCAGATAGTATTTTTGTGCTGACTTTTCATAGTGCATTTAATTCTAATGCTGGCCTTTTCTGGAAGTCTGATTTTTTTTTTTATTTTTTTTTTTCTGCTGCACTAGTCAGAATATTTAGTCGCTAATGGTACACTAACGTTCTAATGGGCTAACATCCATAAGACAGATTGATTATGACTGCTTTGGGGAGCCATGTCTGGTGTTTAAGTACAGGATTGGGAGCGCACAAAGCTGCGTTCTGTTCCTATGTTTAAGAACATACCTACCTCAAGTACATTTTGAGTCTTGATTTGTTAATGTCTGTAAAGTACTTTGGGATCTTCATATAAATGCTTCAGTCACTGAGCATAATAGAGGTGAAATAAAATCTTGGAAAAGATTTGCTATAAGTATGACTAGCTCCGATTTAACTGAAGATGAAGAGCTCTGCATTTCCTCACTGTTTATTTACCAGAAATAACTTTATCTGGGCATTCATCTCCCAGTAGGGGGCCATTATCACAACTCTACTCTTCCTCTAGCCTTATCTCTTAATTACCTAATCCCTAATGCTCTTTATTTTTTTAAATAGGCATGTGATCTGTCCTCATTTTACATTGATTCAGTTAAGGACAATGCTTTTTTAAAAACCCTAGGACTTCAGTAGTGTTGCTGGAATGCCTCTTTCTTTACTCCATCCTTGTAAATTGTTTTTAACAGTTGCAGTTGTTCTGGGGAGCCTAATATAGCCTTCCTATGCTACTTGCTAAACCACACGCACACAGAGAAGGGACTATTTGTTCAGCATTATCAGGTGTCCAGGGTAGTGTAATGCATGAAGGCTAATCTTATAAATTGTATTAAGGTTACTTAGGAACTCTTGGCTTTGAGGAAGTGGTTTATATTTTTCTCACATGAACACTTCATCAAATAAATGTTCCATGTCTGGTCAAATAAATGTAATTGATAAAATAGCCTCCTTTGCTATGTGAACTATGTTTTAACCAAAAAAAAAAAAAAAAAAAAAAAAAAGCAGTTACTTAAATGGTTATAATTTAAAACCTTAAGCCAGTTTTCAAACCTGGATGCCTGAAATGAGGCTCGTGAAGGTGTAGTGACCTTAAAACGAAGTGATCTGATTTGTATTTGTTTTGGGCCTGCTCACCTCCTACTGAAGTCAGTGTGAACTAGATACTTCAATACCATCAGTACCTTTTGGAAATCAGACCTAACTTTAATCACTCACGTTTGAAATCTTTATCCTTAAACTGTAATTTAAAATAATAAAGTGGGGTGTTTTTTAATGCAATGGCTCTCTGGGTCAGATTTTTATAAAAAATGTTAAGTTGAATTGTAAAACCCACTTGAATTGATTTTCAGAGATCCTGAGCACCTGCAGCTCCCACTCACTTCAGCTGAAGTTGTGCTTTTCATCACTTCTGAAAATCATGCCCTGGAAAATTAGATTGCTCTTGAGGTCATTTGGAGTTGCTAGGTGCCTGGACTTTTTAAAGTCAGGCTATTTACTTAGGTGCCTGAATATAGACTAAAGAGCCTAACTGGGGCTTTTATGCTTGAAAGTCTTGACCTTAACTCCTTTTTTGAATTCTCTATGGAGTAGTACAGTGGAGCCCTGCTATAACATGACAGATGGGAGCCATAAAATCCCATCACGCTAAATGCGGGGTTGCGTTATAGCGGGGCCCCACTCCCTGGCAGGGCGGGGGCTGTGCTTCTGTTCCTGCTGCCCAGCAGGGGAGAGAAGCTGCTGCCCCAGGCCTGCCGGGGACAGAGAACTGCGGGGCTGCAGACTGCAGCCCCAAAGTTCTCTGTGGAAGCTGCTGCCCACTGGCCTGCCGGGGGCAGGGGCCACTGGCGCCTGCAGCCCTGGAGTCCCCTGTCCTGAGAAGCCTGCTGGAAGCCACTGCCCTGCGCCTGCCGGGACAGGGGGATTCTGGGCTGCCGGAGTCTCCCAGTCCCGGCACCCGCAGGGCAGCGGCTTCCAGAGAAGCCGCGGCTCCCCGCCGGCCAAGCCCAGGGGACTCCGGGCTGCCAGAGTCCTCCTGTCCTGGCAGGCAGGGAGCCGCGGCTTCCACAGGGAACTCCCAGGCTGCAGTCTGCAGCCCTGGAGTTCTCTGTCCCCGCAGGTGGGGGCTGCAGCTTCTCTCCCCTGCTGGGCAGAGGGAAAAGAAGCCGCAGCCCCCACCTGCAATCCTGACTTCTCTGTCCCTGGCATGGGAGGCTGCAGCTTCTCTCCTCGCTACCCAGCAAGGGAGAGAAGCCGTGGCCCCGCTCCTGCCGGGGACAGAGAACTCAGGACATGGGAGCCATGGTATAACCGAACTCGCATTATAGCGGGACGCGTTATACCAGGGCTCCACTGTATATACATTAAGCATTCAATCTTTCATATACAAAACTCCCAGTGAAGTCAGTGGAGAGTCTTATGTGCACAAAGAACTCAGAAGTCCTCCTAAATGAGTCCAGTGCATTGTATTACCAATAAGAACTGGGAGAGTTGGGAGTGTGTCTGCACTTCCTTAACCTATCCAGAAGCTCAAGATGTGAAGCATATGGTTTTTCTCAAAGAATTGTTCACAGGAAGGAAGGTTTTCAATTATGGAAACCTATACAATAGGGCATTTATATACAAACTGAAGGCCTTAATTTAGAACCCAAAAGATCAGCTATCATGCCAACTAAGGAAAAACTGTATTCAACTGTATATATTTAACATTTTCATTTAATAAAGTGTTTTTCTTGCAATATATTTTAATATCTAAATTTACATTTGCAAGCAGCATATATATAGATCTATAAAACAGCATTTACAATATCACAGATTCTCTGGTTTCTGACTGAGATTGGATAAATATATTACAGGTTATATAATACAAATCAGTCATCACACAATCCGATAATAATCATAAGATATTACAGAGACCTTCCTTAAGTGGGAAACTTTCTTATTCTGTGTTAGCATATTTCGTATTTGATTTATCAGCCCAGTTTCAGTAACCAATAAAGCCTACCCTCTCTGTATGCTGATAGACTGTAAGAGACAGATCTGTATCTGTCCATCTAACACAATGAGGCTACTGCTTTTGTGATGCTGGTGATAGAAGCAGAAGCAAATATGAAAGAGAACACAAAGAACCCTCACAAAGGGAGAGGTCTGAATTCTTGTTATGAAATTCTTCATCTAGGTCATCTTTTGCAAAGCTCTCTTACTGACAGATCTGGACATAAAAAACACCAATCAATAGCTTGTCATTTGCCATGGACCAGCTGAGATGAGCACCAGGACATGTGGCTTTCTAACTGAGAAGAAGGCAATTTAACTTTTATGCACAATTTTCCTCAGCAAAGCATGAATGGTAGTAAGTGGAGTTTAGCAGATGGACTTATCTGTTGATGCCCTCATGCTATTTCTGTTTTGTGGTATAAAAAACTAGTTTGATTTTTCTCACAATTGCTTTAACTACCTTGAGGAGTTGGAAAGGTACAATAAGAAAAAAGCCCACATGCAAACGACCTGTAATGTCCCGGACACCGAAATGTGGAATATGGCAAGCTATTCCATCCATCAGAAGAGGAGCTGTCCACTAGTTAAAATAAAACTTACAGTAGCTGTGTCTCTGGAATGCTGCTGGAGAGAACCATTTAGGAAACATACAATTCATTGGAAAATTTAGCTATTTAGCTGTACACTGATTAGGCAGCTGTAGACAAAGCATCTGAAGACCAGCAATCAAATAGACTGGTAAAATGTGGTTGAGAGAAAATACCCTCAGTTAGGCCAAAGAGTAAAACTTTTGTAGAGAGAAGTTTAAAAAGTTCAGTACCTGACCATTGCTGATGTTTCATTCTTTAGAACTGTACCTATACTACGAACAATATAGGTTAGGCTAGGTTTTGCCCTCTACAATTTGTCTTTTTGCCTGGGCTTGTCTGCAGCTGTGCAAACACACACCCCAGATATCCCTTTTCAAGAGGCTATATGCAGCAAATTCATTCTATGTTTTATTCCAACTTCTTAGAGCGTTGATATTTCTCTGGCTAGCACCATATTTTGAGTGATATACAATGTGTTTAAGTGCAACTAGAAGTAAGTCTCTGACAAAATTAATAGAATGACATCCTAAATTTTCTCCTTTTAGCACCTATTATGGTGTGGTAAGTGGTAAAGGAAATCAAAAGACCATAATCTGGCAAACTAATCTTCTCTGAGATTGGATTAGTCTAATTTTTTCCAGCAGTCTAAGGATATATTTAATGGATTTTTCTACTTATGGACAAATTGAATGGATTTGTAAATAATTTGGAAAGCTTCTTTAATGCTTTAAGTGTTAATTTCCAAGGTGCCATTTTTTTTATGAGTTTGTTGCCAGGAAATCTCTGGAGAAAGAGCTTAGGTTTCATATTTTTAAACATACGTACCGAATAACCATAACTGGCATATGATTGGTTGATTTCACCCATTAGTTTAAATTACTTTAAATATAAAATTCAATATAATATCTACCATACCCCTTCAGCATATATGGCTGAAAACATCTAAGAAACAGTAAGCATAAGCCTTATCTTAGTTATTGCCAGGTTAGTTGCATTGTTCTATTTAATTACCATTTCTGCATAGTACATAAATTCTCATTACAATTTTGTCTTTTATTCTGTTCATCTTGTGGTGAACATGAAAGAAAATATCATCTCTTTGCATATTAATAAACATCATATTGTATGAGAGATTTGTGATATCAGGTAATCTAAAAGTTATATACATTTCTGAAAAACTTTTCTTGAGATTTATTTTTCAAGATTTTACTCCACAAAATACCAACCTGTTTGCCTTTTAACTTTAAACATTAAAGTATGTTGCTCAAATAACTGTAAACTTGAGTAAAAAACAATTAACTTTTCAAATTCCCTTTTTATCTTACCAAAAAAAAAAAATATGGAAAGGATCACAAAGTGATGTCAACCAATTTTTTAAAAAATCTTTTAAAGTCTTTCTAACTGTTATGCAGATATGCGTGTAGAGACAACTGTCCTGAACAAGTGAGCATGGAGCCTTAATGCCCTAATTCTGGTCATTTCCCATAAAAGTTATGGAGACCATTACACTCACTATGAACACAGGTAAATATATTATCCCAAAGTGCACTATATAGCATATCCCACATATAAAAAAGTATGTAGAAATGTATACTTGTGATGGTTTATACATTTTTCTAAAGTATGTATTCACAATTCTCAGTTTTTTCATTTTTCTTTGATAAAGTCCAACTCCGTCGAGAAGCTCAACTGACTGTTGAGATGGCTGGAGTCTTTCCACCTTCCTCGCCTTCAGCCCCTTCAGCACCTGCATCCACCTGATTGAACTTACCAATCTTTTTCAAACTTTCTAATGCGGATTTGAAAGTGTCTGTCAGGCTGTGCTCCAGCAGCCACCCCTCACTTTCACACTCGGGATCCTCAGGATTGGCGATGCTTTCCAGAGCGGTTTGCAACAGACGCAAACCAACCATCACAGACACCTGCATGGGATGCATTGGAAAAGGGCAATGAAATACAGTAAATCCCTTCTATGCACACACACAACTGAATAGCTTCACCCTCTAGCACCATCGAAGTAATACTCAACCTGTGAATTGACTCTTCAGTGTGGTGTATGAGCCTCTGAAGATCTGAGCAGCACTCCATTTTCCCTACCCGCATTTCAGATGATGCCAGAGCAGTGCCAGGCACAAGAATGCTCTCTGACAGTCCTAAAAAGGCTGTGCAACCCAGAGCAATGGCATGAGACTCCCCCAAGATTAAATGAGTGGCCTGAACTCTTCCTTCTTTTGAGTAGTTAGGAGGAAGAAGAAAGTGGAGAGATTGCCTCGCCCCCAAAGGGTCAGAAGTGGGAGGCAGGATGGCGTAGCAAGAAGTGGGAGGATGGATAAAGACTCCAAGGAGCAAGGCGAGGGAATAGGGCAGTAGAAAGGAGAAATTGGATTGCCTAGAATGAGGGAGGAACCACAAAATAACCACAAGGTCATCCATGATTTCTGATATTTGGCTTACGGATGGTGGTGACATGGAATCTTGCTGAGGGAATACCCACAAAGTCATGAAGCAAGTATTACAACACGTCAGGCTGCTGCCCAATGGCAGTTTTTTGTCTGTCTCTGGCTCAGCTTGTTGTAAAAGTGACTCTCCATCAGACACTGCTGATCTGTGGAATATAGCCTTACCAAAGGCATTTGAAAGACAAGTCATATGTCTCTGCATTACACCTTAATAAAACTTCTATGAGCAACATTAGCTTGAGTACCTTCTGTCTATTTTAACTAAACATAAATACTCATTTTCAGGCTGACCTTAATATCTTTGGCAAATATATGAATATGATCAAGGATATCATCCTGAACAAAAAACTGGTCATGAGGTCCAGGAACCTAGTGGGTTTAGTGTGTGGACTATCAGCTACTTCATTTGTAATTCTGTTATCTTTATAATATAAGAAGAAAAAGGGAACAAAAGCAAAACCAGTGTATTTGTCACTATTTAAATCTGAAAAAAAATTGGATAAAATATTTACCAGATCTAGAAGCCTGCATCATATATTTTCTATGGTCTTAGGGTGGTTTAATACTACTGACCACGGAGGAACCCATTAGGCCTCAACTCTGACTTTGGATAATAATAAGATGGCTTATGGGAACCATTGTTTTTCAGGAATCAGAGAGGTAGCTGTGTTAGTCTGGAATTGCAGAAGTGACAAAGAGTCCTGTGGCACCTTAAAGACTAACTAAATACCCACTTCGTCGGAAGCAATTAGTCCACGAAAGCCTATGCTCTAATACTTCAATTGTTTTTCACAGTTCTTCTGTCTCCTAACGCTGTTCTGAACTGCTCAGCTTCCTGCTGTGCTGTATTTATGGAGAAGACTGAGCTGTCTAAGAGACAGTGAGAAGAAGGAAGTACTACGTCTAGAAGAGACAACTGTATGTGGCATAACAGAAGAGCAGGTGGGCTAAAAACAGGAAGAGAGCACAACAGGGTTAATTCAGAAAAAAGGTTTAGTTCACTTAACGCTCTCATGGCATTTGTTCAATAAGAGTAGAGTGTTAGCCCCATTATCCTGCTGAAATTCCAACCACAGTAATTGCATTGTCTTCCTAAATTCCCCTGCCGTTTCCATCCCATACAGTATTCCTCATCACTACTTATCCTAAACAGTTGTGTTGTGTACTGTAGGCTGTTAACACATTAAATCCTAATGGCCATATTTCATTGAAGGGATTGCTCTCTGTCTACAGCACAGTTGTGACTTTATTGATATTGGTAAGGTACTTGGAGATTTTATGATGAAAGGAGTCATTGATGTGTAAATATTAACATCCATTAAGAGAGACTTTAACTAGCAATAGGGGCAAGTTGCAAAACTTCAGTCCAAATTTACATGATGGGAGTGATGCAGATCTGTGATTTGGTTCAGCATCTTCAGATCAGTTGTAACGTTCAGATCCAGATTTTGGATAACAATAAAAATTGGGGTGCTGAGATCTGGAGTGTTGGTAAGACTATGTCTGAACACTGTGTCCAAATCCCTAGTTAAATAAGACTACTTTTGGTTACTCCTCAATTCCACCCTATAAATGCTGCAGGCATTTTTGTCTACTCTTACTCGAGAACAGTAAGGGGAAAAAAATCTAACACAAACAGATTTCCCAGCTACTCCATGTATCTCCATCCCCAAGGGCAGCTGGAAAGAAAGTTGGTTATGTACTATAGAGTGCCTTTCATCTCCTCTTTAGAATAGGACCATACAACAAAAAAGATGCATGTCATTGTCTGCTACAAATGCCTCCAGAACCTGCTCCTGGAAAGCACTGAGTACTTTCTCATTAATACACAAAATAAAAACATTAGCAACTGACACCATTTTATACCAAGATCAAGGTGAACATTAATTTACACAAATAACTCTTAAAAGTTAACTGATTTCTGTCAATCTTGAGGTCAAGCCTTCCAATTTTGGACTCAATCCTGCCACCCTTACTCATGAAATTAGTGCCATTGCCATCAGTGATTTACTGCTGTGAGTAAAAGTTTACAAGAGTAGACCCAAAATGTGGTCTTCATATAACTGTACAGCAAGTAATTTTCACTGTGCTACTCCATTGCTCATGAGCAGAAGCTCTTTTATGGCTGGCTCATAAGTGTTCCTGCCATTTTATAGTGCACATAGTTCTCCTCAAATGCTCTGAATTTGTTTGATATGGTTTTGGCAGCAGGATCTCAGCTAGTGTAGCTGAAACAGCTTCAGACAAGGTTCTCTATTACATTCCACAATGTAAGACTCCCTTTTCTAACACGGTCTCACTTTGTGGTTTTACAACACCTCTCTGATCTGGACTGAGAGTGACTTGCTAAAGAGCAATCCAATGACCATCTCCTCCAGTCGCCCACCTTTTCCACCACAATTCCAGCCTCGACTATCTCAGGAGCCGGAGGTTAACGGTTGAGAAGTGAACTTGTATGTCCTGTATGATAGCACAGATCAATGGTCCATCTCTTGTTAAACTGAACTATTTGGTAAATGATCTACCATACAGGAGTTTTTGTATAGCACCTATTAATATTATCTCAAGGTGCTGGATAGAACAGTTAGTCTCTCTGCATAGTCCCACTTATGGGCTTTGTGTCACTCTGTGGTGTTTTGTGGTCGAACCTTTTCTTAGCAACATCAACTAGAACACTCTCATGCTCCTCACTCCTCTCTTCAGCGTCACTAGCACTCTGAGAGAGACATTATATAGGGAGCAGAGCACTAACTACCTCAGTTCCTTCCAACCGTGTGCCCCGATGAGTGTGAACCTTTCCAGTCTCTTTGGAGCTGGAGCCTCTCTCTTCTAGATGGTGTGTTTTCCTAGTTCTGGGTAATGGTTGAATCGAAGAAACAGAAAAAGTCAGGATTCAAGTAGTGCAGTTCCTGCCCAGTATCTTCCTGGCATCGGATGACCACATGCAGTGCCCCACGTGCCTGGGAGAAGGATACTCACCTTCTGGGTGTTCAGTTTGTCGGACCTTTATTCCCAGAGCCTGCATGGGTGGGAAGATTTGTTTGCAGCTGCTCCTCCTCAAGGCAGCTCTTGACTCTAGACCCTTTGGATCTGATCAGTCATCAGATCCAGGGTCTAAGAGGCCAGTCTCAGTTCCTGGGACTTCCCATGGCCCCAAGTGACTCAAGGGTTCAAAGTAGCTGAAACCCGGGTTTAGGCCAGATCTGATTCCTGCAACTCCCTCAGTCATGCCTGTGAGGCCAACATGTCTGAATCGAGGGCCATGTGATTGATTTGACTTCCCCAGTTCTGGAACTGAGGTCGAGAAATGGTTCGACCACCTTCACTAGAGCCATGCCTCACAACTACATGATTGTGACAGAATCCCTGTGGCCGTGAGACCAGGGTCAGTTCCTACTTCCACTTCTGGATCCAGGATGAGTTATTTGAACAGTGTGTCAAAACCAGGGCTGTCAGCCCTGTTATGGTTCCAAAGGAAAGGAGACATAGGGACAAAACAGCCACTGCTGGCAATGCTGGCTTCCCTGCTTCAGAGGTATCAGAGCCTTCTAATTATGACCAAGCAGTTATGGTTCCACATCCAGCTTCAGTAGCAAAGGCAATGGATTTGTGTGTCAAGTCAGATCCAAAGTCGTCCAAATCTTCAGACCTACTGACTATTTCTGCTCCAGTTCCTATGCTGGTTCTGGCCTCAGGCTCGGTTCTGCAAAGCTCTGCCACTGTGGCAGCCCACGTTCACCCTTCGGCTCTGGGTCGTGCATTAGATCCAAGTGTGAAATGCAAGGTTCTAAAAGGAGGCATGTTTCCTCAGTTCCAAGGTGGTCTTCCTCATCTCCTGTCACGAAGAAGAGGCCAGAAGATGTCATTTGCCTGTCTCCAGAACATCCTAACATCCTTCATCCCCCTACTACACCTATGAGGTCCCCACAAAGTTGGATCTCCATACATCCCTCTGGATCCATTGTAATCCCCATTGCATTCTATCTCCAATCCAGAGCAGGTTCCTTACCAGGAGGAAAACGGGGGAAGAATGCAGAGATCTTGGGCTCATTTTGTGCCAGCCTTTGGCCTGCCTCCTGTAGGCATGTTCCGCCTACTCTAGCTGTTGGGGAGACTGGCAGTCCTGAGGCCAGTGGTCTTATTCAAGGCCACCTCAGGAATTTTTCATTACCCTCCACATGGATGAAGAGTTAATGTTTCATCTGTAAAAGATCTAGCAGTCCAGAAATCCTGGGATCTGTCTCCTCCAGATCTGTTGAAATTAGACCGTGATCCCTGAAATGCTGTCTGAGGAAGACGAGGAGATGTAGCCCCTCTCTTTAAACAAGAATATTTGGAAATGGACTAGGAACTTGGTTTATCACCTCCTCTTCTTCCAAAGATGTTACACAGTTCCATGATTTGGTGGATTGTGAGGTCCACTTTAAATCTTTCTGCAATGCCTGTGGAAGAAACTTCTCACCTGGTGTTTGATATCCTTGGTGCTACTTCAATACAGAATATCACTATCAATTTTGCATGGTTTGATACAGCTGGCTAAATCTGTGTGCACCATGCCTGCTCTTTGTCAAAATGTTTCTAAGAAAGCTCATAAGCTGTATCAGATACCCATTGAATGGTTTTCCTACTTTCATATGCCCCCTAATTCACTGGTGGTGGCTGCTGCCAGAAACAGGAAATATCTGAACAACCAGGCTCCACCCAGCTGGCAAGGAAGGGAAAAGATGGATTGGTTGGGGTGAAAGGTGATCTTTTCATTGTCCTTTGGTATCACAGCTGTGAATTCTCAGGTGATCATGGCTGGCTACCAATTCCATTGATGGCAGAAGATCACATTGTTTTTATGAGACTTTATTTGACAACAGAAGACGGTTGGCAAATGTCATTTTAAAGAAGGATCAAAATGTATCCAAGCATTCCCTGGGGGCCTCTTTTGATGCTTCATTCTCTGCTGCCAGGGCACTGGTGTCTGCTGTGACCATGAGGAGGCATGCTTGGCTTTTTTCATCCTCCCTAACTCTAGATACTAAGTGTAAGTCGGAGGAACTCTCCTTTGGAAAGGGAGGATCTTTTCAGTGATGAAAAGACAAAACACTTGCTGGAAAAACTAAAGTACATGAGATTAGATGGCCCATTTTCTAGGTTGATTCCCTCTGTCAGGAGGAAGCCTTCTACTCCTTTCTGGTAGTAGAGACAGTATTCCCCAGTCTGTCTTACTTTTTATTCAATCAGAGAGGTCAACAATACTAGCAGCCTTCAGCCTTCCAGAGTCTGTTTAGAAAAAGACCTTTGAAGCCAAAGTTTAAATCTAAACAACCTGCTTCCTCATTAGTATCTTTGTGGCAGAACAACGTGTCATTTTTGATGAGATGATCAGGAATCAAGAAGCAGCAAATCAGTACCAAACAACCTCTTTCTCTGGAGACAGCCTAGTCTGCATTATCAGTGCATCACGGCAAGTTACATAGGATTTATGGGTACTAGAGACTGTAGCCATACTATTTGAAAAACTGCCTCACCCCAATTCACCCTACTCTTCCCTTTTCAGGGGCCCCTCTCATGGGACTATTCTTCTTGCAGAAGTAGAAAAGTTGCTACTGATAGGAGCAGTTGTCGAGATCCGAAAATGCTGGAGAGCTCAGAGCTTTTACTGCTGTTACATCATTTCTCTACACCAGAAAGTATCAGACAAAATCTCTCTAGACCTAAAGGAACTGAATAAGTACATCTGGAAGTGTTGGTTCCATAGTACCTTTGCTGTCATCATGGATTGATCTGTGACTTTTTGATTTAAAGGATGCATATTTTCATATATCAGTTTGTCACAGTCATAGCAAGTACCTTTTATTTGTGCTGGCTGAATACCATTTTCAGTACAGGGTGCTCTCATTTGGTCTCTCCACATCACCTGAGAGGAAATGAATTGAATGTCCTAATGGTTGATTCACCTTTCACTTCTTTTCCTAAGGCCCAGGTAGTTCTCAGACCTGATCCTAGGTGCTTTCCTGAGGTGGTGTCTGATTTCAACATCAGACAATTAATTTGCCATTTTTTCCTTAAACTTCATTCCAGTAGGAGGAATTTGTCCTCCACACTTCAGATGCCAGAAGGGCCCTAGGATAGAACTAAAAGTTTTTGTAAATCATCTAGATTGTTTGTCTTATGCTAAACATCATGTGGGTTATACTGTTCCTCCACAGATCATGTGTTGCTGACTGTTACTAGCAAAAGTTCCTGCATCTACTTTGATTCCATTGCATTCTATTAGAGCTGTAGCTACTTCCTTCACTTCTCTTAGGCAGTGCCAGTTGCTGAAATTTGCAGAGTTGCAAGCTGGACTTTGGTGCTCACTTTCACTAAACACTATGCTTTGGAGTTGGCCTCTAAGGTGGATGCTGGATTTGGCAAGGCAATGCTTTAGTCTATTGAATTAGGATCCTGTTCCCACCTCCAGGTTAGTTTCAAGTTCTGCTTATCAGTGTTCCCTACGTGGGACCATGCAAAGCCACTGGAAGAAATTAAGGCTACTTATTTGTTACTGGAGTTCATCAAGATGGCTCTGCCTATTTACACTTCTCTCGCCCTTCCCCACTCTGTCAGAGTCTTTGTTGTTTGGTGTCTCTGGCTTTGCAGTGGAAAGTGGGGAATGCACCCCATCCCCTATATAGCCTCAGCCCCAGAATGTTGGTGATGGGGAGGGGAAGGGAGATTTGAAACCCTTCTAGCAGTGTCAGCAAGAGTACGGTTCTACCAGAAGGTGACAGACCCAGTGCCCATAAATATGATGATGCAGAGCCCTTTCAACATACTCCAGTTACAAGAAACCTACTTTCATATCTTCATGCCAATGAACCATTCATGTCATCAGCAAAATTCATGTACCTGGAGTAGACTCTCAACTTCAAAAATATCCGTTTTGGTGCCTCACTGGTACCTTACTCTATTTCAGCTGGAAATCCTTCGCTAATTACAGTTCATCAGAGAAGTAGTGATAGCTGTGGTCTGAAAGTTTCGTTGGTTTCATTGATTGTTTATTGCCAAGAGAAGATCAGCAAACATTTGTGATAAATATTAGTTTAATTAGCACCTTGATGTCATGGATAGTGAAGCATTGTTAACTTGTTGAAGGATCTTGGTGGGGGAGGGAGCCTAAATCCATCCCTTGACTGGTTTTCTTGTTCTTCCCCGTTTTAAAGTTCCGAGTTGTTAATCACTGACTCTTTCATCTGGTGAACATATATGTGAGAGAGCGTGGTGAGGAGGTGGGGATGGTCTTGGCTGCAATGCCACCAATAGAATTACAACATTCAGCTTTAAATCTTCTTTAACTCCAGCTGTGCAAGGTCTCTTCTTTCTCACAGTGGTTGACTGAGTGAGCAGGCATAGTCAGCTGGCTGAGGATCAATTCAGATGAGATAGCTATCATGCTGGTGGGCAGGGCAAGTGTGTTCTATCGAAGGAGTGAGCCCAACTTTAGTCAGTGGGGTCAGTTTAGACCTCTGGCTTACTCCTAGCTCTTTTACCAGTTGTATTGGGATAACAGACCTCCTTTCACTGAGATAGGTGTCACTTCAATGATCCATGCCTGTGTTACCTACCTGGTAGATTTCTGGACCGTGCTGCATATATGGCTACCTTTGAAAGTCACTAAGAGGCTTCATCAAGTGTTGAATGCAGCTGCATGTTTGTTTTTCAGGCTGACTCATCCAGAGCAGATCCTGCATGCTTCAAAGGCTCCATTTGCCTCCTACTTGCTTCAGGGTCCAATTCTAAGTATTAGGTTTACTCTGATACCACTCATGAGGCCCACCTCTGACTCTGAGCCACTGCGACAGCTGAGATCCATGTATACCTGTTTTTATATTATGCTTTCTGGGAGTCTTAGATATCCGCTGAGCCCCCTCTGATGGTAATCTTTAGTTTGCATTCCCTGGACAGTCCTTAGGTCTGGAAATTGCTTTCTCTACTGGTTAAAACAGGTAGGAACAGTCACCAGAGTTTGCATTAGTTGACCTTCAGAGGTAAAGCCCATCTTTTTACCTGGGATTTATCCTGAAGCAGATTAGCCAGAAGGTGGTTTGAACTATTTTTGTTACATTGAAGATTGTCAGTTATGTAGAGTCTAAATGTTTCCAGAGGATATGGCATGTCACATGTTTATAAAAACAAAGTAACTTTAATACTTTTTGCTTCTAATATTTACCATAGAAGCTTGAAATCAATGTTTTTTACAGTACTTGCTAATGATTCTAACAGATGGAGTCAATGCCTCTTTGCTCTGTATTCCTCTCTGAGGTACAGTGTCACTGATACAATCGGAGGGAATGCACGCAGCTCTGGAAACCTGGGATGGTGCTTACTAGTTAGGTGTTGTTGCAGTGCAGCTAGTTTGAACTCTCACTGTTTCCAGATACAAAGCAAAACAGGGAAACTAGGGTGGCATTTTTATGTGGCTTCTCAGCCACCCCGGAGTAGATGAAAATAAACGAGAGAAATGGTTTGTAAAATGAACTCATGCCTCACCAATCTATTAGAATTCTTTGAGGCTGTGAAAAAACACGTGGATAGCGGTGATCCAGTTGATATAGTGTACTTGCACTTTCCAAAAGCCTTTGACAAGGTCCCTTCTCAACAGCTGTTGAGCAAACTAAACAGTCACAGGATAAGAGGAAGGTCCTCTCATAGATCAGAAACTGGTTAAAAGTCAGGAAATAAAAGGTAGGAATAAATTATCAGTTTTCCCCAATGAAGAGAGGTAAAAAGCAGAGTCACCCAGCAATTTATACTGTGCGACACTCATAAATGATCTGGAAAAGGGGGTGAACAGTGAGATGGCAAGGTTTGCAGATGATATGAACTTACTCAAGATACTAAGTCCAAAGCTGACTATCAAGCGTTACAAAGGGATCTTATAAAACAGGATGACTAGGTGACAAAATGGCAGATGAAATTCAATGTTAAGTGCAAAGTAATGCATATTGGAAAACATAATCCTAATTATACAGACAAAATGATGGGGTCTAAATTAGCTAAATTAACCAAAAAATGGATCTTGGAGTCACTGTGGTTAATTCTCTGAAAACATCTGCTCAATGTGCAGCAGCAGTCACAAAAGCTTTATAATGTTAGGAACCATTAGTTTTTGTCTTATCCCTTTTCTAAATTAATGCCACTATATAAAGCCATGGTATGCCTGTATCTTGAATACTGTTTGCAGTTCTGGTTGCCCCATCTCAAAAAAGATATAGTAGAATTGGGAAAGGTGCAGAGAAGGGCAATGAAAATTATTAGGGACACAGAACAGCTTCCATAAGAGGGGAGAATAAAGAGATTGGTACTGTTCAGTTTAGAAGAGAGACACCTAATGGAGGAGATGACATGACAGAGGTCTATAAAATCATGAGTGGTGTGGAGAAAGTGAGTGACAAATGTTAGTTACCCCTTCACATAACACAAGAACTAGGAGCACCCAATGAAGTTAATAGGCAGCTCATTTAAAAAAGCAAACAGAAAAAAGTACTTCACATAACACTCAGTCAACCTGTGGAATTCATTGCTGGGAGATGTTGCAAAAGCCAAAACTGGTTTGGAAAGAATTAGATATGTTCATGGAAGATAGGACCATCAATGGTTATTAGCCAAGTTGCTCAGGGATGCTACCCCATGCTTTGGGTGTACTGAATCCTCCAACTGCCAGATGCTGGGACTGGATGCCAGGGGATGGCTCACAATAATTGCCCTGTTCTGTTCATTTCCTCGAAGCATCTGGTATGGGCAACTGTCAGACAGGATACTGGGCTAGATGGACCATTGATCTGACCTCACATGACAGTTCTTATTTAGAATTTGAAGGATAATTCCCTGTCCGATTTCAGTTTGTAGGTAGGCTGAGTTCTCACCGAAGACAAGGGGTCAGTGTCCCTTTAGTACTATTACTCAGTACAGAATAGTCTTCTCCTTACTTAACACTGACATGAATCTAAAAAACTGGTATATTAGTGTATAAATTGGTGACTGCTTGTTTCTTAGATTAACTTCTTCTTTCAAGGACCCCATGTAATGATAGCCCTCCCTTTGCTAAGCAGGGGGATGATCATAAATGTGATTCTTCATCTGGTTAGACGGATAAGTTCTTCCATAGCATCCTGTTCTTGGTACAGAGGGAGCTCAAGACTCAAATCTGGATCCCCTGCTCTGACACTGTAACATCAGGCCAGCCACATGAGGTGTCCCATCTTAAAACAATAAATATAGCCCTGTATTGCCATTGCTCATGGTTGTATTATGAGTCTTATGCAGTTTGGTGTTTTTCAGGCACCCCAGTAACTGGTGTTCTCTCACTGTATGAAAATCACACCTTTCATTTAGAAAATGAAAAAAATTCCACCCCTTATTGCCACAGAGAAAAGCTTGAAAATGTGACCTGGCTGCACCCTGAAGGTCTGGAAACTAAAAAGTAAGTATTTTTATTTTTCATGTAATGATTTCAGTCAATTTCAATATTTTTGGGGCCTGATTCATGATTTAATTTAAATTTAATTAGCTTTACCATATGGTCTGCTGCTCAATTCTGTAATTCTCTGCCTTTTTTCATATATATCACTATAAATAAGAAACACATTTCCACTCCCCCATTTGTAACACCTCTTGGTTTTGATTTTCCATTTAGATGCTGATTGATCGCCTCTTAAATGTTATGTGTTTACAAGAAATGTCAATATCTGCAATGGACGGTAATTGTTCTTTTTAAAAACACACACACACTGCATGTTCTGCTTTTCCTTTGGGGATGCAAATGATTTTTAGAGGTAGGGAGGAAATTGAAGGTTTCAATTGTATTTTCCAATAAAAAGCAAATTTAGCCTTTTAGAGAGGAAGTAAAATATATGCAGATAGCACACCATCACTTTATATTACGGCTGAATAAGTCTTTGACTTGTATTTATTTAAACTTAAAGTAACTCCGCATTGGAATGAAATATTTAAAATGGCTGCTCCCTGCTGGCA
This sequence comes from Dermatemys mawii, assembly GCA_007922305.1. Classification (NCBI taxonomy): domain Eukaryota; kingdom Metazoa; phylum Chordata; order Testudines; family Dermatemydidae; genus Dermatemys; species Dermatemys mawii. The sequence continues at coordinate 17,333,692 of ML677362.1, forward strand.
GCAGCCATTTTAGGTATATTGCAAAGTATGTGTCCTCGTATTTCCCAGCTCGAACTGCACCCTTCCCTGCTGACCTGGCTTTCTCCTGCTATCCTGGCAGGTTCCATACCCACTCCCTCCTGCCAACTCCAACCAGTTCCAGCCAATGCTCTGACTCCATACACATTCAGTATTCACTAACTACCCTAGCCAGTTAGCTAACATTCACCCAAATGGAGAAAATGTCTTCCTCACATTGTACAGAATGTAGTTTAAAAACAAAACTCCACTACCAGGAATAATTGCAATGTGCTGTTTTTAGACACCTAACCAATACACACTATGATTTTTAGAAGCAGAATGGGAATGAATTCCTCTTCTATATTTAACCAATTCAACTAACCTATCCTTCGTGCCCAAGTAGTTTGAGAATTAGTCAGGAGGCCTAAACAAAACTCCTGGATCTGAACACTGAACCTTGTGGTGTTTGGACTATGAACCTGGCTCCAGATCCAAATCTTAGGGATGGTTGGATCTCGCCACTGAATTTTATTTTCACTTTCTGCTCCAAAATACACTAGCCATTTTTGACTTATGGGTTTAATATTTTTGACACTCAGTTGTCTGAGATGTGCGCGCTGTCTCTCTCATTATTTTCTCCTAAAACTGTATTTTGTATTGAAACAGAAATGAAATCTGTTACCTTTTTTCTTTCTGATGGTTTGTGCACTAGCGTCTTCTATGATATCTCAGTACAACTCTGGGACAAGGGGCACGTGTTATAAATTAACCTGTTCCTCTGTTGGCTGGCTAATTTTGATGCACAGCACAAAATATTGTAGGCCACAAAAGAAAGCATTAGCTATTATTTTAGATTTGCCATCCATAGACTGGTGGATTATTTATTTTAAATGTGAAGTATATTTTTCAATGGATAACACCACCAACTGTTTCTACAATCACTGTTCTAATCAGACAGACATAGATGGAGAAACTACTATGTCCGCATGTTACCTCAAAAAGCCAGACAAAGAGGACACCACCACCCATGGAGCTCATCATGCTGCTGTAATAAAGCAGAAGTGCCTCCCTGCAGCCGCGGTTCCACAGGTTGAGCTCCTCTGTTTGGTAGTCGTAGCTGTAGTGAGCCGAGTTGTTAGTGACTTGGTACTGGATGCAGGGTCTTGGGGAACTAGGATTGCAGCAGCTGAAGGGGACTCCGTCAACCAAATACCTTCCATCCACATTGCTTTTAATTCGACTATGAACAGGCAAAGGGCAGAAGAAAGTGTAAATACATAGAAGTGATAATATTCAGCTGAGCAAGAATTTTAATACATGAGAAAGGGGGAACCAAAGGCAAAATAATTTTCCCAGTGTTTTATGATCATGCACTTTCTAAAGACCCTGCCTGTATTCTCCATATATACACTCATGTACACTTACCATGAAAAGCCTGAACCTGTTTTTCCTCTCCATAGACCTAGGCATCATCTTTGCTGAAATAGCAACATTCCATCATCAGTAATATGGGAAATTAAACAATGTTAAAGACAGAGGTAAATTTCATGAGAGGCAATCTGAGAGGATTACTGCCATCTATGGCCATGCATAAAGATCTACCCCAGTCACTGGGGCTGTCGTACCCAACAAGACCACTAATCCATCATTGTTTCTTTGACAATGGCCATTAGCAGGGTACATTTTAAATCCTGAAAGTTACCCAGGATTCAAAATCAGTGTGTTTTAGCAATGAGATGTGTGAGTGTGTTTGAAGTCTGTGCAGGAATTATTGATCTGTTGAACTCCATTTTTGAATTCACATTCAATAAAATAACCATTTCATCTAATTATGTGTGCCTCAATGTGTCCAGCTAGATATTTATAAAGCATCTAATCACTGTAAATATCTGTGCTCATTTCCACCAAAAATTGAGAAGGGCAAAAATACTTTGAGGGATGGGGCTCCAGCAAATATCCCCAGCTTATCTAACACCTTAACATTTGGTGCCCAGGTGAAACAGCCTCTGACATGCGAAGTGTGTAAAAACCTTTTGGGAAATTTTAAAACCCTGAAATTTCCTCCTCCACCATCTGTAACTGTCAATGAGGGCTATATTTTCAAAGCTGTGCTCCATGAGGGTGACTGCAAAATTTGTGCGTGTGTGAACTGACAGCCAAATGGATAGCAGCATGCACAAATGAATGGCTGTGTAGGTGCAAAGCTTTGAAACCATAGCCTAAATGTGTCTGAATACCAAACAGAATCCAGTTATGAATGTAGCATGCTTAGGCTCTGTTCTAACTTCCATTGACACGAACACCCAGAATCCTGTTCATTTCAGTAGACCATGAGTCAAGTTTAAAAAAAAAAAAAATCAGATGCTGTGGGTGAAATCCTAGCTTCATTGAAATCAATAGGAGATTTGCCTTTGACACCCATGAGGCCTGGCTTTCACCCTAGATACACATTCTGTGATTATACTGAGTCCTCTGCAATACACACCTCTGAATTAAAGATCAGAATTGGGCCAATAGATTCAACCTGATGCGTAGCTTTTTTTTTTTCTTAAATGATTCTGCTTCTCCCCTTAGTGTTGGGCAAATCTACAAGGAAATTGCCAAGAACCTTATATTCCTGAGCAAGACTCTATTTTTTAATCACAGTACAATCCTGTTTTCTCTCAGCGCTTTGCCCTTCTGTTGTTGATGGATTACGTTACAGCTCACAAACCTTGAGATAATGCTGCAGGGTGAACATCTCATTATGTTTTCAAGTAGTTATTTATATCTAAGGACATTTTCCACAACTCAAAGTGCTCCCACATTAAACAACAAATAAAAAGTGTATTTGTTCTAATGTCACAGATCAAAATGCTACAGAATAATAATTGAGTGTGCCTTCAAGATTTTAAAAAGCAGCCAAAATAGAAAGCAAGCAAACAACAGGTAACTCGGGCATCTGGCTTGCTGCATGTGAGAATATATTTGTTTTTAAAATCACTTTAGTCATTAAAAGTTACATAAATTATTTTAAAAAAAGACTTTGGCTTAAGGCATTCTTTGTGCATAAGTAAAACATAATAAATTAATTACATTTTAATGAAAATTCCTAGGCCACTGTTCTTAAATATTTAACTTGGCAAAGAGGTTGCTGGGTGTTCACACGGGCATCTTTTTTTAAATCAACAAGTTAATTTGTTTGCACTTTTTTTTTTAGAAGGGAATTTATGTGCCTGAATTGATCTGAAGATTTAAACCTTCCTATACACTGACCTCTGAGCCAGTAAGATGTTTCTGGTCTATAATCTCTTCCGATTTCTGTGAAATACTGAAGCCATATGAGGTCAACAGGAAATTAACAGTAGTGTGTCGTATATGATCACTGAGATCTCAAGGACATATTTATTTTATAAAAGAAAAACAGCAAACAACATTAAGGGTGGGTTGATTTTAGTTTTCATTCAGTCTGAAGTATCAGCAAAGTCTGAAGTAAATTAATAAAAAGAAAAAAATCCTACACCATTTCAGCTATTGCTGTGTCCTCATTTCAAATTCTTGGAGTGATCTTGTGTAACTTTTACCAAAATTCAGTGAAATTATGACAATTTATCCCAGTTGAAGGTTTGTCCCCTGTACTAGAGCTGTAGACATTAAAGCATAGCACTGGGAACCCCAGAGAAATGTGTTCTAATCCTGGCTCTGCCAGTGACTTACCCCAGATGCCCTCTGGCAAGTCACTTAACCTCTCTGTTTCAGTTTCCATAATTATAAGTAAGGACTATTCTTCCCAATTTATCCACCTTCCTCATAGGAATAGGTGTGAAGGTAAACTCACTAAGGTTTGTAAAAAAGTTTAAACACTTAAAAAATACAAAGAATAAGTTTCTGGGATTCTTCATGAAATAGGTAACAGAACATAACAGTCAACATTACTGAGTTAATAGTAAAGGAAATTATATACTTCAGCTGGCTTTCATAAAGATGAAGTAGTGATACAATGTGAGTCTACTCTAACAATTCCAAGAGTTCTGCAAGACGGGGTCCTTTTTAACAGTAAGTCACTGTTATTCGATGGAAATTCTCTTCAGGACAGGTAGAGATTAATACTTTGTTATTCATGTATTCAATTTTTGGAGATGGCAGGGAAATGCTCTTTGTAACTGGGTTTATGATGTGGAAAAACTGAAATATACATAGGCTTGGAAGTATTATATTCTTATCAATAAAATGTCAGTAAACATTGATTTCACTGTACACAGGCCCACAGATGAAGAAATATTTCCATCTATAATAATCAAAATGTACAAATAGGAAAAGTAAGAAATGCTGCCTGAGACCATGTTGGAGTTTGATTTAAGAATATTTATTTTGTATATTTTGATATGTGATGTTGACAGTTTGTGTTCCAATGGTTATAAAACTTTAATTTTTTGAATCAACATCTGTTATTGAATAATTGTCTATTCTCACAACCCTGCATAATTTCCTGCAACTGTGAAAATGTAAAATCAATGAAAATGCTTAAAAATAAACAATCTATATCAAAAGATAAAAAAGTAAAAAGCGAGTTCTTCCAATACTATATATACAAAAAGAGAGCCTATTGAATGGCAAATAAAACTTAAGATGTTTTTAATATGGTCCTTTAATATTTAAAGTTGTAAAAGAAGATACTATCTCAGAGTATTACATTTTTATGCTCCAGATAACATGGGGTGAACTTGTCAGGAGATAGTCATCTGTTTGAGATCTTGGAATATTGGTCTCCTGATTTAAAGTATAAATGGAGAGAAAACCCATCCTAACCAAAAGCAGTATAGCAACTCAGTACTTCTATCTCTGTTTCAATGTAGATTTTTTTTTTTACTGTAAGATGGATCAAATAATGCTGTAATGTAAAATAAACCACATTAAACAACTTACTCTTTCACTTCTTTGGAGCCAAAATCCAGGTATCTGTTGCTGATCCACTGAATCTCAAACCAGTCTCTGAAACCATTGTTTCCACAGCATCTGAACTCAATTTGGAGCATGTCAATTGTCTTCTTCATGAAGCATCTTCCTGGGGTATCAGTGTCCCTGTAGAATTTCATGCCATTCTTTAGCCCATATGCTAATGTTGTCTCCAGAGAGCCCCTCATGAGAAAGCAAATCAGAGCAATGAAAAAAATGAAGATGTTAAAAAAGAAACATAACACCAGGTAAGGTTTCAGCAAAGGCTTCCACTTTGCAAATTTCGTCGGATCTAGAGAATCATAGCAAATTTTGCCAGCAAAAGCATTGAAGGCGCAAGATAATATACCCATCAATATCAAAGAATTGGGCACAAAATGGCTTTCGGAATTGTCCATCACTTCACTTCGCTTCCGGAGCTCAATTTTGAGGAACAATCCCATGCTAAAAACAATGATTCCTGCGAACACTGAAAACCAGTTCATGAGCCATAGTCCCTGAGCTAGTTTTACCCTTTTCTTCTGGTTGAATTTGACTTTTAGTAGTGCCATCTCTGTGACACTGGAGATTGAAAGATTCCACGGTATTACTCCTTTTCTTGACTGTGAGCAAATTTAGAAAGAATTATTCAGGCCTTTAAAAAGACTCTGTGTGGCATACTTTTAAGAGAGCCATTTTTTGGTCCTTCCATCTTGAGCTCCCTAACCTAGGACCCAAGTAAGCAAATAACAGACGTTTCAAATTAACAACTGCACATTAATAGAGATAATTTGCAAATAGCACTTACACCTATTTCTGGTTGTCCCTTCCAAGCAAAAGAGAAACAGTCTCAAAATTTCAAACGAGTTGAGCTGGATCTACAAGACGTCATTCTAATACCTTTAATCAGTTTGATCCCATTTAGAGAAATCTCTTCTAACAGATGAGCAGTGGAAATAATCCCTCATTTTACTATTTAGTGGATTTGTGCCTTCATATGATAGGTTACATTGTACAAGAATGTCAAAGCCCAGAGATATAGAGAGATGCTTGTTACCAGATGAATATAGGTCCAAGATAAAAAGCTATGTCAACAAAGAAAAGTATTTTGTATTTGACAGTTTGTTACTTGTACCTACTGCTGGAAAAACCATTCTATACATAGCCTTCTCCGTTCACCCTAGATGGCTTACAATGATGTGTTTTGGGCACACTTAAGGGCATCATTTTCATTAACCAAAACATTTAAGCTTGTGCAAGCCCTGAAAGAAAGTAGACGATAACTAGCCCTTATGAGATAGAAAAAAGCACCATCAAATGCACTCACTAAATAAAACATAGCCTAAAATCTAGAAACATTTTTTTGAGTCAGGAGCAGTTTATTGGCTAATTGTGATGGGCCAAGGTGTGGGAGAAAGATTTGTCAAGGCAGCATGAAAAAAAATTACCTTCAGTGGAGCTACACCAGTGATGAATTGGGCCAGATAATTAAGAAGGGAATCTCTGCTTCATCGTCACTAGTTAATACATAAGCGATGCTATTTTAGTCCTTGGGAATCTGTGCAAAGCATTTGAAGATGTATACAGAATAGAATACAGAATACAGGGAGTCTCACCCATTTTTATTTTGTGGATTATCTGGTAATACAGACATTGAACAGAAAGGGAGGTGGTTCACAACAAGCCATGCTTATATAACATCCTTGTGGCAACTACAGCACGCACTTACGCCAAAGAGCAACGTTCGGAATGTATGTATGTAGTTATAGACTTGGCAGAATTTAATTTTATAATTTAAATGCATTTTAAGCATTTTTCTATTTTTATTAATTTAAATCTTCAGTCGTGGGAAATTATGGGGAATTAGAAAATGTAAAGGTCAGACAAAAATTATTTAATGACAGACATTGAGGTTCAAAAATTTAAAGGTTTATAACTTTTAAAATACAAATTGCCAACATCACATCAAAATATATTAAATAGCCTTAAATTAAACCCTAATAAGTTCTCAAGCAACATTTTTCTTACTTTCCCTATCTGTAAATTTCAATTACTATTTATAGAAATACTTTACTTATCAGTTTGTGTGTGTATGGTAAAATCAATGTTTACCAATAAAAGCTAATACTGCCTAGCCTAGCTAATAAGGGTTTAATTCTTTTCAAAAAGAGTTGTTAATAGAGTCTCCTCTTTTTCTCAATTTCATTTCCCTCTCCATCTATTCTCATTGTCGGGCTTGGAAACAACAACAACTAGTTTGGAAACCTCTGCAATAAAGAAAAGTGGACTAAGCAAACTGGAAAGAAAAATGTAAAAATAATAGAAAGGAGAGTGCTTGGGTGTTAATTCAGTGTATTGGACCAGGGATACTCAGACCTCAGAGGTTCAGAAGCCAAATTAGCTATCAGCATTACCCAAAAGGGCCACAGCAGTGTGACTTCATTGTTTCATTTACTATAGTACTGTATATTCATATTTAAACAGTATGAAAGGGGAAATGTTATACATTATTCTCACAGCAAAATGACTGACCAATTATTATTTTATCAACTACAGTTGGTTAATAACACAGTAAAAAGCATCCTGATTGGTTAATATTTAAGGCACGCCGTGTTTTAATATCATGTGCTGCAAAGAGCTGCAGGAGACACATTAAAGAGCCACTTGCACTTCAAGAATTGCAGGCAGAGTATCACTGTACTACAGCCTAGAACAGGGGTGGGCAAACTTTCTGACCCGAGGGCCACATTGGAGTTGCAAAATTGTATGGAGGGCTGGATAGGGAAGGCTGTGCCTCCCTAAACAGCCTGGCCAGGCCTATCCGGCCCTCTCCCACTTCCCATCCCGACTGCCCCTCCTCAGAAGTCCTGACCCATCCAACCCCTCCCCCGCTCCTTGTCCCCGGACTGCCATCTCCAGAGACCCTCCTACCCTAACTGCCCCCCCCGAACCTCCCCACCCAACCCCCCTTGCTCCCTGTCCTGACTACCCCAACCCCCCGGGACTCCCACGCCACATCCAACCGCCCCCTGCTCCCTGGCCGCCCCCTCCAGAGACCCACCGTGCCTAACCACCACCCTGAGACCTCACCCCCTATCCAACCCACCCTGCTCCCTGTCCACTGACTGCCCCCCAGGAGCTCCCGCCCCTTATCCAACTCCCCGGCCCCCTTACCACGCTGTTCCCAGCCAAACATGTTGCACTGTGGGAGTGTGCAGCCCCGCCCCCTCCAGAGCACCGCTTGTGCGATGTTGTGGCTCTGGGGAAGGGAGATGGGGGGGATGCCCAGGGGCAGCCTCCCCAGCTGGGGGACCAGACAGGACTGTCCCAAAGGCCGGATGTGGCCCGCGGGTTGTAGTTTGTCCATCCCTGGCCTAGAAGAATCACACTAAAATAGAGCTCTTCTCCCCCAACCCTTCTAAATGGTGGTCAAAAGAACAGCTAAACAGAACTGTGATGCTCTGTTTCTGAGGAGGAAAGCACAGATCATGTGACTTTTGTGCATCCTCTAGTGGCTGACAGCAGAATGGCTAAAAAGGAAAACAACAGGGTAATGAGAAGGCTGTTCCAATCATATCTATTAGCACAGAGTGAGTTTCTTTAAAAAAAAAAATTGTGTAAAATATAATAAAACCACTCAAACCAGAAGCCTACATCTGAACAGTCTGGTGTTGTACAGTAAGAGGGAGATCCTTCTGTTCCTACTTGAATGCATGGGAAATCAGATTATCTCAAGTTGTGAGGAGCGTTACACTAGTAATTTTAACTACTGCTAAATTATCTCAAGCTCTTTTAAAAACTAAAACATTCCTTACAAACTCTAATGAGCTAGATTCTCTCAGTCCTGCTCTCCACCATGGCTCAGCAGTACACTGCAATGTTATTAAAACAGCAGTCCTCCACCTCCCCAACAAAGACAACTGTCCCATTCCCTAAATACACGCGATGTATATAACTGTTTGGAACTAGTCATTGAAATTTCCCTTTAACTGCAGATCTGGTTGTTTGCATTGCCATTCACCAGCTTTCTCTTGCTTTACAGAGTGGGTGCTTCAGAGCATTGGAGGAAGGAAGTTACAATCAAAAAGAATAGCAGGTCATTGATAAAGTTGATGAGAAATGCTGTTTCTTGGACAGTCTGTGTCTTTCTGCAGAAAAAATAGCATTAAAGTGAAGATTTGCTTAATTTCTCAGCAAAAAATCACGTAACCCTGCAGTGCACGTCACCACGTTTCATTGGCTTCAACAGCACTAAACTGGAAGCTATTGTATAGGTTATTTGGAACATGTATTTCCTTGACAATCTAAAGTGAGTTAGACATAAATGAACCTGGATGAGTTTCCTGGGTGTCAGTGAGGATAAAATGAAGCTCTATCATCTGACACAATTTTATATCAGGAACATAGATCAAAGTGACATACAATGAAAACATGTTCTGCTGTTCGTTTTGGAGCAAAACCGGAAACATCAAGTAGTGCCACTGAGGTGGCAGGTCTCATGCAGCTCAGTGTGGATACTGGAAGTCTAGATTTTCACCAGGAACACAGATGATATTCGCTTGGAGGAATGCTGATCCAACTGTAGTGTCTATGAATAGGATAGTGAGCCCCTAGCAGCACTCACTGTGTTCTGTTTTAGAGCCATCAGAACTCAGCACAGCAGTGGGTATATGTAACAAGCCATGCATGTGCTGAATATACACAAAACATGGTTATGTGAACTGCAACATGCCTTTGTGGCTACTGTAGTATTGTTTTATTCATTTATTGGTATTACCATAGCACTTAGGCTATCCTCCTTACTGTGCAAAGAGTAAAAGGCATACCACCAACATACGCCAAGCGCCCTGATGCTATGCTTTCACTTCCAGATAGGCTTCTTTTCTGTTCCCGTAACTGGAACACATGAGCTTAAGCTCACAAAAAGCCATTTTTATTGGAAAACTTGTCAAAACCCACTTGGAAGACCAAGGCAGATACAGAGACCAAGACCATGAGCTGTGACTAGGTCCTGCAGCCTGCACAGATTTTCTTGGTATGCATGTATCCTCTGAATTTGTCAGAGACTTTTACTCTATATGCTGAAATATACATTTAAACAGCCTACATCATTTAGTAATCTCACACTGCACAATGTCAGCAAATTAATACTGCTGTGAGCACCTTAACCTTTGCTTTACAGGCTTAAATTGTAAATATGCAAACTAATTGTGGTTACATAGCTATTATTTTAACTTTCAAAGCCATTTTAAGAAAATGGCAAAAAATAAAAAATAGAACAAAGGCTAGAGCCTGAGGCAGCAGAAACAAGTGCTATAGAGACACTGGTCGTGTAAATCTGTGACACAAAAAGTTTACCGACACAAAGACTATGTCAGCATTATTTCATGCTGGGAATTCTTCCAAGCTTGGAATCTCACTTCTTCAGTATTTTCCTATTCCTCCCTCTCACTCCCCAGTTGTCATAATTTCAAAATGACTTGGCCTAGATGGGCTTGTCTTGACAAGGATTGCTGCCTTTGATTGCTTGGGGAGTAATGATGTCACTTCTGCTCCCGACCTTAAGGGATTCATAATCCCACACATGGAAACTAGCAGGCCACTTCGGAAAGGTTCTGAGTACCTCTCCCAAGAAAGGGCTTATCCCTGGCTTCAAAGCTCACATTTCCATACCCAGTCTCCTTTGAGATTGTGTTCTGTTGGTTTATTTGCCTGTCTTAAGAGAATAAACAGTCCTTTAACTTACTCCTTTTCTATGAGGCTTCAAGTCAACCCCTCCCAGTGGTCTCTGAACTCCTGCTCCTAGGAACGTCCCAGTTTTAGTCAGTTCTACTCCCTTCCTGGAGCAACAGCCCCAGAGTTGCTTCCTTGAGCATCTGGCCTCTTGATCCAGGGACTCATCACCAGAGGTAGCTCCACTCCATGGTGGCTTTCCATTCCCTAGGCACAACTTATTTCAATCACCCTTTTCTTTACTTCTCATTTCCTGCCCTTTATAAGCTCAGGTGTAGCCTAAATTCCTTTAAATGGTTGGATTGACCTCCCTTGCTCTGAACCAGGATGGCAGGGCCCAGTTCTGCTCACAGAGACTAGGTGCCTTGTGGCAACATCCTAAATTTCCATTGACTGCAGTAGAGATGTATGAAAACTTGCCTTTGTGTGTGTTTGTTTGTATGTATGTGATTATATTATTTTAATAAGTCAAGAGTTACCACTGATGCAGCGAATTAAGGTAGGTGGACTTTTTTTTTTTTAATGTTACTGCCAGTCTATCAACAAGAGTAAAGAAGTTCAATTATATCATCTTTTATTTTTTGGAATTACCCTTTGTAAAAGTATTTGTTGCTTAAGAAGAAGATTGTTTATGGCTTGTTGGTTATTCTAGCAGCAATGATCTAGAACCGCAGTTAAGGTTCTTGGGGAGACCTGAACTGTTTATCTTGTGTGCGCTTTATGAGTGCTTTGATATGACCCTAAAGACTGCTGAACTGGTAAATGCACTATACCTGTCATTCAACATTAGTGCAGCTTTTTTAGACACAATGCCGTTGTTCATTTAATTCCCTTATTTAGAGGAATTCCCAGGCAGGAAAAGAAGAGAAGATGACATAGCCATAGATACAGCCCCTGAGAAGGGCAAGGGGTTTTGAGACTAACCCTATCACTTTTATATACAGACCGAATTCTTTGCATGAGTGAGTGATCTCTTAGCCTCAGTCCCCAGGCTAATCATCCCTTCAAACTGAATTTTGATGCTTCATTTTATATTACCAATTCTATGTGCCCTAGGCAGTGCAATCATTATAGCCAACCTTTAAAGGGGAAATAGTAGTCTGTATCCAACAACATAGCTGAGTATCTGAAAATTCTCTTATGAAACAGTAACTTTCCTCTGTGATTACAAGAGCCAGAATTTTCTTAAGTGTGAAGCACTGTACAGAAGAGGAAGCACTGAGAATTAGCTATTCACTGCCATGATTTCTGAGAGGCTGCCTCCCATGTATCTATATAACGCATCTAAATTTTAGTCTCTGTATTCAGCTTTAGGCCATCCTCCTACTGTTGATTACTGCTGGGGGAATTCTGCACCTTTGTGAGTGCACAGACTTAATTTCCTTCCCCAATTTCTTTGGTTTGCTGCAGAAAAATGACGTTCTGTGCAGGTACATCATTTGAGGCACCCAACACGGAACTACAGCAGGAAGGGAAGAAGACTTGCTTTATTGTCAGTGCAAATATAAGTTAATAGGAGGAAAGAGCAAATTGATTCTTTATCACAAATAGTCTGTTCATGAGACTATAAAATTGAAGACATGACATCTTATGTCCCTTTAGAGATACAGTAGGTACAGACCCCTGACAACTATTTCCTTTGAACATATTTATGAGACTGCCAAAACAGTTTCAACATCAGCAGACAATTAGACAAAATAAGGACTGAGTTAAGTACAGCTGCTAAAGTACATTTATGGTATTACACCTGAAACTGTAAGCCAGAAGATGTAAGTTAGTACAAGTAAACAGAACTGCAAAGTTGAGAAAATACCCTCAAACCCATCCTTTCTCATTTACAATTTAACTTGTAACAACTTTATTCTGGAAAGAAACAGTGAATAGATGAGACTATATTTGTTCTTGAAAAAAAAAAAAAGTCATGGTGTACCTTCAAACAGATACAGCGTTACAGTGATAATGAATGTGTTTGACCTTTTAAAACATTGTACTTCAGCCCACAGCATAGGATGTTCTTTTTTCCCTGATAGGCACATCTCTACTCTAAAATACTAATGTAGATAAATATAAACACAGCCTTGCCTATGTGGAGGAATGTTACAATGGAATGACCTTTGAAAAAGGCAGTTCTGTTTAAATTTCCACACTTTTATACCATCTGTCCTACTTGTAAACACAATAATGTTTTCAAGGGAAGTTCCTGTATATAGTTTGTTTTTTTAAAAATAATGAACAAAGGCTTGCAGACTACTCCACATTATCTTCTAACATAAGTACATAATCCTAGACCATGTCATCGGCTTTCCGAAGGGCTACAGCCACATCTTCACAGTAACAGGCTTTGGTAAATAGCCTCTGCAACTTGTCTATATAAAAGAGAAGGTAGCAGTATAGACAGATTTACAGTTTGTAGTTAAGATGCTTCTTTTTCCTTCCCCACCCCCAAAACAAAGCTCTCTCTAAACCAATTTCCTCCCCAAACATATCACTTCATACCAATTCAACTCCTTTAGGCAACTATACCATATTACTAGGGCAAAACCTCTGTGGTACTTACCATGAAGAATGAACATTTTTTCCTAGTGAAGACAGGGTCATAGATTGTAATATGCTAAGAACACAGGAGTCTGAGCATTAGATTTCCTGGTCCACTGAAATGTACATTACCACAAGGCAATTCAGATTGTATTCAGTTGAGCAGCTAGTAGGCAGCAGTATACCTTTATTTAGAGGCTCATTGTGAGAGAGCAGGGAAACATCATACAAATCATAGAAACCCTGAAGAGTTGTCATAGGGATGCTGGCAATAGTTACCAATTATAGCATAGCACATCAATGTACAGTAGTTTAAGCCCACATTATAATTTAGCATTTAAAGACCCACAAACTGCTGTTGATTAAGATTTAGAATTAATCTATGTTAGTTTTATTTGAAGCTATGCTGGGACATGCTCATCAGTCAAGTTTCCTCTGCAGTCTCAGGGCTTGTCTACACCATGCAGTTTTTACTAACAAGACTGTGTCAACACAGCCTTGTTGCTAAGTCAGAATGTGTAAGTCCTCTCCTTCGGTACTTTGTTGTCACTTTTGCCAACAAAATACCTGCTAGGGCCTTAGCTTTGTCGGCAGAGAGTGCTCCTGTGACAAAGCTGTGTTCACACTGCCACTTGCATCAGCATGGAGTGAGGGAAGCTTTTTAAAGGACCCATGGAAACAAGTTTTGTTGACAACTTTGCAGTGTACACAAACTCTGAGATCTCTCTAGGGTGGAAAGTGTTTCTTATGCAGCCCCCATTGAGTCCCACTGGGTGACTCTCTCCAGCTCAGGGATCACGCTCCAGTTGGGTGAGGGCTCATCTCTGGCGAGCCAGTCAAAGTCATCCACCAGGTTCCAGTTGTTCCTGTCTCGGTCCAGCCCGGAGGACTCATAGTCGCCCAAGATACCTGGATAGCTCCAGGTGTAGGGGGCGAAGCGGATGCCGCTGCAGTCCTCCAGCATAGCCCGGCAAGTCACCTGCAGGTAGATCCGGGTGTCCCGGGTGCGGTGGGTGCGGAGCTGCTGGCAGGCCAGGACCAGGAAGCAGTCGCTACATCCGTCCACCAGGACCGAGGTGGAGACGGGCCCACAGAGCACGGTGCAGCGCCGGCAGTCGCGCACCCGGAGCGTGTTGGGGTTGCCGCGGAGAAACACCCGGCAGTCGCTCAGGTCGGCCAAGAGCACATCGCGCTGCAGCAACTCCGACGGGCCGAGCTCCAGCGTCTGGGCCTCGGCCCGGCTGAAGCCGCACAGCGGAGGGCCGCTGCCTTCGCCCTCCGCGGGGAGCTGGCCGGCCGTGGCGGGCGGCGGAGCGGCCTCCGCGGGGAGCTGGCCGGGCGGCGGGGCGGCCTCCGCCTCCTTCCTGCGGGCCCGGAAGGCGAATCGCTTCTTGGGCTGCAGCTGCTGGCGCTTGGCCGTCAGAGCCGCCTGGAGCCGGCTCAGCGCCTCCTGCCCCTGCCGCACCTCGTACGGCGCCAGGAAGCGGACACTGTCGGTGAGGAGCTTCTGCAGCCCCTGCAGCCGGGCAGCCGCCTCCTCCAGAGCCTCGGTCTGGCCCGCCACGTCCTCCGCCGCCGCCGCCGCCTGGCCCGGGCCGGGCCCCAGCAGCGCCTCGATGGCCGCCCGCTCCCGGGAGAAGGCGGCCGCGAAGAACCCGCTCTGCTCCTCCTGCACCGCCTGGGCCGCCTTCTCCTGCCGCCGCCGCTCCGCCTCCCGCCGCCGCTCCGCCTCCCGCCGCTGCAGCCGCTCCGGCACCGCCGCCACCCGCGGCCCCAGCGGGACAGCGCCGCCGCCAACAGCCGCCGGACCCCGCTCGGCCCCTGCCGTCTCCATCTTCTCAACGCTCCCGCTGCTCCGCCTCTCACTAAGCGGCCCGCTCATTGGCTCCCAGCACCCTCGGCTGGGTCCCCGCCCCCGATTGGCGGCCGGCCTTTCAGGAAGGGGGGTGGGCGTGGTCTCGTGTGTTTTTAAAGGGGCCGGCGCCTCTCTGCGGGACGGGTGAGTCTCCGCATTAGACGTGCCCGCCTGTGGGTTTGTTGTTATTGGGCTTCCGAAATTAGAGCCAGGCCGTAAATAACTCCGCGCGACCCCCTCCCCCCACCACCCGCGCGCGCGGCCGCTCCCCTGCTGAGCCTGGCGGAGGAGGAGGAGGCCGCGCGACCAGGAGCAGCAGGTGCGCGCGCTCCTCGCTGGCAGCGCGGCGTGGCCCTGCTCCTCCGCCCAGGAGCCGCCTGCTCGCGGCAGGGGTGCAGCCTCGGCTTGGCCCGTCAGGAGAGACCCGGGGGGGTGGGGGGCGGTGACGGAGCTTCGCGCCCCCTTCCCCCTCCCCCGACTGGTCCCTTCCCTCACCTAGGCGCTGCCGTCCCCAGGCCGGGGCCTTCCTGCCCCGCTGCAGCAGCGCCGCCCCCGCGCCGAGAGCAGCCGCAGGACAGCGGGCCTGGGACGTGTTTCTAGAAAAGCTGGGTCTGCGCGTCACGCGCGGGCCGGGGTAACCCGACAGCAGGAGCAACAAGGGACCAAGGCCGAAATACCCCGACACCCTCTCCCCTGCCACGCTGTCCCCCCACTGCCCCCGGCCTGTTCCCTCCGCAGAGCCTCGGCCCTTCGCCTGTCACTTCGCTTCGACGAGGGGCTGCAGGGAGGGTTTCTTCCCGCTTCGTGTTTGCTCCCTTCCGTGACTTTGTAAATAATTCGCAGTCTGAGGTGTTGTCGTGACTAGACAGTATCGGGCGTTAAAAATAAAGCCTGGCCTAAGCGAGTGACGGCTGCCCACTGAAACATGTTACTTGTTATATTTCTATGTATTATGACTGTCTTGGCACTATAGACCACAAAGAGGAAGACCTGGGGTGTGCCCTGAAGGAACTTACAAAATAAATGGACAGGTATTAAAAGTACTGTCAACATTAAGATAGAGTACACTGGATACGAGGGCTTCAGGAGGCTCCCAAATCAAAGGGGTATAGATAAGACACACATTTGTAATACTTCCAGTGCTAAATTTCATTTGGTGCAGATATGTGATGCTGGCTGATTGTAGTGCACATGCCCTTCACAACTGTTCCTAGAGATCAAGTGACCTTTTTCAAAAAGTCAAATTTGCAAATGGAATATTTGGATGCAAAAATAAACAGGGATCTAAATAGCCATTATATGTGCAAATGCTCAGTTTGTACCATCGCAGTTGTGTTTTTCATCATTGTGCATCTGACTTCTTGACCGTTTTACTCCAAATGGAAGGGTACAGGTGAAGGGTGTGCATGTAGGTCCTAATGTGTTTAGAGGTAGGAGGCTGTTGGAAAAATATAGAACTGCCAAGGATTTCTGTCATTTTTTTATTCTTTTTACTCTGTTTTTCTTAAATTTATTTTACAGGCAAGGCATATTTTTGAAGTATGCTTGCTGCTGAAGATACAGAAATAAAGTAAACCTGCTGGTTTCACAGAAATATAGTTAGCTGTCGCTGTGGGTTGGCAATTCTCAGCAGAACATATTTTTTGGCTAAACTAATGTTCTGTAACACAAAGGAAGTTTATATAGCATGAGGAAGATTGCTTTATAAAAAAATAAATCTTAACGCCTGTTCATTCTACCACCTGCCATCTTTCTCCTTGCATGTAGAAAATGCATAAAATAAACAATTATAAAATCTGCCCCCACCCCCACAACCTCAGAAACAATCCATTGAAATGAAAATGTGAAATAGAGAAAGTGGTCCAGGTTTGATATCTTTTTTTTTAAATACCAGTTTTATGTCTGCTATAACTGATTGCCTGTCACAGTTAGGTGTGGGCATTGGATATGACTGACTTGTTTGCAAGCTATAATATTTTGTTTATTGAAGAGGCTGGGTTTTATTTTTGGGTCAAAAGTAATATTACAGTGTTCACTACTAAGGAGTATCTGGACCGGTCCTTGCATGTAAAGACAATCCATTTTGGACCCTGGAGGAAGAGGCAGTAAAGAGGGAAGGCAGTGAAATACCCTTCTTTCTTGTTTTGCAATGGAGAGGGTGTAATGGTGGAATAACTTTGATGTTATGATTTAAAAATTGAAGGATGAATGTTTGCCTAGTAAGATAAGTACTTCGCAGCAGGTTTGTAAGCATGAGGCAAAAGTAACACAGTAATTGCAGTGGAGTCACATTGCTTTCTTGTAATTGATTTCCAGCATACCAGAGGTAATAGTCTATTCAGATGGACTATAGAAGGGTAATGTAGTGTTTAATGCATTCCAGCACTTAGCTATCTCAACACTGAAGTTAATGGGTCCAGAATTCTGCTTGTAAAGTAACATAAGAGTTTTTGAATCTTATAAGAAATATCTCTTAGGCTTTGGAAAAGGAGAGAGAAATTCTGAAAGCCTCATTTTTTTCCTGTTTTGTAGGAATTATATTAGTATAAGACATAAGTTAACTGAAATATATAAACATGTCCTAGAGAGACACTTATGCCAATTAACAACAGAAACAAATATGTCCCTGGTGTAACTGCTGAGTAGTTACATCAGACATTAATTAGGTGCAATGAGCTTAGTGTATAAATAAATACAATTTTCTTTCAACATTATTATTTTTCTTGTTTCTATTATTAAAAATAAGAGAGAGATATATGTTATGTGTCATGTGACAGAGTATCCTACCTTATGCTCTCACTGATGTAGGCAACACAAATAATGCAAGTGTACAGTGATAAAAGCACTTATCCATGAACATGATAGCTTTGACAAAAAACAGTAATCTTGTTCCAATTCTCAGCACCTCAGGAAAGAGAGTGCAGTACTGAAGTCTCAAGTTACTTCATTACCTTTACAAAATTTTATACAATCAATTGTTTTGTGCAGGAGGAAATGACAGAAATAACCAGACACTAAACTGCATTTGTCAAAATACATTAAATAAGTACTAGTCGTGATGCAATATAATTTTTTATTGTTTACTCACCAAACATGGTAATCTTACCAGGGGAGCTTCCTGCAGTTTATTGATGGTATAAAGTAGCAAGCGCCATCTGTATTTGTGAGTATGAGATTCACATAGAAAATGGAATTTTTTTGACAATGTTAAGCCACACAAATGATCTGTGGTGTTAAGGGGTTAACCAAAGTACTTTTGTACCGGTGAGTTACACGGATATAAGAAAGTGACACTATATTCTAGTAATGAAAGATTACAGAGAAAGGAACAACAAAATCCTTTCCTTCAATTTTCTCATCTCGAAGTTACAACTTTCCTTTCCTCATTTAGAATTTCAGATTTCAGTAAATAATTATTAGTACAGGATTTTTTTGTAGCAGCACCGAGAAAGTCAAAGTTTTCCTGTTATGTAGACCTGGCTGAGACACCTCTACTTAAGGTTGCACTTTCTATTTTAAGCCCCTGTTTCTGTTTATAACATTAGCAAACTTTAACCATTTGAGCTGAAATTTTCCATGCTTGTTTTTTGCCTCTGACTGAATGGGGCTGGGGGGGAAAGAGTTTTCAGCAAAAACAGTTTAGTTGTTTCTGAGACCATGGCTAGAGAAAACCAGATAGTTTTGCCAATCTTATTTTTTTGTAACTGTAATCTTATTTTTTTTTTCTTTGAAGAGTTCTAGCTGCTTCATGCTTTTGAGTGGGGAACTTTAAATTTGGCAGGTGGATGGTCCTGTGGTTAGGAAGATGCCTTTTGTTGTTTCTTTTTGACAATCCATCCTGACTTGGTTTAGTTCTAAGCTTCTGAAGTTACTGAGTATGTGCAAACAGCAGAGCTTTTTAGATGTTGCTGAAGTCTTTGAACATTCTGTTAACTACCAAGCTGTCTGTGCTTTAGTCAGACCTTCATCTGTACTGAGTATGCACCTGCTCTATAGAGCTCTTAAATGTCACTTGTATTAAACATGCTTCCAGGCCCTGCTTAATCTTTATCACATTGTTACAGATATAGAACATTATCTACATTTGAAATGCTTTATTGATTTGTGTGTTTGATTTATTGATTCATGGCCTCTTGAAGAAAGAACTAGTGAACAGAGAAATATGTTAGAATGTTGATTCCACTAGAACAAAAATGTTAGACTGCTTCCTTTGCGCACATTAATTTGTATAACAGTTCTAATTAATAGAGGCTACTTTTTTTTAGGGAAATGTGTTCTTTAAAATTAACCTTAAGGTATCAGTGTAATGCTCTTTCTTTTGGGTAAGAAAGTAATTACTGGTATGTCTACACTGCAGCTGAGAACAAGCCTCCCAGCCTGAGGAAGTCAGACTTGGGGGCTTGAGCTAGCATGCTAAAAACAGCAGTGTGGACATTGAGGCTTGGGATTGCAAGGCTAGGAGGTCAGGTGGGCTTAAGAGTCTGAGCTGCAGCCTGACGAACAAGGTCCACACTGCTATTTTTAGCGTACTAGCTCAAGTCCTGCTCCTGTGAGTCTGTCTACTGGAGTTTGAAGGCTCTCCCTCAGCTGCAGCATAGACATACCCTTAGAGGGCCCAATTCTCTCTTCAGCTACTTTGATACAGTTACTACTGAAATCAGTGGAAGTTACATCCCTGTATTTGAGGGGAGAATTAAGTCTCTGGGTTCAAGTTCCATGTAAGAAGCTGGGTTCATAATTTGCCACTTCTGCTGTGCCACGAAATACTGTTCAGGTGAAAGTTAAAGACTGCATTGCACTTTTATCACTGCACTGTAGGGAATAACTCTATAAATCTATTCAACAGTATCTGTCTGTCAAATAGGATTGCTTTATCGAAGACACAAAGCTGCACCAGCAAGAAACATGAATAATGTGGCTCTATGTGGGCATAGGTGTCCTGCATGGTTCTGAGTCTAGGGCTGGGGGTTGAGAGTGAGTTAATTGCTGATGCATGCATAATTGATACTGCACTGGTCTACACAACCAGTGCACTGTGAGGATCTGATTCCCATTTACACTAGGGCCCTTTTACACAGCTCTGGAACTCTGATGGCGTCTTTGTTCTCTTCCTTTTGGATATGTATACCTCTGTCTATGTAATGTATTCATGAGGGATAGGTCCATTCCCACCTGTTCTTACTACTCAAGTTTCTGTATCTGTGTCTGCAAAGCCAGGCATGTGATTCTTATGTTGTGGCTCTGCAGACACAAGGTAATCAAAAGGAATATGGCCTAGCCTTTCCCACATTACTTTTTGTATTTTCTCCTGAGAAGCCTCAGGTGAAGGTGATTAGACACAGCTCCTACTTTTTCAATCAACTAGAATGTGACACTAGGAGTTGACATAGGATACCTGTTTGGGCTGCTTTTAATGTTTTAGGGCTTCTGTTTATATTTCTAATTTAAATGAATTTAAAATTAAAACTGAATATTGAGGACTGTTTTTTCCCTGATATAAACAGATGGAATTTAACTGAATTAAATAGAGTTGAATTTAAAATATTGCAGCTTGTTAGTCTGTAATATGGGCAACTCCCTTCTAATATATATTGAAAATTTGAAAAAAAACAAAACTCTAAAATACTGAAATCTGAAAAGAGTCTACCGTATATTCCCATTGCATCAGTAGTTCCACTGATTTCAAGTCTGGATCCTGCTGCTTTTCATTCTGATTTTTATTATGCATAGAGAACAGGATGGCTCGGATTCTCCAGTGCAACAGTGAAAGCTCTCATAGGTACTCTAGATAAGCCATAAAAGCCTAAATTGTTAGATAAAATTAGATGAGTAGTAATGGATTATGAAGTCTTTCACATGTGGGTCCTTCTGGGATTAATCTGGCCTCAATAATGACTGAAAGTAGTTACCAATTTACTATTGGTTTCTGTATGGATTACGTGAAGTTCAGCCTAGTTCTTATGGTGAAAACCATCATCACAGTATTACCTGGCAACATGATGATATCATTGAAGAAGCCAAGGATTGAATTGGAATTAATACTGCCCTATGCTTTTAGCCCTAGAATTATTTTTTCTTGTCAAGGAACATCAGCAGGGCAATATGGGAAAGATTGCTTTACTACCTTCTGTGCTGCTGTGGATAACTAGCGACTAGATATTTAGCATTCTGTGGATTAAGCTTTTAGTTCTTTTTATGTAGCATTTAAATTCAGTTATTTTTTAAATCAGGCTTTAACTGTATGTTTATTATTATGAAACTTTAACAGTCAAATGCATACCAATGTTGAAACCCTTTATAAATAAAAATAATCTAGTATCTTCCATTTATTGTAGAGTTTTAAGTGGCAAGCATATTAAGACTGAAATTCCACTTTTGTTGTAATCTCATGTTTCACATGCTCAAATCTCTTTCAAAATGTTTTAGAGGTGAAACTTCATGTTTGCAGGGAGGGAGTTAGTACAGATCTGGGGCTTAGCAAAGGTCTGGAAGATACAAGACATGTTTCTGTTCCTGGCACTAATTTGCTGTGTGATTAAGTTGGTTGAGTCTCAAATTTTTAATTATCTCTGCTAATTTTGAGAGCCCAACTTGTGATACCTGAGGACTGATTTTCAGATACTGAGCTTGTGCAGTTTCCACTGACTTCAGCTGGAGTTGAGAGCGCAGCTACTCTGAAAATTTGGCCTTAGGCGTCTAAAGCTGAGCATCCAAAAATGGAGGCATGCAAAACTAGAGGCAACTTTTGAATGTTTGCCCCTAAACTTCTCTGCTACAGTTTCTACTTCTGTAAAATAGTTATATCATCATCTTTATAAGTGTATTGTGAAGGTAAGCTAATTGTCTCATTTGTAAAACACTCTGAGATCCTTGGTTGATAGACTTTATAAGTGCAAAGTAGTCATATATTTGGTTTCAACTAAAGATTGTGTTTTGAATATTTAACCCTTTGTTAAACAGTGAAGATATATAAGACAATGTTAAGGCATTTATTTATAAATAGGACCCAATCCTCCATGCCACTTTCTTAATTGCAGGTCCCATACTATGCATGTGGAACAGATTGGACCCTACTGCAGTATTTTTCAAGTTAATGCTGTCATGAAACACAGACTGTCCCATAGCTTCACATCTCCATTTACAGGAATTACACAATAATTCTCTGCTATAAAAGCTGAAAAAGATAGCAGTGTGGCTCATTGAGTGCTAGTTATCATACTTGTCTCAAAACAATGGCCCAAAGTTGCACACTTTTTTATGGGAAAAAAATTTCTTAATATTTTTTTTTGCCTAAGTAAGAACTGAGTCAGAATAAAGTGTAGGGATCAGGTCAGAAAAGTACAGTTTCTTTTGTCTGCCAGTGTTGATATAATTATATAGAGCCCAACATTGCAACCTTTATTCATGTTGGGTAGTACTTGAAGTCAATGGGACTTTACATGTGACTAGATGGTTCACGTGCATGTGGACTGGGTCTCAGCCTAGAGGGTTCTGGTTTTTAATGAAACCCTTAATTGAATTGAAGATCTCTGAGAATTTGTGGGCCAAATTCCCTGGCACTTCTGGAGCAAGGGCCGGGATAAACTCTTTCTCCCAGATGGAAAAATTAGAAGGGGAACTCTCAAGTAGAAATATGCAGTTTCTATTTTCCTCAGGATTATTCTTGCTTAGGAGAGAATAGGGTCCAAAATAATTTAGCAATGGAAGTGTACTACAGCAATTACTACTTTGCATTTATCCAAAAATATCAAAATGGCTTAGATAGGTAAGTGATATTATTCTCTTTCAACAGATGGTGAAACAGGTCAGAGTGATTGTGAGCCAAATTTTCAAAAGTGATCTTTAATTTTGAATGCTTCCATTTCTAGCTGCACAACTTCAGGCACATTGGTCCTGATTTTCAGAAGAGTTGAACACCTAAAACTCCAGTTGTGAGCAGCTGGTGCTCAACACATCTGAAAAGATACTGTGTTAATTGAGGGAATCACATAAATACCTAAATAACTTGGAAATGAGGGTTTAGGTCAGGGGTAGGCAACCTATGGCACGGGTGCCAAAGGCGGCACGTGAGCTGATTTTCAGTGGCACTCACACTGCCAGGGTCCTGGTCACCGGTCTGGGGAGCTCTGCATTTTAATTTAATTTTAAATGAAGCTTCTTAAACATTTAAAGAACCTTATTTACTTCAGATACAACACTAGTTTAGTTCTATATTATACACTTATAGAAAGAGACCTTCTAAAAACGTTAAAATGTATTACTGGCCCGCAAACCCTTAAATTAGAGTGAATAAATGAAGACTTGGCACACCGCTTCTGAAAGGTTGCAGACCCCTAGTTTAGGTGTTTGCAGTTGGACACCCAAAAATAGAGGCCACTAATAAAAACTTGGACTTAAGTGATGTACCCACAATCTCTCAGTGAATCAGCAGGAGAGTCAGAAATGAACACAGGATTTCTTTTGTCTCCCATTGTCTACTCATGTTGCCTTCCTTTTATTTAATGTCATTCCTGCTACAAGTCTGCTCAACAGCAGGTGCTCTATTATTTTTTGTTGCAACCCACTGGTGCTTAGCTTCTGAATTACGTCTCTGAGCTACATCCTGAACAATGTACATCCTATGTCAAATGCTGATTGTGCCTTTGCTGTGGTGGGCCCTAAGATGTGGAACTTTTTCTGCCTTGGCCTCTATTCCAGTCCGTTACCCTCACAGGTCAATTTTAAATATCTTGCATCTTTTTTCTCCAGTTTCTTTTGTATTACTTTTGCATAACCTTTGTTGAGAACCTTATGTGCTTATATCCTTATGCTTTCCCTATTTTTCCCCATGCAGTCATTGTTTCAAGGAGGATGCTTTTATTCATTCTCTCACTGTAGTTTTATGTGTTTGTTTATTTTATTTGCCAATTAAAAGGAGTACTTGTCCTTTGCTCTAGGTGTTTTTTTGATGATCTTTAAATGTACAATTGCAAAAGAGATTCTTCCAGTAATCAGCCTTCAGCCATTAATGGTGATAGTCACATAGACCAATAATAAAACTGCAGCAAAAAACATATTTAAGCTATCTGGCCAAAGCCTTACTAGTCCTTCACAGCTAGAGAAAATAATATGGCCCTTGCAGTATGCCCTGAACATCAATACATTCTGACTGTTTCAGACATTCAGGGGAGGGGAAGGAGTTCCAAAACTGAGGGGACCACCCTGCCAGCTGTCCCCTCTCTTACAGTACTGGGGCTCTAGCACAGGTGCCCCCACTGATACAATTTTGACGGTATAGTACCAGGAGAGAGATGGTCTCTCCAGTAAGTAGGGTCTAGGTTAAGTTGGGCTTTCCCAGTTAAAAATCAACATTTTAAATTCTACCTAGTATTTAACAAGTAGCCAGTGTAGATCCAAAACCATGAGTATGATGTGCTCCAGGCAAGGTATCTAAATTAGCTACTGAGCCCTGCACCAGCATCAGTCTTTGGATAGATTTAAAATGTAGTCCCATCTAGACCACATTGGGGAAGTCTAATCTGAAGGTGGCAAAGGTTCAGAAGACTATTGCAAGGTCTAAATCTGATAGAAACAGATTCAGTTTTTTAGCTGTGTAGAGTGGGCAGGGTAGGGAGGGGGCAAATCTGATTTGATCGTTGTTGCTGCCTGATCTGATCAACATCAACAATTTGCCTAATTCAGGGAGGCAGAAAATTATCTTTGCCATCTCTTCTGGTTGTTTTCTCAAACAGCCAATATCAATCTAGTCTAAGCGGATAGCACTCATCCACTAAGGCAATTGACCACTTTGGTACTCCTGTTCCAAACACCATATCAAGAGTACTGCCTAGCATATGAGTTGATCCAGCAACCATCTGGCATAGATTCACCATTGTCATGATGACCATGAACTCCTGAGCTTATTCAGAGAACTTGTCATCCACATGGAGACTGATGTACTGTAATCTCTTCCTGTCAGTTTTGGTGTCTATAAAACCACTATTGTGAGCAACCTTAGCAGCTCCTAGAAGAATCCCATTGTGCAGCAGGGTGAGTAGTAGACTAACACCAATCTCATTTTAACACTGTTCCAGGACTCTCAGACATGGCATGCTATATATGTAATCAGTTTTGGAGTAGATTTCTTGCATTTTTGGTTGGATGTAAACAAAACAGTTACACCACTCATGCTGGCACTGAATACTCAGCCAAAGTATTGTCCAAGCAAGTGTTGGCAAACCTGCAAAGTCAGGGGCCTCATCTTTCACTGAATCCAGAATCATTATGACTTCATTCAAAGTGAACCTGCATTAATCGGCAGGAGACTAGGACAAGATCGTTGTCCATTGACATCCTCTCCTTTTGAGAACAATTTTGGTAAAGCCCCAAAAGTCAAACATCTCAATAATATGTATTTTCCCCTTTGTCTCCCACTATCACAGGGCTCAAGGTACCATCCCCCAGGCCTCCAAATCCTAGCCCATAGCAGTATTGCTCCACCTCCTGGGCTACCCTAAAACAACCATTTAAGAAGGGAACCAGAAGCCAGAACTAGATTCCCAAATGCAGAACTCAAACCAAACAGTAGAATGCATTTTGATACTATAATTACCATCCAAACAGTAAAATTATGCTCATTATCAACAAGCCATTTATACATGCCTCCCATCCCCAAGCTGAGTTCACTACCCCAAAAGTGAGAAAACAAAAATAAATTTTTTACATATGTTGTACTATTTATTTTATTGTAAATTGTTATACATCATTCTGAGTGACTTGGTGATAGGTATGGGGAGACACTTCGGAAATAAAACTAGTTTTAATTCTGAAAGAACATAGGGTAATTTTTGTTTTTCTTATATTACATGTAGTATAATCATCTACTTCTACTTGTCAAATGTAATGATTATATGTCCATAAGAACTTTTCTGTAATCCAAAATGTAGAGGAAACGCTTTTGAAATATGAGTTAATCATAGTTGTTTGTTTAAAATTACAGCTAATATACTGATCATTTAAAAGTTTAGTTTTTTGTCTAATTTTGGATTAAAATTATATGTATATTTGGCTATAATAAAGGTGAGGCTTTGTATTTAAAAAATAAGAAAGGAAAGGAAAAGAAATCACTATTTAACTGGAGCTTTAGAGCAACAGCTGTAAAACTTGCTTGGTGCGTTCTAATTGCCATGAGTAATAGAAAGAGGCTTTGAAAAGTAATCCTTTGCAATGTTTAAGATAATAATATTCCAACCAAGTGCAGTTGTTTTAAAAACTAAGTCTATACTGAACCAATTAGAGAGCTGGGTGTCACAAATAACAGGTGTGGAGAAATATATATCAATGTACGCAAAGAGCAGCTATCCTCAGGAAGCAGGGACTGAATTTAGAGCATAAGTCCTCAAGAAAAGACTCCTCAAGGATAATAAACCTCAAGTGCCATATGAGTTGAAATGGATCATTAAACACAAAGTTTATATACAAATGATGGAGCACAAATACTAGTTTTCTGTTCTCTTCTAAACATGGCCAGACCTCTTTCCGGACCTGGAAAAAGATGTTTTCACAAGTAGCCTGTTTGTATTTTCAAGTCTTTGTTCATTAAATGTGACAAAAACTATTTTTAGTTTTCACTCTTCAGTATACATTCCCACACAAAAAACGCCATTTAACACTGAGTTAAGGTTAGACTACTTATCTCACCAACAAAAAACTCGAAACATAAGGGAGTATACAATAAGTCATTCAACAAATCTTCTACACTCCACTCATCACATCCCCTTCTCGACCACAGCTGCCTACCGTTTCACTACTTCACATCTTCACCCTCAACCTGAACAACCAGCCTTAACTTTGCCATATTTATTGACTTTGTGTTGCTTTCATAAGTTATAGTCTACATAGTTCTGATCGTGGTTTTGTATTGGTTTGTAACTGTGGCATAGTATCAGATGAACAATAGTGGCTGTGAGGATTTTTTTTAAACATTTAGGAAGTTTCATGAATGGATGATGTATGTTGGTAATTGTTTGCAATTAGGCAGTCATTTTTATGTGGCAGTATCAATGTGGTATGTTGGTGTATTATATTTATGGTCAGAGTTCAGGTTGAAAATTGGCTGCTCAAGGGGATGAAGGAGACATGGATCATGTGTGCTGAATGGGAAGTACTTAATGAGTGGAGTGGAGTCGTAGTATTGCATGAGTTTTTACAGTTTGCTTTGAAGGATGATGCAGACTAGCAATCTTAAGTCAAAGTTTAAAACTGGAATTTCCCAGTTTTTTAAATGTGCCCATACTATGTGACAGCATCCATGTGAACAACTATCAGTATTGATATGTACAATCCTCTGTTTGCCTTCCCACCAGAACCTTCTTATGCCTCTTAATAGCTCAGCTTCCCTTTTGAATCCCGTAAAGCTGAAATCTTTTCTTCCATGTGATACTGTAGAGCTCTTGTTCCCCTCCATGTCTGATTATCTGCATACTCTCACCCCACCAATATCGCTGCTTTTTATCATGGCTCCCTACGTTCATACTACTTTCAGCTTTTAACTGATGATCTGTCTATACCAGTGGTTCCCAAACTTTAACAGCCTGTGGACCTCTTTCACTAAAATGTCAAGTCTCGTGAACCCCCTTCCTAAAAATGAGTATTTCCAGGAATTTTCTCCTTTACCTGAGTATAAATTATAAAAGCAGTGATCTTGGAAATATAAAATTAGTTTTTATGACATGCTTATTACACACTATTATTAATTATCATTACAGTATTTTTATTACATTATGCAAATGGCAACACTCTTCCAAGATCTCACTTTCATAGCTTGTATCACTTTGAATTGTTGTAAGACAAGGCTCTTATGTTTCATCAAGGAGTATCAGATGTAAAAAGGCATGAAGGTATTTAAGAAGCCACTCAAAGAGTTCCTCCTATACAAGCATTCAGGTCTTGAGCAGTCCAAGCAAACACCACACATTACAACAAAGCTTAAACTCGTTCTTCATAATAATTTTAAAAGCAATACTAGCTGCCTATTTAATTTTAAAAACAGCAAAAAATATCCACCTCCCTTTCCATTTCTTATAAGGAGTCTTGAAGTTGAAATCTCCTCTGTGTGAAAGATATGCTTGCTTTGATCTGCTTAGCTCTTGGAAGTCCAGGGGCTCTGGGCTGCTGGTCCCATGCTGCCCTGGATTCCTAGGAACAGCTCTGTCTGCCATTAGGGAATTTTTTCCCGAGAACCCCCTGTAACATTTCATGAACCTCCAGGGGTTCACGTACCCCAGTTTGGGAACCACTGGTCTATACATATAGATGTATTTATATTTATATACATTCATGTTAACATACATTTCATCTAAAAGTTGTAGAAGTAGGGAAAGGGAATATGGTGACCAGCTGAGATGTTGGGAGAGCTCATAAAGGAATGGAGCTGTATGAGTGTGTGCTATCAGTGAGGGGATGGGGGCCAGACAGTCCCTCCAAGCAGGAGGTCCGGAAGTTTTTTCAAGGAGTAGAGATATGAGGCAGGGGTATGAGGCATACCTTTCAACTGGCTAAGCTCCAAATGTGCAGTGCAATGTGACAAAGACCGCAAATTAAGGACACATGCAAGAAATTTAGGATGCTGTGAAACAAGTTCCTTTTAATGTAAATAGATAATTTGATGATCTCTTTTTCTTGTAATTCTCTTGCTTTTAAATAATTTTCAGCAATAGAGGGAGATGCCAAATTTGTATAGATTTTAGGTCACTTTGGCATTAAAATGAGTGACATCAATAAAATGAGGGGTAGGGTAGTGGGCCACAGGGGGTGAAGAATAGAGAAATGGGGCTTGAGCACTGGGAGAGACCTGCAGGTGGAAAAGAAGGGGAATGTTTCATCAGACTGCAGATTCTCTCCCCTCTACTTTTTACCCCCACAACCCCTCTTCCCCTGCCCCCCACAGTTCACCTCTCCCCCATGTCTCCTTATTCCTGCGCATCTGCTATAGCTCCTTGCCGTACCATGTCATCCCAGGATTTTTGTGCCTCCACACTCTTGGTCTGATCTGCTCCCCTCATTTCTGAGCACCACTACTTCTCTTGGTTCCCTATGGTGGTTGAGGAAGTTGGTGGGGCCAGGAAGTAATCAGAATGTGTGTAGTGGGGAATTTGGGGAATAGAATTTTGATTGGGGGAACCAGGCTGTGGACCACATTAGCACTCGAAAGTTGACCACATCATTTGTGGCTCTTTTCCTGGGGCACTGGGTCAGCATGGACACGAGGAGCCCTTGATGTGGTTTCAGTACAGGGACACCCGCAATTCCCCTTTCAAAAACGGAGCATTTTTAAATGTTTTAAATATTAAATTCAATAGTCCTCTGAAAAGATACTGTTTTAAATCTGAAGAACAAACTCAAACTTTAAAGTGTAGAATGATGGGATTTTAGTCCTGCTTTAAGTGCAAATCTCATTGTCCGAACTATTGAGTCCTTTCCAACTTCTTGTCTTTATTATAAATACTACTATGTAGATCAAATTCTACTCTGTATGGCTTATTCCTGCAAAGGGTAGTGGGAACTCCAACTGGCTATGGGTTTGCCACCCAGCAGGAGAGGCAAAGGGCTCTCATCTCTAAATCTGTTGACCAGTATAGATCTTGTGAGCTGTAGTGGAGGCAAGATGCCTCAGTACAGCCATCTACCACTTCATCAGCTCCCTGCAGTCCTGGAACCTGGACAGCAAGTTTATTGCCCTAGAAACTCCCTCCAAGGGGGAGGAAGTGCAAGTTACTGCAGCTTCTACAGTGGGCGTCGGCAACCGTTCAGAAGTGGTGTGCCAAGTCTTAATTTATTCACTCTAATTTAAGGTTTTGTGTGCCAGTAATACATTTTAACGTTTTTAGAAGGTCTCTTTCTATAAGTCTATAATATATAATTAAACTATTGTTGTATGTAAAGTAAATAAGGTTTTTAAAATGTTTAAAAATCTTCATTTAAAATTAAATTAAAATGCAGAGCCCTTCAGACCAGTGGCCAGGATCTGGGCAGTGTGAGTGCCACTGAAAATCAGCTCATGTGCTGCCTTTGGCACCCGTGCCATAGGTTTGCCTATCCCTGCTCTACAGTAATTTACATTGGCTTTCTTATGTTTTTTTGACAGGAGACCCCACCAAAATCATTTGACCCTTCTCCCTTTTCTTCTCACTTTGCACTGCCCCTTCACTACCTGTGGAAACTGAAGGATATAAATTCACACTGTGCAGAAGTCAAGCATAGGAGTTTATTACGTACAACGCTGACGGAATGTCACCTTGCTTATTAGGCTTAGAGACCCTGTCAATTAATTGATTGCAATGAATTATATAGATTTGCCATGGGTGGAGGAAAGTGACGCGGTAGGCATCCAGTACCCCCGGATATGCCTTGCACAGCAAGACAACACAGCAGCCAATGGTCAAATGTTACATAATGCCTCCACCCATGGTTTCAGATTAACAAGTTAACATGTAATTAGTACTTTAATGAACTGTATTAGTATTATATATATATGTTGAATTCAGTTTGGGGTCCATAGGAATGAAATAGCTCCTCTGATTATTTAGCAGGTACATACCTAGGGGTTAAAGCAAAGAAACAATGAAAAGTATATGTCAATAAGAATTGTCTTTCAAGTTGCTCCTTTATGTTTTAAGGCAGGCATTGGTCCCTGGGAAAGGGAGCCTGGGAAGAAGCCATATTTTATACTGACATGCCAACCTTTTATAAACTCAAGGTTGGTCTGTGGGAAGGACTCCTCCCTACAGAAGAAACTAATGCAACAGAAACAGGATGTCTTTGTTCCATTTGCAAATTTGAATAAGTTACACTTATTTAGTTATGCTCCAACATTTGCCATTTTGCTGGCTATGATTAAACAAAGCAAGATTATTTTCTGTTATTCTGCGTTCTTTTAGCTAATTACTATTTGCTAGGCCTCTTAACCAAACTCTGGATTTTAGGCCTCTGAAAGCTGACACAAAGCCATACACCAAATTGTATGCAACAGCCATGGATTTTAACCCTTCAAACCCTAATGGTGGAGCTTTGCAGGACTATAGAAAGGAGCCAGTAACTGCACACTTCTGTACTCTTCCAAAGCTAGGCTCTCCTCTCTCACCAGATCAGAAAACAATAGGGACCTATATTTGGAGCCCAATCCAATGGTTCTTAATCATGCAAAAATCTCATTGAAGTCAATAATATAGAATGGGGTGTAATTCCAGGAAGAGTTTGGCCCAAATGGTGTTTTGCCTGAATAAGAACCCCCCAGAAGTGGTGTGCTTTCATGTGCTTCATTTTGTGTGAGATACCTTGTGTGAGATAAGTCCTTTTGTGTGCTTCATTTTAGGGTGGGATAACTTAAACCATTAAAAGTAACATTAACCACATCTGCTTTTAAAATGAAGACATTTAGATACTATCCATTAATCAAACATGTAATCTAGCCTTTGGCTTCTCAGAGAGGTTCTATTTATATCAACTACCATAAACATTTTTTTGAAGTTGATCATTTTATATAAAAACTGTAAATTAATATTTTCTGGGACTTAACAAATAATGAGAGAAAAATAGTGCAACCAAATATATTTTTCAAATCCTGGTCTCTAAAGAGTTTTAACATTACTTTTTCAAGAAGGATGAGGGGAAAAATAATTTTAGTCCATAACCCATAAATTCTCCTCCCCTTGCTTTTTTTGTAAATTGCTCATTTATGAAATTACTTTCACTCTGAAATAAAAAATTCTGAAAACTAAAACTTGCAGCAGAAAAAGGAGAAATTGGTCTTTACAGAGGTTTAATAACATTACCTATAAATCCTTTCATTGTAAGGATCAGGATGCAATTCTCAATGAGAGATTTTTGTAAGCAAGATTTACAAGATCATATCCAAGTTTTATTTTGAAGGAGAATTTCTTTTAATGTTACTACTTTGTTCTGAAAGAAAGCATTTCGGCTATTTTAAATGATATAAAAACCATTAAAAACACAGAATTTTAAAAGAATAAAAATTATATTACTACTTTTAAGTGAGATAAATAATTACAGAAGTCAATATACCAACAAGTCCACTCCCTGTCAAGCTTTGGATCAGATCTTGCCTTTTTAGATTATTCAAAACTTTAAAATCAGTGGAAATTCTGCATTTGCAGTGGTTTCGGGACTGGATCTGAAAGTTCACTTTATTACTGCTGTCAGACATTTCTAATTAAACTTGTTTTTAATTTAAGTATTTTTGGAGGTGGGAGACACACCCACAATTCGCATTTTTTTTAAATACAGAAAGGTCAGTAAATTGCAACTTTTAAGAGGAAAAAATCTGTTTTTATACATCTTTAGATTAAAAAATATAAAAATTGTCCAGCATTTTATAACTTCAGGCTTGAAGAAATCTTGGAGGCTTTCTACAGGTTTTTAGGAAAAAAACACAGTGTTTTTATTTTTTAAGCAAATATAAAAGAAGCAGATTACAACTTTCAAGTGAAAGTGAGCAGCTCAGCTATTTCTAGATGTCAGATCTACAACTCTCTTTAAAAAAAACTTTTTACAGTGTTGGACTTTAAAAAATGAAGAGAAGCGTGTTAATTAGAGCTTGGAAAATAAGAATAACGTCTGTGTGTGGTGGCTGCGAGTGTCTTTTTCTCTCCCTCTGCTTTTTCTCCCTCCGTGTGGCTGGCAACTCCTGTTCTGTGCTCGGCTGTGCAGTGTAGTGCAGTGATCTCCTCTCTCTTTCTCTTTCTCTCGCTCTCTCTTCCCCCCTCCCTACCGCCCTCCCTTCTCTCTGTCTCTCGCTCTCTCTCTCTTACACTGCCAGCCCCTGATGTGATGGCGAAGAAACCCCGTTGACAAGGCACTGCTTTTTCATGACGGTGAGTTTCCCTTTGAGTGTATTATAATTTTGTGATAAAAATTTCAAGGAAAAAAAAACCACACAACCTCCTTCCTCCCTTCCTTCGGGGAGGGAAAAGAGAGGGGGGAAATCTATCTCCAGACAGACAGAAAAGAAAGAGGAGCAAATTAACAACCAGGAGTTGCCAAAACCAGGATATTAGGTTTCAGCCCAGAGAGCTATTGGCTCTGGGGCTATGTATATAAATATATATCTAGAGAGAGCGAGAGGGGAGACAGGGAGGAAGAAGAGGGATATTTTGGTGGGTGGTTGTTGGGCAGATGCTAATTCACATGGAAATGAAATATTTATTTCTTTTTCAGCGAGGCTGCGGTGGTGGCTGCTGGGGCCACTTGGAGAAAAAAAAGTTGTTTCTTAAAATAAAGAAGAGCGCGAGAGAGGAGGGAGATAAGGTTTCAGGTCCAGGCTGATAACTGCAGAGAGGGGAGAGGTTTGGGGTGGTGTTTTTCCCCCCTCTTCTTGCTGATGCCATGCAAATGCAGGAGAGGAGGGGGAAAAATCTCTTTTAATGACTCATTGATTGAGCTGGTTTAAAATTAGTTGCTGTTGGTCTTTTTTTATTATTATTTTCCGCCCCCTTGATGGCCATCAAGAGAGGGCTGGAGAGAGGAGAGAGAGTGTGTGTGCGTGTGCGAGGAGCGAGGGGGATAGAGAGAGTGTGAGAGGGAGAAAGAAAAATAATCTTTTCAAATCTCCTCCCTCTTTTTCCCCCCTCGTTTCTTTGCTTTTCTCTGCAGCTCTCTGGGCTGCGAAACACTCTTTCTTCCTCCTCCTCGGAAAATGGAGACACTTCGTCTCTCTCCTGCCCGTGTGGGGCTGGCGAGGATTTTTCTTTTTTTCTTCACTCCTGGCTTGATTTTTCCCCCCCGCTGTCCACCACCCCGATCTTGTCATTCCGCCGACTCTGTTTCTCCGATGTGGGGGTGCTGCGGATTTATTTTTCGTCGGTTTTGTGGGAGCCGGTGGTTTTTGCTGGTTTCTTTGCAGGGTCCGTCTCGGGTTGCCTGTCTGTGTTTTCTCCGCGGCGTGGAGCTGATGGTCCCTGGGTGTGCGGGCGAGTTTGAGGCGCTGGATTTGCGTTTAATAATATTTTTTTTCCGTTGTAGACTCAGGCTCTTCCCCCTTGACCTGTAATCTCTGTGTTTTAAACCGGGATAATAAACCGACTCTCTCCAGTCACCCTGGGGCTTTGCATTGTTGTCGGGGCTGTCTGGGGATCTGCTGCTCGGCTTTTCCGCGTCTCTGCTTCATCCGATTAGTCCTCTGAGCATTTTTTGAAAAATCTCCGTTTGCACTGGAGCCAAAGCCAGACACGGGTGGCATTATTGGGGGGCTCCATTGAAATCTTCCGAGCTGGGGAAGGGTAAAGTAGTTGGTGGATATTGTCGGGGGGGATGTTGCTTAATTTTAGCTGCTTTCTCCTCCAACCTTAACAAAAAAACCCACCCCTCTTTCCGATCACGGGGTTGTGGGGAAAGCGCATTTACACGGCACCGCATTTTTTAAAACCCCCTCTAACGACTAAGGGGAACTAGTAGGGCACGTTTGTGTTTAAAGCGTTGTTTAATAAGCAGTGGGGGAGGGGACAGGAGAGGCGGGGGGTGTGCGAGGCCTTCTGCTTCCCCGGACACACGCTCTGCTCGCCCCAGTCTCTCCAGGATTTCAGTTCACAGGAGAAAGCTCCGCTGCTGCTGTCTCTGGACTTGGCTGTTTGTTTGCGGCGCGGTGTGTGACCGGGCGAGCAGGAGAAGATGGCGCTGTCTGGCCGCCTGCCAGCGTTTGTTGCGCAGTTTCACTGTGACTCTCCTCCCTCCTGGCCGCCTCCCCCACAGGCGCCATTTTAAAGGCCTGGGTGGTTGGTTCGCCCTCCTCCCCTTCATGTTTCATTCCACGATGTGGGGCGTCGCTCCCCCCTGCCCATCTGTGGCCATTTCTTTTGCTCGTTCAGCCTGTTGGAAATGCTGCTTGTGCAGCAAAGAGCACTTCGCTCCTCACTGGGGGAAACCTCCTTTCCCTGGTCTCCTTCACTGTGGAGATGGGTGTGGAAGTCTCGCCCTCTTTTTGGGGAGATGAAAGGTCACGTTGCTGGGTGTGTTAAGGAAACATGACAGGGGTTATTTACTTTGCTCTCAGTAGATGTGTCAGAAAGGGGCCCATACCCATCTTCTCCACTTGATTTTAAGTCTCTTCCCTTCCTCCCCTGTTCAAATGGTCCCCACAGCCCTTGACTAAGGGGCCAGAGCTAGCAGTGCACCCCTGGGAGGTGTGAAATGCCTTTAGCTCCAGATGACTTCAGTGGGGTGTGAGGGAGGTCTGTGTCCCAGAGGGTGGAGACCCTGTGGTTTAAAGGCTGATATTGCGAGTGGAAGGTTTATTTACCCATGGATCCAAAATGTGTCCCAAATTTGGGGAGGGAAACAGCCCCTCATTTGAAATTCATTTCACAGCCAGATTAAAAGCATTTCTCTCCTTGTGGTGAAGGCTGCTGTCTCAGGCTTTGATGATGCTCAGACATTAAGGCATGTTAATAAATAAAAAAGTAATAGGAATAGAGATTTTTGAAATGTCTCATAATACATGACAAATTAAAAATTCTTTATCACTAGAAAGACCATAAAACCCACCTTTAAATAGCCTTACAAAAGTCTACTTAGCCACATGCCCAGGGTAAATAACCCATTTGGTGGATGAGTAAACAACACATTTTCTTGTCCTCTGTGAGTTAGACATAAATGAATATTTTGTGTGTGTGTGTGTGTGTGTGTGTGTGTGTGTGAGGGCTGATATGTTTTCATGATAATTTTTAAGGTTGATTTTAAAAGAATTTCCCAATGAGAAGGCTCCCTCCCACTGGCTGTAACATGGTAGTTCTGTTATGGTGAAATGGTTTTTTTGTTTGTTTTGGAGCTGTGTTTATTTCAGTGAGACCGTTGAAATCTCCCTCCTATTTAAAAAAATAAAACTTTTTCATTCAAATTCTACACCGTTTAACGTGTACTCATTAATATGCACATTTTTAAAAAAGGATAAAATATATATTCAAGACACATGAATGAACTCTGTCAAACTGTAAAAAACTACTGAAGCATGTGCCACATTGTTTTTCCCTTTGAATTTTATATCTTTTGATACATCACAGTATGTACCTGTCGAACTCAGACTTCTGATTCTTTTATGATGGTACTGAAAGACTTTCTCATTTGGGATTCGTTTTAAGGCATTTTTAAAAGCTTTTGCCTATTGGCGATGAAAGGATTTTGATTTCAGTGAGGAATTTAAACATGTTGCTCATTTAATTTTTTTAAAATCTCTCCCTTTATATAAACTATGATGTCTAAAGCAGCGGTTCTCAAACTTTTTGAGACCGCGACCCTTTTTCCCTTCCTCCCGTGCTGCGGCGGACCCTTGTATGTCTGCTGAAAAGCCGCTGAATGCGGAAGTAATGCGTTCGGCGGCTTTAAAGCGGCACTGGGAGCTCGCAACCCCCCTGGAGGTTTAATTTAAAATCAATTAAAAGGGAGGGGAATTTTTGTTTGCTTACGAATTTTATATTTTTTAAAACATGAAAACGTGTTACTTTCAGAGCTGTTATTTTACATTATTTTGCTAAGAATAATATTGAGGGCTTGAAGGAGAAGTCACTTTATTAATAGTAGTGATTATTTATACTACAGAAGATACCGGATTTGCACTAATGATTGGGAGATCCCTTGTGGATTATTGTACTAATTTGTGCAGATTAGTAAGTAAGTGACAAAAATATGCTAACAATACTAAGGATACTGTGTCAGTAACTGCTTAATCCTGCAAATGTTTAAACGCATGTACATGTGTACTTGTGAGTAGTTCCAAACATTTAGAGGATCGGGACCTAAATGTACTAAAGAGCATTTTAACAAGTGTCACTTTGGCCTGGTCTCTACTTGAAAGTCTTCCTGGCACAGCTGTGTTAGAAGTGTGAAAAATTGCATCCTTAATCAACCTACCTGTATTAGCAAACGCTACTGTATAGATGCAGCTATACCAGTAATAAATAAATAAATAAATAAATAAATCCTTTTGTTGGAATAGCTGATTTTGTTTGGTATAAGGCAGTGGTAGTTAGTTTTTTGTCAAGGTCCAAATTTCTTGGTCAAGGTCTAGGCTCCAGAAAATGTAAACCCAGTAATGATAATAAATAAATAAAAAGATTTCAGGATCCATTCAAAAGTGTCTGGTGGTCTGATTTTGGCCCGTAGTCACTTACTGACTACCCCTAGTATAAGCTATATTCACAGAAGTGTTCTTTTGACAGTGTAAACTGCTTTTCTTCTAGGATGGTCAATATAGCTTTACCAGCAAAGTCAAGATACTGGTGTAGATTGTTGCTTATAAGGGTAAATGGCGTCTTTGCAGGTATTGCAGTGCCCCTCCAAAGTAAGATTAGTGATAGCAGCAAAAGCACATTTTTGCTAGTATAATTACATCTATGGTAGGGCTTGTGCTGGCACAGCTATATAAGTCCGGATCACACTCTTTTACATCCCTAACGGACATAATTTTGTTAACAAGAGCATGAGGGTAGCCACAATTATACCTGCAAAAAAGCCCTTTTGCCAGTATAGCCTGTTTTGTATGGGGAGATGGTATAAGCTATTCTGGACAGTATGAAAAGCATCTTCACTTGGAAGCTTAATTGATATAGCTATACTAGCATAGCTGTACCAATAAACCCTTCTAGTATGAACAAGACCTTTGTGCTTGCTTACTTTAGAAAGTTTTGCCTTTCTAATTACACTAGTATAAAGCAGCAGGAAAAAACCCTGTAGTATGAATGCAGTTATACTGGTTTAAAAGTGCTTATTCTGGTTTGAGAAGTGAAAGTTAGATAGGTAAAAGGCACCTTTATACTGTTATAACGGCATCCTCCACATAAGAGCTTATGGTGGTGTAACAATGTAGATAAAAAAACCCCACACCCCTAAATAACAGTTATAGTGTTACAATTTTTCTAGTGTGGACCAGCTCTTTGATTTAGTTACAGAAACCCGATTTTACTCTGTTTTTTCATTCAGAATAGTTGTGTTTACAGATTAATGAAATGAGAATTAACAAAATTAACACTATATAATACATCCCTTCCCCTCTTAACTGGATTCCTCATCTAGATGATGTATCTTCTAGAATTGCTTCAAGAAGCATTTTGAATGAGAAAAAGTTCAAAAAAAATGTCAGAGATCAATCTTAAACCTTAAACCAGTCTTAGACCTTAAAATACTATGCAAAATCCATCATCACAAGGTAATTTTTAAAAAAACAAACACAAAAGCTTTAAAATTAATTGCAACTGGAAAGGACCATCTTTCAAAGTGCTAATCTTGTAACACTTCACTCATGCAAAACTTCTATGGACTTTCAGCTGTCTACAATGCATTTTTGTCAGTAAAATTACTGTTGGTTGGGGTGTGTGACAAACACCCTCGACTGAC
Organism: Dermatemys mawii; assembly: GCA_007922305.1. Lineage (NCBI taxonomy): Eukaryota > Metazoa > Chordata > Testudines > Dermatemydidae > Dermatemys > Dermatemys mawii. The sequence goes on from ML677362.1 coordinate 17,372,108, forward strand.
AAAAGTGTTACTGACAAAAAGTGCCAGTGTGGACAGCGCTTTGTCAGTGCGAGACACTCTCCCATTAACAAAGCTACTGCCCCTCCTTGAGGGTGATTTTATTTGGTTGGCCGAAGAGCTCTCTCCTTCTGACAGAGAGCGGCTACACTGCGTACCTTACAGCTGCTTGGCTGTAGTGGCACAGCTGGACCGCTGTAAGGTGTACAGTATAGACATAGCCTTGATATGAATTTTGCCTGAGTGAGGAGTTACAGGGTTGCGTGCTAAGAGCTGAGTTTGTTTAGAACTTTGTGGCTGTTGGTGAAATCCTGGACCCACTCGGGTAAAAGTAACTTAAAGGTCTTACCGGTACTCCGGAGTCCTGAGGAGAGGGAGCCTTTAAATCCTCTGGCAGAGCTTTAAAAGCTTGGGGCTCTGCTGCGGTAGCAGCAGCTGGGAACCCATGGCCTTTTAAATCACCACCGGAGCCCTGCTGCCACTACCCCAGGACTCCAGCTGCAGGGCTTGGGTGCTGAATTAAAGGACCCCAGAGGGTAGTGGCAGTGGGAGCCCCATGCCCTTTAAATAGCCATCCGAGCCCCGCTGCCGGAGTCTTGGGGTAGCAGCGGCAGCTGGGAGCGATTTAAACGGCCCGAGGCTCCCAGTTGCCTCTACTGCAGCTGAGCCCTGGGCCCTTTAAATTGCTGACGGAGCCCCAGGGGTCCCGGCTGCCGCTGTGACCCACAGGGCTCCCGCTGCTGCTACCGCCCTGGGCCCTTTAATTCATCCCTGGAGCCTGGCTGCCAGAGCCCTGGGGTTGTGGCAGCGGGGCTCAGGTGGCGATTTAAAGGGTCCGGGGCTCAGCTGCCGCTACCACCCCCAGCTCTTTAACTTGCCACTGGAGCCTCGCCGCCGCTAACCCAGTGCTGTTGCCCGGGTGGTAGTGGCAACCGGAGCCCCGGACCCTTAAATTGTCGCTGGAGCCCTGCTGCCAGAGCCCTGGGGTAGCAGCAGCAGGGCTCTGGCGGCTATTTAAAAGGCCCAGGGTGGTAGTGGCAGCAGGGGCCCCGGTCTCTGCCGCTGTTACCCTCGGGCTCCAGGAGTGGACAGTGACGGCATTTTAAAGAGCCCTTTAAGTTGACTCCTGGGGAAGCTGGTCCGCCCCGGTACGGCGCATGAATAGCTTTACCAGCTTCCTTGCACCTCTGCACCCACTGAAGTGAATGCCAAAACTCCCATTGACTTTGAGCCAAGAATCACCTTGTATCTTTCTTGAGGATTTTCACTCTGGTTTTCTGGGCAAACTAAGTACTATTAGTTCAATGTGTTCAAACATTCAAACTGTTCATTCATGTATTAGTTCAATGTGTTCAAACGTTATTTGGTTTCTAGAACAGGATAATTGAAAGGTACATGGTGTCATGTTCAGCATGAGTTATCACCAGTAATATGGTATTACTTCATACATACCTCTGTACTTTAAAAGTGTTCTTTCTGTCTTTTCCAAGATATCTGATTATTATTTTAGTTACTAGTCAGGTGTATTGACAGGAATGCAATTAAAAATGTCTGTGCTGGACACTAATTTACAAGTAAATTAAGTAATCACATTCTGTTCCCAACATTTTAAAATCTGGGATTGCATTAGGTCACTTTCTCTGGCCAATACCTTTAAAAATATGTAAACATAGCAAAAGAGCATGAGATACAGCTGTTCTGAACAGCAGATTAAAATAAAGCCAACTGTAAAAACTGGTACAAGAAATTATTCATAACACTATATTGCAATATAGCAGGTACTGTAACATGCTATGATATTGAATATGGTGGTGTTTTTAAATATTCAAGAACATCGCAGCATATAATAGAGAAAGAAATACCAGTTTTAGGCAACAACACTGGGATTTTTAGGAATGTATACAGACTTTTTTAGACAGTAATTTAGTTTTGCTTTCATTGATGTGCATATTCTTAAAATGTCAGCAGACATTATACAGTTTTCACAGTACTGTACATCCAAGCCTCTATGGATATATATTTAGGGCCTTAGTACAGGTATGTGAAATTCAGAATGGTTTCCCAAAACTCTAATGAGGCCCTCCTTAGTTTTCTAAGCTGTATAAACGATGAATGAAATTTAAGGAATATTTAGTACTGGATGAACTGCCTTTATCTTTTTGTTTTCCTTGTACAGTGCTTTAGTGTGCATGTGTTACTTACCCTTCCAGTGCAGAAACACTTTATAAAGATACAATCCTCTGAGATGATTAATGCCTCCTGAAAGGGAATTAGAGTGTAGTGGGAGTTGAGGACATGTGTGGAGGTGTCCAGCAGCCCATTGGAGCTAGGACTTTATGTATACAATAGGTGATTGTAGGGTTGTATGTAATTTATAAAACTACTATATGATATATAGTATACATAATGTTATATTCCACAAAGTAGTTTTCCAGCCTTTTATCAACCAGTAGTTTTTCAGTAAGGGGGCATCAGTATACAAATTGTTCTGGTCCAAAATTTAAATTACACCTTTCTTGTCATAGAAGTACTTTGAGAATATTAATATAATATTAAAATATTAATATTTATTTCCAGAATCACACAATTGATTTGCAACCTTATAATCTAATCTTTTAAATGAAATATTCCTCAGCATGAGACCCCCTACATCAAAAATCTATATTATACAGAGAAAAAAGTTGAAATTTTAAAGAGGTGCCAATGAAAAAGCAAATGTTTGTGATTCTATCTTGAAAATATATAATGTATTTTGGAGTATAAGTGATTTTTCATAAAGTACCATAGTTATATAATTGCTGAGGCTTATCTTTGGCTGGGCCTGGGGAAAATATTCACAGGACACAATTGTACCTTTATTAGAATATGAACAGAAAGTACAGTTTGTGAGTGGACGACTAACTGAAAAAGTTTACTGTACTTTTCTGAAATTAGTTTCACTTGCTGGTTTTAATGTATAAAAATGACACCTTAATAGTAGTTCATCCATTTTTCCACACTATTCTCTTTATACATTTCATAGTCTTAGTTTTAATATAGTCAATTATATTCCACAGCGTTGGCCACTTTTTTTCCAATGAACATTCTCTAGCAGTTCTGGTGCATAATTTTCAAACTAACGGGGGTAGAGAAGAGAAATATATTTTAATAACGTTTCCTGTACTCCAGTTGTGCAAAAATCAAAATTTGCTTCTTGAGAGCAAAAGGCAGACAATCTGAGGGAGCAAACTTTATGGTTGATCATTTATATGATCCGTAAGTTTTTTGTGAGAGTCAGATAATATCCCCTTGTTGGAAGGTTCTCACATTGCCATTTTTAATAGCATTTTGGAAATTTAAAAAACAAAAATATATCGTAATAAAGGTTTGAGTTTACTTTTATTTATTGTTTTTGCGTATTGCAGAATTCTCAGACAATACAAGCCAGATTCCTTGCAGAGCTCCCTTCAGTTACATTTGGGTCCTTTGTTTTAAATAGGAAGCAAACATATGGTAATTACCAAATTGAAATCCTAGTATGGACAAGGCAGTTGTTGTTTTAATGCATTAGCAGGTCTATATAAATGCATGATAAAATACACCTTTTTTTCCCCTGATGTTAACACCCTTGGGGCAATCTTGGCCCCATTGATGTCAATGGGAGTTTGCCATCAAATTTAGTAGGGTCAGGATTTCACTCTCGGGGTTTTGTCTGTGCAAACATTGCAAGATCAGACATTGTGTTACACACAGCTTTGATGTAATTATGTTAATAAAGGATATAGTGGTAGTCTTGATTCTGAATTTTCTTCCTTCCATTGCTTTGAGTTGTGCCATAGTAAGTTTTAGGGCTGTCAAGTGATTAAAAAAATTAATTGCAATTAATTGTGCTGTTAATAATAAAATACCATTTATTTAATTTTTTTGGATGTTTTCTACATTTTCAAATATATTGATTTAAATCACAACACAGAATACAAAGTGTACAGGGCTCACTTTCTATATTGTGCTGAGTCATCCTCCGTGCTATAACATAAAATATATGGCAGAATGCGGATACAGCAGATCAGGAGAAGTACAATTTTCCCCCAAGGAGTTCAGGCACAATTGTAATTAACACACTGGTTTTTTAAGACATCATCAGCATGGAAGCATGTTCTTCAGAATGATGGCTGAAGCATGAAGGGGCATATGAATGTTTAGCATATCTTGCAATGACGGCTACAAAAGTGCCAGGCAAATGCCTTATCTCACTTTCAATTGACATTGTAAATAAGAAGCAGGCAGCATTATCTCCTGTAAGTGTAAACAAACTTGTTTGTCTTAGTGATTGGCTGAACAAGAAGTAGGACTGAATAGACTTTGAAGGTTCTAAAGTTGTACAAAGTTGGGGGGGGGTTTTTTGAGTGTAGTTATGAAAGCAAAAATATTTACATTTGTAATTTACACTGTCACGATAGAAATTGCACTACAGTACTTCTGTGAGGTGAATTGAAAAATACTATTTTTGTTTATCATTTTTACAGTGCAAATATTTGTAATAAAAATAATATAAAGTGAGCACTGTATACTTTGTATTCTGTATTGTGATAGAAATCAATATATTTGAAAATGTAGAAGAACATCCAAAATATTTAATACATTTCAATTGGTATTCTATTATTTAACAGTGCGATTAACTACAATTTTTTTTAACCACAGTTAATTTTTTTGAGTTAAATCATATGATTTAAACGTGATTAATTGACAGCCCTAGTATGTTTGAATTTTTTACAATTGTACTCAACCCAAGGGAATGAAAATGTTATATATATTTTATCAGAGGAGTGAAATAATTCAGAACTATTGCAATGTAACAAAAATTGTAAGTGCCTTCCTTTTCACATAGCTGTTACAGTGACAAATTTTTGTTAGGATTTTGCATAATGAAAATAGTCAATATTCTAGTAACACTGTTATTTAAAATACTGCAAAATAGCGTAAATATAAGTAAGTATGAAATATTTCATGCTGTTGGCTCTGATGGATCAGTTGTATTGTAAATCACATTAAAAACTCTGATTTCAGATATATTCAGATCAGATACAATATGCAAAATCATATTGAAATTAATGAGATTTTGTGTGGTATACTTTGTGTAATTTAAATACATTTTTAAAAGCATAAACTTAAAATGTTAAGAAAGTAGCTTACTGTGTGTGCAGTTTGGTGTGTTTCAAATTAAACTTGTCCATTTCTAATTTTAAAAAGTAAAAATACATAGAACAGTAATTTGTCTTAAGATATAAAACATTTATAAAGTAATTTTTGTTCTAGTCCTTTTTAAAAACCAAACCAACTAAAATCAAGATATCTCAGTATTTTGTGAATTTTTAACTATTTTAAACTGACTTTTACAACAACAACAAAACAGTGGTCTCCAGGCTAAAAATCTGTGACAAGCTTTAGTTTGATGTGATTTGAAATGGGTTAATTTATACGTACACACATCTTTTGCAACAGTGGTGCCACTCCAATCCCCTTTTTATTGGAGAATTTATATATGGAAAAGAAACCTGAAAAAGCAAAATCCAGTGATGATCGTGTAACACTACAAAACTGATTTTAATATGTAATGTCATTGGAATTTAATGAAATAATTTACAATTTGGGGGGAACAAGAAATTCAGAATGTTTAAATATAAATTGTGATACTGATTTCATGCCTAGTATAAAGTGAACAACATTGTCATTGAAATATAAATAGTGTTCAGGGACAGTTTTTGAGGCAGGTATCATATACAACAAGATTTACCAAGTAGAGTCCTGATTCTGTGAATACAGGAACTCCTCATTTAAAGTCGTCCCAGTTAACGTTGTTTTGTTGTTACGTTGCTGATCAGTTAGGGAATATGTTCATTTAAAGTAGTGCAATGCTCCCTTCCAACGTCGTTTGGCAGCTTTGTCCACTGCTTGAAGGAAGAGTGGCCCGTTGCAGCTAGCTGGTGGGGGCTTGGAACCAGGGTCGACCGGCAGCCCCCTGTCAGCTTCCTGCTCCCCTAAGTTCCCTGTGCAGCAGCTGCCCAGCAGGCTATCACTTCAGATGTCCCTCCCGCCACTGCCATGTGCTGCTCCTGCCCTCTCCCCTGCTCCTGCACCCTGCTTACTCCTTCTCCATATAGAGCAGGCTGGGAACACGGAGGGAGACAGACAGAGAGAACTTGGGGCAGCAGCTGCTGTCTCAACTTTCTTATCCACTTAAAAAGACAATGTGCTTAAGAATGTGGTCAGCTTACTTAGAGGGGCAGTATGCATCTCTCTCTCTCTTTTCCACACACAAGGCGTGTGTCTGTATCTGTCTGCTATGCTGTCTCCCTGCTGTAGAGTGTGAGAGGCTACATTAACAACACGTTAACCCTTGAACTATCTTTTGGCTGAGCTCTCATCATTTAGCACTCGTAAGGTATTCCTTGGGAAATATCCCACCCTTTGAGTCCTCCACCTCAACCAAGCTTCAAAATCATCATCACTGTGTACAAGTATTAAATTGTTTGTTTAAAACTTGTGTGTGTGTGTATATATATAAATATATATAATATAGTCTTTTGTCTGGTGAAAAAAATTTCCCTGGAACCTAACACCCTCATTTACATTAATTCTTATGGGGAAGTTGGATTCGCTTAACATTGTTTCGCTTAAAGTCTCATTTTTCAGGAACATAACTACTACGTTAAGTGAGAAGTTCCTGTACTTATGCACGTTCTTGAAGTTAATGGGACTTTAAGCAAGTTTTTACAGGATTAGAGTCTGTCTTAACTTATTAAAAAACTTTGGCCCATAGTCTACACCTTTCTGCTTTGGTGAAGAGTACAAGTAGTACCTTTAGTGCAGTGGATAAAGAAACTAGAGGTGATAAAATCTTTGTTTCTGTTTGAAAACAGTATTAAACACCATTTTAAGTGTTTTATTTTTTAATTACATTTTTAAGTCTGAAAGCAGCTTTTCCTAGAGATTTCATTAACAAGGAGCTGCTTGTTTCCCCTGCTTACACTAGTGGAGAAGAAGAACCTAGCTATACAACCTAGCTTTCTGATCTCAGATTGGGTTTGCAGGGCTGACAATTAGAAAATCATAGTCTTACTTTTAATCTGAGCAAATTTGATATAGTCCGGGAGAGACATTAAACATGGAACCCTTATTTAGTCACTTGTCAGTGAACTGTGCTTCAAAAGAAAAAATATTTAGAAAAAATGGTTATGTTAATTACAAATATATTCATTTTGGGCCAGATCATGTCTCGTGGCTGTACAGGGAATAAGAGGATTTACGGTGCCCCCATTTTTTCCTGTATGGGCTCCCATGCCATGGGGAGGAGAGTAGCTTACACAGAGCTGTTACATTCCTCTCCCTTGTGCATGCCCAGTCCTCAGTCCACCTCTTCCTGTCCCCGCTCCTTCTCCAGTGCTTCCTGCCTGCTGCTGAACACTGATCCAGGGGTCCCATTGGCGGGCAGGAGATTCTGGGGGGAGAGAAAGGGAGGTGATCAATGGGGCTTGCCTTTGCATGCTGAGCACCCACTATTTTTTTCCAACTCTGGAGCACCCATGGAGTCAGCGCTTGTGGTTCCTAGAGTATTTATTAACAGGTAGACTTGAAAGGATTAGATTTTTATTTGTAAATGTCAGTAAATGTTGATTTCACTGTACACACAAACTGACAAAAATATTTTCATTGATGATAATTGAAATTTACAGATTGGGAAAGTAAGAAAAATGCTATTGGAGAACTTATTAGAGTTTGATGTAAGTTTATTTACTTTGTATACTTTGACATGTCATGTTGACAGTTTGTGTTTTAACTGTTAAGGCTTTCACTTTTTGAGTCTATCTATTGTCATTAAATAATTATTGTCTGACTCACCCATAATATCCTGCAACTGTAAACATTTAAATAGATAAAACTGAAAAAAAAAGCTTATAAGCCACAATTTTGCACAACTGTGAAAATTTAAATAGATAAAAATAGAAAAAGATGCTTAAAATAAACATCAATATTATCTGTTGAAATTATTTTTAAAGAGAAAAATAAAGCTTGCTTTCAGGTTATGAACCTGTATGTTATATTTTGTCCTCAAGCATAATTTATTGAAAAATGATCAGTCGCTGAATGAGCTGGAGAGCTGATAGAACAGATCTGTTAGTTCATACAGTTTGTTTTCTGTCAGTGCTGGATTAATACTAAACAGAACAAAAGTAAAGTCACTACTTAGTTTTACTTTATTTAGTATGTTGAACATGACAGAAGACAGGTAGCTCATCCTTCTTTTCTAGAGTAAGTGTTTATTGAAGTTAACTACATCCAAGGTGTTTTTCTCTCATGCTCTGGTATGTGTATCTAAATTGATTAGTTTGTAGTGTAAGCTGTTTAAATGTAAATTCCTGTCTCATGAAACTGTGAAATATGCCAGATTTTCTGTGCTGTTTTTCTTCTGCAGTCCCTCTCTTTCCTTTGATTGTCTCCTAGAGTGTAAGGCTTGGATCTTTAAGAAATGTTTAAGAAAATTATAGTAATTAACTACTTGGTGATTGTTTTTATCTCCAGTACATAACATAGTTAAAAATTATTAGTTTCCGATGAAAAACACTGCAGATTCTAAGTATGTACATACTTTTAATAGTTTGGGAGGCTAACAGATTTTTCAATATTTGTTGGCATTTTAAGAAATGAGTGAGAGTGATAGAATACATTTGGTCCTTGTCAAACATTATTTGAAGCCAATTGCAGTCTTTGAGACAAAGTCAGAGGTCAGTCAAAGTCTAGAGGGGTGGAGGTTGATATAATTCACATCTTCCAGTTCTCACCCATCACCTCCAGTTTAGACTCACTTAAAGTCCCATAGATTTATTTATTTTCATATACACTTACCATTTATATGCTCAACTTACACTCCACTAGCAGTGAGACTGCAGGAGGTAACAACTCACAGCCCAATCACTGCTATGTTAGAAGCTTGCTTTTAACTGGGGCCTCAGTCTTTTTTTCTTTTGGTTTTGTGAAGTTTAGAAATGATGGACCAAATTTTGTTGGTGTGTGTTGAAGGCTAAAAGGGAGGAGTGTGACCACCCCCCCCCCCCCCCCCCCAAAAAAAGCAAGCAGAAGGGATTATATGTTTAAATAATAAACGATATTGAAAGATAACTTTTCTACAACTTTTTCTAGCTCCTTGGTGTGTACATTACACCAACTTAGCCATCTGTGTGCGCACACATTGGTAAATGGAAATAAATATGTATAAGGGAGTTTAATTTACGTCATATTATACATCACCTATTGATAGGGTTGCCAACTTTCTACTCGCACAAAACTGAACACCCTTGCCCCGCCCTTCTCCAAGGCCCCATCCGCCCACTTACCTCATCCTCTCCTCCCTCTGTCACTCGCTCTCCCCACTCTTACTTGCTCATTTTCAGCGGGGTGGCTCAGGGGGCTGGGGTGCGAGAGGGTTCCAGCTGAGAGTGCGGGCTCTGGGGTGGGGCCAGGGATGATGGGTTTGGTGTACAGGAGGGGATTCCAGGCCGGGTGGTGGAACTGAGGGGTTCGGAATACGGGAAGGGGCTCCATGCTGAGGCAGGGGGTTGAAGTGTGGGAGGAGGTACAGGCTCTGGGCTGGGGGTGTGGGTTCTGGGTGGGGCCGGAAATGGGTGGTTCAGAGTCTAGGAGGGAGCTCTGGGCTAGGGCAGTGGCTTGGGATGCGGGGGACAGGGGGTGGGGTGAGGGCTCCAGCTGAGGGGGTGGGCTCTGTTGTGGGCCTGGGGATGAGGGACTTGGGGTTCAGAAGGGTGCTCCAGGCTGGGACTGAGGGGTTTGGAGGGCAGGAGGGGAACAGGGCTGGGGCAGGGGGTTAAGGGTATGGCGGTAAAGGGCTCCAGCTAGGGGGAAGGCTCTGGGGTGGGGCTGAGAAGGAGATGTTTTTGGTACAGGGGGGTGCTCCAGACTGAGATCGAGGGGTTCGGAGGACGGGAGGGGAAAAGGCTTGTGGCAAGGGGTTGGGATGTGAGGGCTTTGGCTAGGGGTGCAAACTCTGGGGTGGGGCTGAGGGGTTTGGGGTGTAGGAGGGTTTGGGTGTAGGAGCGTGCTCTGGGTTGGGACTGAGGAGTTTGGAGAACAGGAGGGGGAAGAGGGCAGAGGCTTGGGGTCTGGGAGGGGTGAGGGATGCATGCTTCGTGTGGAGCTTACCTCAAGCAGCTCCCAGAAGCAGTGGCATGTCCCCCGTCCCTCTCCTAAGTGGAGGCAGGGTCAGGCATCTCTCTGCACTGCCATATCCACAGATGCCGCCCCCACAGCTCCCATAGGCTGTGGTTTCCAGACAAGGGGAGCTGCAGAGCCGGGGCTTGGGACAGGAGCAGCATGTGGAGCCCCCTCTCTGCCCCTACGCATAGGAGCCGGCAGGGGGAAATGCCACTGCTTCCGGGATCCGCGGCTATCCCTGCTACTCTGCTGACTGGAATTTTAACGGCCTGTTCAATGGTGCTGATTGGAGCCGCCGGGATTCCTTTTCGACTGGGTGTTCTGGTCAAAAATCCAAGACCTGGCCACCCTACCTGTTGAATTTGCACCCTTTTCTAAACAAGTAAGCTTAAGGACTTGCACTTGCTTGCATTGCATTGTATTTGGCTCAGTATCTTTAATTTAATTACCTTATGGTATTTGCATCAATCACCATAGTATCTAGGTCTCTCTGAGTAAAATTCTGCTCAGTTACACTGATGTACATCTGGAATAATTTAATTGAAGTAAATAGAATTACTCCAGTTTTACACCAATGAATTGTGCAGAATTTATTCTAAATAATCCAATTAGTCTCTTAAGTTTCATATTTAGTTCTCAGCTTGAACCACTTTTCCACAGACCACATCCTTTATATGCTGTTTGCAGATCTCTTGAAGACTCTGTGCGGTATAATTTTTTCTCTTGCAATTCAGTATGGCATCATATTAAGTAGGAAGTTGTGGCAGTCACTTGAGGCTATAATAGTAGGAAGTTGGTACAGTTTCTATTATTTGAACTATATCAAGTCCCAAGAGCATTTTTGAGATATCCAGAAATATGATCTGTGTATTTTTGGTTAGTGGGAAGTACTGTTGCATTGATTATGTAAAGACTGCTGATAGTAATTTTTTGCATATGTCTACTGAACCAGATCACTGATAGATTAGAAGGAAACAATGGTATCCATTCTTCTTTCCATACATGCACAGAATTTCTGTTGGCATTAATGGGAATTTCATTAGAAGTATGGAAAAAAGAATAAAGTTGGTCCTAAATCAGGTATCTTTCACTGACACATTTCATTTGTAAAGACCTGTTATGTGTGGATTGTCGTCCAAGTTACTTGTGATTTGTGATGCTCTTTTTTCCGGTTTATGTGATGTTTAGAGATTAGGGGCCTAATTCTGTCTGAAACCTAGAAGTAGGTGTAACAGACCTCCTGAATGAGCATACAAATACAAAAGCAACGTTAATAACTATCCTCCTCCTGATCAAATCCTATATTCACACACTCTTTGCCTTCCTATTAACAGAAGAGATAACTTACTAAAGACTAATGGCCGTTTCTGCACAAAAGCCATTTCACAGTTAGGAAGTGTAAGAGCATAAATACTGTAGTATGCCACGTAATATGTCTCTGCTACTCAAATCTTGACTAGTCTGTGGGGTAATCTCTTTGCTCATATTTCTATGCCATTTTATGTGTGGTTGAGTTTTTTTCATTTAAAAAAAGTCTTAGTCTTTTATAGGGTACATGGTTGGATATGTGTTTTAAGGGGAATAGGCTTCACGTAGACAAATCCCTGGCTGGTTCAGTTCCCTTCCAGGTGCAGAGCTCTGTACTTGGGATCTTAAAAGTCTACTCCACTGGCAATGGGACTCTAGCTCACAGCACAATTCATTATTCAGGCATGTTGTAATCATGCTTTTGTTTGGGACCTTGCTAATCATGGCTGCCCATGATCTTTGCTTCTTGCTAAAATGTACAGTCTATGTATCTTTCTTTTGTATTGTTAACAGTATGCTGGGTAGATTTTAATAGAACTTGAGACTTGCAGAATGAAGAAAACATATTGGTAGATATTTTTCATTTTGAATTAATCAAAAAAGTCTTAAGTGTCAAGAATTTATAAAGTGCAAAGATTGTAAAGAAGAATATGAATTGCCACGGAAATTTATAATGCATTTTCATTCAGTCGTATCTTTTCTTTTTTAAATATAATTTGCAGATTTTGACAAGTGATGGAGCTTTTACTATCAGATTCAGCTTACTTGTTTTTATTGGTTTGATATACACGTAAATACTGAAGCTGAGCAAAACTTCTACATTGTTACTTTGACTTTTATTTCTTTTTTTCTTAAAACCTATAATCTTTATTACTTTGCCGCAACAGATTTTATGGTCCATTTGTTAAAACATTTCCATCTTTATTTTTGCTTCTTCTCAAGTTATGTTGTTTATCAGCAATTGGTTGCACAGTAGTGTCCTGTGATGTAGCCACAGAATTTTTTTACATAAGAAGATATACTGCCAATGTGTGTTTGGCGTGGGGTTTTCAAAAGCACCTATGAATTGCAGCACAAATTTTATTTGTTTAACTAAAACAATAATGTTATGTGTTCTGGATTTTTTTCTTCAACAGCAAACATATAATATTTTAACAAAACAAGCATGTGAATTTTTGAATTTAATTAAACATTCAAGTTTTTTAAAATCAGGTTTGTTTTTGTTAAAATTGTTTTTAACTAAAATAGTTAAATGAAATACTTAAAAAAACAAAAACTGAATCAACTACGTCAGCCAGGTCAACATGAGAAACTTAAAATATTGGCTTCTGCAGCTAACTCAGTCGTCTTCATCTTTATTTTCCTGTTTGCTCATAATCTGCAAAAGAAAAACAAGCTTTCCTGCTTTTTTAGCTTTCTCAATTTGGAATTAATTAGTCCAAAGGAAGAAAATGTTCTTTCTACACCAGCAGAGAAAACTATTGCTGTTAAAAATAAGATTATCACTTCAACAGTCTCTGAATCCAAGTGCTTAAGTAACTTCCACCAGTTACTGGTGTGACTTTCTTTAAGACATCATCAACAAACGTACATTTCTTGAATGGTTCACCCTTAGCTCTGAAGTTTATTGTAGTTAGCCTTATGGAGGGATGATTGCTGGATGTCCATGTCATAGCCAATTCCTCTTCTTTAGCAGTTAATGTTTGACTCTGGTACTGAGGATTGAGAATACTTGCAAGAAAATGAGCTGGAGATAGCGCTTGTCCTATTACTTTTTTTAATGATTGTAATTTAACTCTGTCTTTGCATATTTCCCTTTTTAAGATCTCCCTCAGTTCCTTCCAAATTTCAACCGCGTCAGCAAGAAAACAGCTATTTCCGTGCATTTTTTTCAAGGCTACAGAAACAGGCTTCAGGGTACTCAACACGTGTTCAACATTTTTCTTAAGTCCAATACTGAGAACTTTGGCTGTGATAGTGGCATCTGTTTTTTTCACTATTGTGTTCACAAACTGTCGTCAGATTAGGCCAGTTCTTGATAGAGTGCTCAAAACAGTCCACTACTTAGTTCCATTGCGAGTCTTATCGGAGAGTTAGCTTGGTTCCTCCCATTTTTTTCAGAGCAGCTGCTGCAAAGTGGTTGTTATGGAAGTTGCAAATTCAACAACATTAGCCTTTATTTCTGGAACACTGAAGTCTTTGGCTAGGAGGTGCGTCAAATGAGCACTTCAACCGTATGTTATTAACTTGGGACTCTCGTCTAAATTTCTTCTCATCTTGGATACATTTGCAGCATTGTCTGTGACCAGTTTGTGTACTAGACATTTGAATTTTTTTTCACAGTTTGTTATAACTTTTACTGCTACTTCTTGTAAGTATTCTGCTGTGTGTGCATTTCCTGATGTATCAATTGTTTCTGTAAGGAAGACATTCCCTTCTTCTGTTGTCACACAAGCACATACAATAGGATTGTTGTGGACATTGCTCTACCCATCAAAGACACAGGTTAACAATTTCACCCACTAGACCTTTTGCACACTGCTCAATTTCTCTTTCATACACTTTATCCTGCGACATATGCGCTGTTGGGTGGACTATATTCTGGTCTTAATGACTGAACCATTAATGAAGTGTAGGTTCTCAGTCTTAGAGAAAGGAGAGTTTGTTGAATAAACAAACTGGGCAATTTTTCCATCAATTACCTCTTTTTGTAATCTGCTGGTTCTCACCACAAACTTATCAATGGTTGTTTCTGGGTGACGGAGATTTTTTTTTTTCTTTTTCCTGCAGCTGATATACTGTGGTTGTGTGACGTACATGATGTGGCTGAAACACTGTCATTGGCAGATAACTCTGAAACTATAGAAAATGATGGTCATCTTGATGGTGGATAGTCTTCAGAATCCTGTATGTTGAGGATGGATTCTCCTAAACAAAATAAATCAATGCAGTTATTTAGTTATTATTAACATACTGCTCATTTAATATTACTCATTGCATTCACTCACACTCAGTACTACGTGAAAGGTGAAATTGTAAAAAGGAAGATCTGCCTATTTCAGCCATTTATTGTCACAACTGCATCTAAAATTATATCACCATAGAGTAACAATTATATTTTTTGCTCAAACATGAGAATTCAAGAATAGTTCAGAATGAATTTAGGAAGCCAGTAAGAAAGAAGTATGAAATAAAAAAGTTTACCAACCTGAAGATCCTGCATGTTCAGACATGTTACTTTCATCATCTTAAATGCAGCTTCTTCCTGAGAAGGAACACTTTTTGTGATATTGTTTCATTCAGACAACCAGGCCTTGCATTTCTCTGTTGCACTGTTTTGCATTTGCATGCCTGTCTTACCCACAGGTAGAGGAACTTCATTAAAGTATTCCCATGCTGGATCTCTTATGGCTTGCTGACATTACAGGTTTTCCCTTCTAGCGAGAGAATGGTATGATAGATCTCAAACCATGGAAGGCTACACTCAGACCTCAAGACTTCTGGAATATGCCGCTCAACCAGTTTCACTTTTGTTTCTATTTCCCGTCCCTCCCTTCTCACATTTATCTCCAGACTTCTTCTCCTTGTCCATATCTATTCTACCCCAAAAAATCTTCTATTCGTTGAACTTTTTGAAACTGTTCACTTTTAGAGAGAGGTAAGGAATTGACTCTGTATACACAAATTTGTAGAGCAACAGTAGAGTTGAGGTCTGTTATTTCTCACCTCTACATATTATTTATTTAAAAACATTTTTGCTGTTGACAAGCATGTTATTTATGGAGACCCAAATCCACCGTTTGAGAACTGCAAAACTAAGCATCCCTGATGGTGTCTTCTGAACTGAACATGGAGTCCCATTGGGTAGATAGAAAGATTAACCTAAATAATCTATACAGAAGCCTCTGGAACTCCATAAGATTGGGTCCCTAATCCATGAGCTATTGGAACTCATTTACAAAACTTTTCTTAAACATTATATGAATATATTGTCTCATAATATAGAGTTTGAATTTATAATCCCTATTCCATGATGAGAGATCTTTGAGCTATAATGTGTCTTTAGATAGGTTTTTTCCTCAAAAATAATTTTATCAAAAAAATCAGATTTAAATAAAAAGTTGATTTTTTAAAAATCATTGATTTTTATCCACCCTTGGTAGAACATTAAGGGGTGTGTCAATGGAGTGGAAAAGGGCAAAGGAGATAGAACAGTCAAATGAGATGATGATGGTTATTGTGGTAGAAAAACCAGAACCCTACAATCTCAGAAGTCTAAAGAGCAGAGCAAGCAGAGGAGAAAGCAGTCAACATTGTAAATGCAGAAGAACATCCGTACCAAACTGAACAAGCAGTGAGTAGGGGAGACGGTGGCCATGATGGTTTGGAAGTAAAGATAGAGTGTAACTAATGCACAAGTGATTAAATACAATCCAGTTAATGCAAGTGATGTGTGTAGCAGATATTTTTTTTAGGATTTTCAGTTACTGCTTCTATCACCAGGAGCTCACTCATGTATGCTTATGAGTATCACTTAGAAGAAGCTAAGAGTGGGCATACCTATAAGGGCTAGCCACTGATGCAAATGTGTGTTAAAGGGTTCTGAGAAAACAGCATCCTTCTCAGTCCGCTGCTCAGTGCCTTATTGTTTAGGCTGAGCATATAATGTTCTTCCCAGCCCACTGGGCTGTGGGTCCTGCTCCCCTCAGCTTACTTTACCTTATTGTATACTGAGTAACAGAACACCATGCTTAATAGTCTCCAATGTTCCAGGTTTTGCAACACTCATTTGTTCCCTGATTGGAGAGCTGTCACTGTAAACAAAAATCCCCAGAAATGTATTTTATTGTGAGAGAAATACGAGTCTGTAATTAACATTTTTCCTTCCAGAAAGTGGTCCAATTGGTCAGTTTAGTCAGGCCATTGTCTTCCCCCTTTTTTTAAATAACCACAGAATGACAGGATTAAAATACTGCATTATGTTTACACAGATAGATACACTGGGCTAAATTCTGTACTCAGATAGGAGTGCAGGACTCACATTAGCTTCAGAACTTGTATTAACTTCAATAGTCGTTGTTCAAGCTCATTTAAGAATATGGCCTAGAGTAAATATCACACAAGTCCCACAAATTGCTTATTGAAAAAATGGATGTGATTTGAAATTTTGTTTTATTGTTGAAGGAAATATTTTCTCTGATTTTGATGAAATACCTGTCCTTTCCTTTTTTCCTTTAGTTGTCATGGATGATGATGACGATGAGTCCTGTCTCCTTGATCTTATTGGGTAAGTTCCCGTTAAGAAATTCTTAAAGAAGAATCTACGCAAAAATCATTATACAAAAATAATCCATATAAAAGATGATTAATTTCCAGTAGTCTCTAAAAGTTGGTGTCATGTGATAGTTTGGAGGCCTGTAAGTGAAATGAACAGATAGTCACAATCAGAGTTTATGCTAATTGGTAGTCCACAGGTTTTTGGCATGACACTGACTTCCCCTCTTGCCCAATGATTGTTCTGTCAGGTCAGTGCTGAGACACATTAGCAAACAGGGAAACCTATACTATTGATGCAAAGGAAGTCATTCTTTTTTGGCTAGGGTAAAGGGCTTTAGCCTTCAGGACTGTAAGCACAGCACCTTCACAAACATATTACTTTCTAAATGAATATATAATTAAAGTATATGGACTGTTTCAAAGTACAAGCTACCAAAATTATTTTTACAGAAGATAAAACGCATTTGTGTACCAATTTTATAAGAGTTGAACTGTTACCCGGTATTATAAAGAATTACAAACAATCAGGAATTTTAAAGGTTACCAACTTTTGTCTTTTCAAAGGCATTTTTATTTTAAATCCCTATTTGTATAAAAAAAAACAACCAACTCTTCCCCCCCCACCGAAACCAACCAAACAAAACCACAGTCTTCCTACTTTCCATTATTTCTATTCCATTTTATACCACTTTTACATGCAAATTGATGTGTATTCCATATAGGATTCAAAAATCAATATTTAGGTACAATTGCAACCAAAAAAAGCTTTATGTGGAACTGAGGTATATTTACTGTGGGCATGGTGAAGTCCTTTTCCCTAACTGGCCAGAATATCAATATAGTTCTTCAAGAGCAGACATTTATCGTAATATGTCCAAAATATGTAGAATATATTGAATATCCAATATCTAGTACTTTTTTCGGACTCTGAATTTTTTTTCAAATGTTATGCCAATCATTGCAATAGGAAAGTTTTCCTGCATGGTTCTAGGTATAGATGAAGTCAGGAAGACAAATCTACCCACATATGTCAAGTATAGAGGAAAGTGATCTTTATATTGCATTGCTTATGCACCCAAAACTTCCACTGAAACCAGTGAGAGCCTTGAATGCAAAAGGAATGAAGTATCAGGCCCAGTAATCACTATAATTAGATCAACTTGTAAGTGAATAGTCTACCAAAATAACAAATTGTTGGTAGTGTTGCCTAACTGTCATCATGAATAGTATTAAAATATGAAACTGCTGACTTTAGTCACCAAAGGGAACATTTGCATCCTGCCTGGAACATCAGCTTAAGAATTGTCCAAGTGGAAACAAATGTGAAAGAGCTCAATAATAAGTCAAGTTACAGGAATTCCAGTCCAAGTCCACAGAATGCTCAGAAGATGAGGTCCTACAAATCGGAGGGTGTTGGGGTGTAATGCATTATTTGTTGTAGTGTCCCTTTTTACTGCTTGTGTCAGCTGTCATTCAGAGCATCTGGCAGGACAGGAAAACTGAAGTTTGTCCCCATTAAATCTTTCAGTTTGGTAAGTGTCTTCTAATCTTTATGGATTTATTTTTAGAAATAATAAAAGTATAATAAAGGATGGTTAGCTGGGTGATGATAAAACATCAACATTTAAATTTGTCATGATCCTTAAAGCCGGTAAGCAGTATTGATAGTAAAGGTCTTGGTTATGTATCAGCAAAACCCAGGGCCGGTGCAAGGATATTTCACGCCCTAAGCGAAACTTGCACCTTGCGCTCCCCCACTCCCTGGCCCGGGGAACCCTGTGGCAGCTCCCTGCCCCCCTGGGTGGCCACCTAGTTTGCCTGGTGGTTGCACCGGCCCTGGCAAAACCCTATCAACGCAACATGACCATGTATGAATGAGACAGTGAAGCCTTTCCCCTTTATCCTTTTAATTTTCTGTAATATGTACTGAAAATGAGATTTATTTTAAAAATATAGGGTCTGAAGGTTGTAGTGTGTGTGAGTAGAATCTGATCCTAGATACCTAGATGTTAACTGTGTGTCATGTATATCATGCAGTATGTTTAAAATGTGTATAGTATAACTTATGTTTGAGCTACAGCATAGCTTTTAGAAATAAATCTAGTCTTAATGTAAAGACTTCGGGTGATGGAAAATCCACCAAGTCCCTAGCAGTGTTGTTCCAATAGTTAATTACCCTCACTGTTAAAAATTTACACCTTATTTCTCTCCTGAATTTGCCCATTTTCCATTTCCAATCATTGGAACTCACTATACACCTTTTTCAGATAGATTACAGACTTCTTCTATACTGTATGCATTAATATTAACTTTATACAGGTATTAGGTTTTCAGCTCTCTCCTTTTAATTTTTTTTCCCATTTAAATTAAGCATAAAAGGCATTTTTTTAATTAGTGGAACTAGCTAGTAAGCAAAAACTTGCCATCTTATTAGCAGAACAAGTGGCAGGAAACAAACTAGGTCCATTCTGAGATTAGCTCTATACTTTACAGTTAAAAATCACTATTTAGTCTTATTATCACAGTGGAGTTTGAACTGGAATGTACTTTAGAAAGATTCTGAAAAATATTCCATCCCCTCCCCATTTTCAATCTAGTTTAATTAAAAGCCAACTGTGATGATTTATTGTAGCTAGTTAGGCTTGATTTAAATAGATATGACAATTAGCTGAGTAGGAATGAATCAGATATCCAGTTCCATGCAAATGTTCGTGTACTAAACTAAAGCTCTATTCTAAAGGCACAGAACCAAACAGGTAGGGCATCTGTATAGTAGCAGAATGATTTTCTTGGTGTTTATGAACTTATGCTAGATGGAAACTTGAAGTGTCTTTATTTTATTCTCTGTTTTTCTTTTAGGATGATCAAGAAAGAAGAGAGAAAGTTTCAG
This sequence comes from Dermatemys mawii, assembly GCA_007922305.1. NCBI lineage: Eukaryota > Metazoa > Chordata > Testudines > Dermatemydidae > Dermatemys > Dermatemys mawii. The sequence goes on from ML677362.1 coordinate 17,391,786, forward strand.
ATTGACTTTGGTGTTTATTGGGGAGATCCATAACAATGTTTTTCAAAATGTTTTATTAGTTCTTTTTACAAATAAAATTATTTCTTTTAAATGAAAGAGTTCATGTAACTTTTTGAATTGAATGTGTACATTAATGGGTATGCCAAGAAAATAATTGTATAATTGCTATATTTAGCAATAACTAAAAGTAATACCTGTTACATATTTGCATGCATACATTGAGAATGTTTACCACCAGATTTGCATTGCACGAATATGTATTTTTAATACACTTGAACTCCAAATACTTAGTTCATCTAGCTGCACTTCTTTTTTTTAATTGTGTATCAATATTTTGTTCAATGAAAGAGTATCTTGAAGGCTCTTAAGCAAAGGAAGCTGTCATGGGAGGTTAAAAGATAGGAAACAAAGGGTAGGAATAGTCAAGTTTTCAGAATGCAGAGGGGTAAATATTGGTGTCCCCTAGAGGTCTGTACTGGACCAGTCTTATTCTACCTGTACATAAATGATCTGGAAAAAGGGGTAAACTAGTGAGATGGCAAAATTTGCATCTGATACAAACTTACTTGAGATAATTAAATCCCAAGCAGACTGCGAAGAGCTACAAAATAATCTCACATAACTGGGTGACTGGGCAACAAAATGGCAGATGGAATTCAATGCTGACAAATGCAAAATAATGCACATTGGAAAACATAATCCCAACTATATATATAAAACAGAGGTTCTCAAACTGGGGGTCAGGACACCTCAGGGGGTTGTGAGGTTATTACATGGGGCAGGTCGTGAGCTGTCAGCCTCCACTCCAAACCTCGCTTTGCATCCAGCATTTAAATATATGTTAAATATATAAAAAAGTGTTTTTAATTTATAAGGGGTGAGGTCCACACTCAGGCTTGCTATGTGAAAAGCGTCACCAGTACAAAAGTTTGAGAACCACTGATATATAAAATAATTGGATCTGAATTAGCTGTTACCACTCAAGATCTTGGAGTCTTTGTGGATAATTGTCTGAAAACATCCACTCAATGTTCAGTGGCAGTCAAAAAAGCCAACAGAATGTTAGGAATCATTAAGAAAGGGATAGATGATAAGACAGAAAATATCATATTGCCTCTATATAAATCCACAGTATGCCCACATCTTGAATACTGCATGTAGATGTGGTCACCCCATCTCAAAAAAGATATATTGGAGTTGGAAAAGGTTTAGAAAAGGGCAACAAAAACAATTAGGGGCATGAAATGGCATCCATGTGAGGAGAGATTGATAAAACTAGGACTTTTCATCTTTGAAAAGAGATGAGTAACAGGGGATATGATAGAGGACTATAAAATCATGACTGGTGTGGAGAAAGTAAATAAGGAACTGTTATTTACTCCTCATAAAACATGAACTAGGTGTCACCAAATGAAATTAACAGGCAGCAGGTTTAAAACAAACAAAAGGAAGTATTTTTTCACACAATGCACAGTCAGCCTATTGAACTCCTTGTCAGAGGGTGTTGTGAAGTCTAAAACTATAACTAGTTCAAAAAAGAAGATAAATTCATGGAGGAAAGCCACTGATGGACCTGTTAGCCAAGATGGCCAGGGATGGTGTCCCTAGTTTCTGTTTGCCAGAAGCTAAGAATGGGTGACAGGATGGATCACTTGACGATTACCTGTTCTGTTAATTCCTTGTGGAGGACCCGGCATTTGACACTGTCAGACGAGAGGATACTGGGCTAGATGGATCTTTGATCTGACCCAGTATGGCCTTTCTTATCAAGTTATCAAAGGAAAAATGTATTTAGTTAATTATACAGTTAATTTCATTTGAAAAAGATACAGCTTTTCCCTTCAGAGAAGATGATGTTCTTGAGAAATTTCTTTTTTTATGAATAGAATGGCAAGAAAACATCCTAAATATTTAGTTTTTATTGATTTATTAAATATGGTAGCTCTTTATCAGGACACTAACCTGATAAATAGAGCTGATTAGAGGAGATTATTCCTGTTTTAGAGCTTAGATTTCTTAATCTAATATGATTGTTTGTCCATTTAATGCAAACTCTGTTGTGTTATGTAGAATATTGGTTATTTATTTTAACAGATGGTATAATCAGTAGTGGCCTGTAGAATGGAAATAAACATGTAAAGTGATATTTAGATTTTTTTGTAGTAATGAATATTTGTAAACTCTTGACATTCTGAAATGTCATGATGGGAATTCCTGTCTTTGAGGAAGCCCTTTAAAAAAAAAAAAAAAAGGTGAAAAATATAAATTTGCATATTAACATGGTTTGCTGAAATCAAAAAAGATAGATCCTCAGCTGATGTAAATTGGCATAGCTCTATTGAAGTCATTGGAGTTATACTGATTTACATAAACAGAGCACCTGGCTCAAGGTTTTTATTATTTTTTGTCTTAATTATGCTTTTTTAACAAATGTAAGTACTTAAAAGTGATAACTTTTTTTGTTTCTTTTTAAAAAGAGATCCACAGGCACTGAATTATTTTCTACATGGACCTAGTAGTAAATCTGTAAGTAGAATTCTACTATGCTATTCTAAAATTACATAAACTTTAGTGACTGCTTCACAATTAGTTTAATGTTACTTTACTACATTTGTGCCTTAACAGAGCAGTGAAGACTTGACTAATGCAGGGTACTCTGCAGCCAATTCTAATTCAATTTTCGCCAACTCCAGTGTAAGTATTCAGAGGAGAAAATATGTATTTATTGTGATTACACGCTTTCATCATGGTGTATTTGTCCTGTATACAACTAAATGGAGTGGATGTTAATAATGCTACTAACTGACATAAAATAGGCACATCTAGACCCTGAAAACTGAATGTATGTTTAAAGCACTTAAAATTTTTTTGTAGTCACAGTTTTTATAGAGGCAAATTGTCTACCCTCATCCACTCCCTTTATTATTTATTTTATTTGTTAACATTTATATTGCAGTACAAACATGTAGCGAATGACATTATTCCCTACTCCAAAGATCTTACAGTCTAAAAGACAAAGATGTGACAGGAGGATAAGACAAACACTTTTGTTGGATGAAAATGAGGAAAATGGTTTTAGGGTGTGCACAATTTTCAGCTAGCCAGGAACAATGATCACATTTGCCACCTGTCCAGCCATTATTAGGCAGCAGTTCCCTGTATACATCATGGTAGAGGTGAGTTTTAAGGAGGCACATGAAGGAGAGTAAAGTTATGGATTTTGATGAGGGTCTCTTCCCGTATGTCAGAGAGAAAGCAGGAAGGAGCTTATGAGAGAAGTGGGCTAAGAGTGACATTTCTTTCCTGTGACAGTCAGTGGTTGCTCCCTTGGGGTTTGCTGATTAGCAGGAGTGGGGGAAGCAGGGGCCTATTTCCTGCACGTCTCAGAAACTGGAGACTTTGGTGGTGCCCATAGGAAACAGTATTAAGGGGAGGCAGGAGATGCTGGGGAAGGTGGGTGTTGCTTAGGGCAATGGGATTGTTTTGAGGAAGGAATGATCCTTTAGGGGCTTCGGGAGAGGCAGAAAGCCTGCTACAGCCTGAGATGTTTGTGATAGTTCAAATGAGACAAAAAAGCAAAACAAAAAACCTATAAAAAACAATAACAAAACACCCAAACCAACACCAGAATCTATGGGGGGGGGGGATCTCTTGATGACCCCTAAAGGTGACAGCTGATGCATGAGCTTTTAAGAATATCTGACATGAACCAGGATTGCTGAGCCCAACCTCCCCCCACATCACATGCAATCATATCATACATCCCACTCATAAACTGGTCTCACTCTCTCTTAAAACTAATTAAGTTGTTTGTCCTCACAGCTCCTGTTGGGAGGCTGTTCCTGAACCTCACTCCTCTGATGGTTAGAAACAGTCTTCTGAGCTTCAGCCTGAATTTGTTCAAAGTCATTTTATACCCATTTTTTCTAATGCTAGCTCATGTCACTCACTGGGTTCTATTTTCAGCCTCTTGAATATCCTCAGCTGCCACCATTGCCTTTTCTTAGGGTGGAGTGCTCCACAGTCACCTGATTCCCCGCACATGGGCAGGCCACAATTCCCAGTTGGTGGATGGTCTCTTGGTTAGCATAGTCAGCTGGCACATATTAGAGCAGACTCCAGGCTGTTCTCATGTGGACAGAGAATCTGGGAGATGTAACCAGGTTTTAATTAGCCCCCCTTCTGCTGTACCTAATAGAAGGTGCACACAGCAGAGAATCTGGTCCCTACATTTTAGGTGTTTCTGAAGTGCTGATGAAGTATTTGTGCCAGATTTAATCCTTATGTTTTCATGCATGTGCTGTATATTATAGTTTTACAGGTAAAGTTGCAAGGTTTCTGTTACTTCCTTGAAAACCTTTAATAAAATAGCAAGAACTACCCTCAGTATTCCAAAGTGACAGAGATGCTTTCATAAAATAAGCTAGATTCAGTAAAAGGTAGACACAAACGTGGAATTGAATAAATAAATTACACTTATGGAGTAGTGTGGCAATCAAAGAAACGGGACAAAAGCAAACATAGAAGATAGAGGTATGAGAGGAATCTGAATTTGAAACTGGCTCTGAATTTTGCACCCAGACCTTGCATTTATCATGGACTAAAGAGGAATTGGGTTTTGGAAGACATCTTGGCTATAGGGTTGAGATTTGAATTTTGTACCTTAGCAGTGCTACCCCAGCAGTCTGTTTTGAGGGTATAAGTGGTGCAAGGGCTTTGTGCTGGCCCTATGCACGGATTGAACTTCACCGTGCATATGTAGGTACAAGGGATGTGGTATAATAGAGGAGCTTTTTTTTTTTCTTTTTTGTTTTTTTTAGGGAAAAATGTAATTGGAAACTGTTTGTATCTTACATTATTTTAAAAATGCAATGTAATTTATTTATTGTTTTTCATTTTAGAACACTGATCCTAAATCCTCCATCAAAGGTGTAAGCAATCAGCTTGGAGAGGGACCTAGTGATGGACTACAACTATCAAGTAGCCTTCAGTTTCTTGAAGATGAACTTGAATCTTCTCCTTTACCTGATCTCAGTGAGGATCAGCCTTTTGATATTCTTCAGAAGTCCTTGCAGGAGGCCAATATTACTGAACAGACTTTGGCAGAAGAGGCATATCTGGATGCCAGTATAGGTTCTAGCCAACAGTTTGCACAAGCTCAGCTTCATCCTTCTTCATCTGCATCCTTTACTCAGGCTTCTAGTGTGTCTAATTACTCAGGTCAGACGCTGCAACCTATAGGAGTTACTCAAGTGGTACAGCAACCAGTTGGAGCATCTTTTGCAAGCAATACAGTTGGTGTGCAACATGGCTTTATGCAACATGTGGGAATTAGTGTTCCCAGCCAGCATTTGTCTAATAATAGTCAGATTAGTGGTTCGGGGCAGATACAACTAATTGGTTCATTTAGTAATCAACCTTCCATGATGACTATTAACAACCTTGATGGATCTCAGATTATATTGAAAGGCAGTGGACAGCAAGCACCTGCAAACATGAGTAGCGGACTCTTGGTTCATAGACAAACTCCTAATGGTAACTCACTGTTTGGTAACTCAAATTCAAGTCCAGTAGCACAACCCGTAACTGTCCCATTTAACAGCACAAATTTTCAGACATCTTTACCAGTGCATAATATCATTATTCAGAGGGGTCTAGCACCAAATTCTAATAAAGTTCCGATTAATATCCAACCAAAGCCTATTCAGATGGGTCAGCAAACAGCTTACAATGTGAATAACTTGGGAATACAGCAGCATCACGTACAACAAGGGATTCCTTTTGCTTCAGCAAGTTCACCTCAGAATTCAGTAGTTGGTCCTCATATGTCTGTTAATATTGTTAATCAACAAAACACAAGAAAATCAGTTACTCCTCAAACAGTTAATAACGCTGGAGGTAGTATTGTTATCCATTCTCCTATGGGACAGCCTCATGTATCTCAAAATCAGTTTCTCATACCTACAAGTCTCTCTGTCAATTCTAATTCAGTTCATCATGTCCAGACCATAAATGGACAACTTCTTCAGACTCAACCTTCCCAGTTGGTTTCTAGCCAAGTATCTGCTGAGCATGTTATGCTGAACAGGAACTCTACAGGCATGCTCAGGGCCAACCATTCATATTCAGGACAGATGCTAAATAATCAGAATACAGCTGTTCAATTAGTTTCTGGTCAGACATTCACAGCTCCTGGAAGTCAAGTTATAGTAAACCATGGAACTTCTCAAATTGTTGGTGGACAGGTGCCATTACAACAGGCATCACCAACAGTGTTGCATTTATCACCCAGTCAAAGTAGTGTTTCTCAAGGTAGATCAGGTTTTACTACAATGTCACCTGGACAGCCTACAGTCTCAAATATGTCAGCATCTAATCGATTTACTGTTGTAAGTTCTTCTGGCACGGTACATCCCAGCCTGGGGCCACCAGTTCAGTCTGTTGCATCAGGAGGAAATTTTACTGGAGATCAGCTTACACAGCAGAATAGAACACAAGTTTCAGTGAGTGTATCACATTGTCTTCCAGTTTCCTCTTCTAAATCTGTCAGCACTTTCAGTCGCACATCAGTAGGAGTAACACAGCAACAGTTCACTTTTGCTCAGGTATGAATACCCTTTAAGCACCAACAAACTGCACAAAGGCATTCTGAAGCATTACCTTTTTCTTTGGTGGGGAAGGACGCTAATAGATAGTGACCTTAAATACTTTTTTCCTCCAAATATTCACACATAATTGACTAGGCTTACGTTAGTTGTTTTATAAACAAATATTGTTGCTCTGAAAAAAATATCTAATCCTGCTGCAATCATTTAATCTAAAAACATCTTGGAATGTTTCTTTAATGTGGATGAATATATCATTCCTATTAATTCAGATAGTCTTGCTTTTGTCGATTAGTGGTGGCATTTTTAATAGCGTTCGGTGTGGGCCTATTTCTGCTTCCAGTGAAATCAATAGAAGTTGTACCATTGATTTCAGTGGGAACAGAACTATGCCAATTCAGCACTTTGGAAAATTGCACTTTTAGAGTCATAAGGCAAAACTCTGGCATGTGCTAAGTACCTGAAGGTCATTTTGACTTCAGTGAGAGTTACGCATGCAAAGGTCCTCTCAGTATTTGATCCATAGAAATCGGAGATGGAAAAGGGTATATGGCGCTCTAGGCCATTTCTCTGCAGCACAGGATTATTCCCTACAGCATATTTTATTTAGTACTGTGTTCAGTATGGCTTTAAATGTCTCACTGAGTTTGGATTTTCAGTTTTGGAGTTTGGGGCAGAGACACAGTCTTCTGTAGACCATTGAAAGAGTTACAGAGCTTAATTTTATGGAGCTCTTTGGAGAGAAAAAATCTCATATAATCAGTTGTGAAAGAGAAGAGTTATAAATATGCCTTCTTTAGTAAGTGATCAGTACAACCAAAATAGTGATATTCTGTGTAACTCTAAATCAGGAACTGCATACATGTTTTGGGATGGGGGAAACAAGTTGGATTGATTCGTGTTGTTGGGGGCAGTAAGTGAATGACGAGTGTCACGTGATCAACAGTGGGAATTTATACCACTTTGAAATCAGCAACAGTTAATTTATGTTTTCCTTAAGCATAATAAATTGGCCTTCTTACCTGCTCTTCTTTGAGGTGGCCTCTGTACTTTCCCACTTGTGGGATGGGAGCTGTGGGAAGTTTTGAAAAGCAGTGTCCATTGGAGCCACAGAAGCATCCTCTTGTTGGCACTGAAAATTCTGAGTCATAAATGGGCTGTGTGGCCCCAGCTACCTCAGTTCTTGCTCATGATTAGCTCTAGCTTTTTTCTATGCTCACAGCCATATTTTTAATTTCAAACCATCCTTATTTTATTGTTAAATTATATTTTAATTAGTCACTGTTAGGTAGCATACCATTCTCTGGACCAGGATCCTTGTACAGCTTGTGAGACCCTCACAAGTTAAGAATATGCAGATACAACTTCCAGAGGAAAAAAGGGTTACTTAGTTATCTCACAAATGGTGACTTTCCATACTTTGTCTTCTTCCATGGTGGTGTACTGTCATGCAACTCTTCAAATTTGTATAGCTAGGACAATGGCATTTATAAAACCTGTACTCAAGGCACTTATTAGGATGGGTAGGGATGGATAGTTTTTTCTGTTTTATGGGGACATGGTACAATAGTCTTGAACATTCTGATTCTGCCAGTTCTATTAGTTGATAGAACAAATAAAAGAGGCAGTAATTACACAGGAAATGTGTTACACATCAGTACTCTTTGTACTTATGAGTACACTTATGACTGGCACTGTGTTGTATAAGATCTGATTATTTGTATGTCAGAACACAGAAGTATAGAAGAGAAGGGAGTGTAGGGAAATAGTTCGTTTCCAACCAGTCAACACAACATGATTTTTTTTCATGGGATTTGGGATTCCAAATTTCATTAAAATATCACACAATAGCTGTTAGATGCTATCTGTGCCAGCTCATCTGAGGTTTAAATTTATTAATATGATTACACTGAGTTTCGCTCTTAAAATTTCTAGGAGTGAGGGTCATTGTGTTGATATTGAGAGAAAGTAAAACTAGACTTACTGCTATCATAGTACAGTTAACCTTGCAGATGATGAACTGTTTTAGAAGATTTAGATTTGGAGCGGGAGTGTTTTGAGGGAAAGTGGCCTACATAGAGAAAATACAATTTAATAAGAAATCTCCTCAGACGAAGTGAGTAGGTAGTGAACGTTTAGTTTTTGTTCTTATTTTGTTTCTTGGATGCCATTCTTACATAATCACGAGAGGGAAAGCGTTGAACTCAGTTGTAGGATTTCTTTTTGGATTGTTACTAGATCTGTTAAAACTTTCAGTGATTAATAGACTAACCTTTATTTCTCTATGGCATTTTCACAGGCTCAGAAAAAAGTTATGAACCAGTCCTCACCAGTTTCTGCATCAAAGTCACAGGATAGCTTGAGACAACCTCAGCTAACAGGTCTTCTGAGTAACACATTGCCAGGTCAGATAAGTCTTTTCATGATGGTTTTCCCCAATCCTTCTGGCATCTGAAGTGAGTTCTCCTTCATTATGTCAGGTGTTGAGTGATGATCGGTGGCAATGGGGTGGATGTCCTAATGATTATTCTTTTTTTTTCATTTGAGAAACAGACTTTTTCTTTAGCAATTGTCATATGCTGTTTTTCCAGCAAGGATTGCTAGTAGCCGTCTGATTCTGTTTACTGGAATGATAGACAAGATGTACGCATGCAATGAGCAGTCAAAAATCTTTTCCTACAATCCAAATGTGTCCTCTGTGTGACGTGGAAGAGTAGGAAGTGAGAAATATCAAGTCACTTTCAAACCAAGGTCTTCTACTGCAAAATTCCAGTTATGTGTGTGTGACTTCCTGAGATTGTAAATATCAGTTTTGAGTTACATTAGTGATGCACTGAACACAAGAAGATATTATGTGGGTTCTTGAAATGGCACCATCCTAATTATAATTTTCTAATATAGACTTAAGTCAACAAGAAATGTCATTAGACTTCTCGTTCTATTTTGATTTAATATATTACAGTGAATGTACTTGTTCTACACAGTGTTTCTGTGCAAAATGTAACAGTTCTATCTGTGTTACATGTGGTGGGTGTGTTGGGCTGAGATCCTCTAAATTATACAGCAAGACAATCAAGTGGGAGACTATCCATCTGAATCTACAACAATGTGTGAGCTAGCCACTCATTCACAACTTTAAATGGTGCCGCAGAGTCTTGAGTTTATAATTTTGGGGAACTATTAGTAAAAAGCTGGATAGACTCCAATTTATCTTTTTACAAATCTCTTCTGGGATTATGCTTATTATATTTGACCTTTGTCTTATTTTGGATTGATGTATTCTGAGATTTTAAACTGATTTTCTTTATTTATAAACATTTGTTTAGTTTTCAGCACTGTAGTATCTGAGTACTATTTTTACTATATGTACTGATTTCCTTACATGACTGCAGTAGCAATACTCCTATACACACTGTTATGTATCAACATCTAATGATATGTAATTTTCAGATCAGGTAAAGGATTAGGCACAGGACTTCAAATATTCTGTGATGATTTGTTTTAAGAATAATGAGTAATAGACTCTTTTTAATGTGTACTTTTATAGGACAGGATTCTGGAGGTAAAATCATCCAGCAACCTTTAGGAACAACACAGTCACAGCAGGAGAAAGTAGTAGGATTATCTTCTGTCCAACAAAATGTGCAGGTAGGGAGCGTTTTTCAGTTAATCTGTTTTTCTTAATTTTAATGAAGATAAGGAACCAGGAACAGTGTAGAATTACTAATTAATAATCTTCTACATGTTATTCTCATTGATCTCTACCTAAACACAATAATTAATCTTCTAAAAGTTTGTTTTGGTGGGAGGAAGAAAAGAGAAATGTCTTCCAACCCCTCAGAGATATTCCAGGAGCCTCTTTATGGTTTTAAAAGCTTTTAAAAACAAAACCTTTTCCTATTTTCTAAATAGGAATTAATCAGTATAGCAATGTGAGTGAAGGTATGTTTTCTAATTCCATACTGTGTGCTCTGCTCTTGATATCTAGTCAAAGTGCTCTAAGGCTACACCCCCTAATTACTCCATAGCATTTTTTATTCTTTATATAGTGGGACTCAATTGTTAACATTGGTGATTACTACCTATGTGGTCGGTTTCTTTTTGTGGGGAGGGAGGGCTGTGTAAGATGAGATACGTAGTTTTCCCCATTGCTTATTTCATTCATGAGCAACGCAGGAGTCATTTATGCTAGCTCATATTTATGGCAAAAACTTCAAGTAATCTGTTTTCATTGATACAGAAGCCTATAGAAAATATATGTGAGAGGCAATCGAAAGTATGTTGTACTTAATGAGGAGCTTGCCCAAAAAAATTCTATAACTTATTTTTTCTAACAGAAAAGGTAATGCCAATGTAATTGAGTTTTGCTTTGGTCCTAGGTGGATGTTCATACAGTTGGACAAAAGAGGCCTGCTGCTAAACAGCTAACAAAAGGAGCTTTGTAAGTCATATTTTTTTTCATTTGTAGTTTTGTTAAAGACATTTCTGCCTCTCTCTGTCAGTTTGTAAACTGTAATACAGCCCTGTATTAGAATAAATGTTATTTATTGATATTAGTCATTTTCCTTTTAGTATTCTGCAACAATTACAGAAGGACCAGGCACATGCAGTGACACCAGATAAAAGTCAATTCAGATCATTAAATGATGCAGTCCAGAGACTCCTCTCATATCATGTGTGCCAGGGATCACTGCCGACCAAGGAGGATTTAAGAAAAGGTAATTTGTTTTAATTTGGTATGATAAAAGTTGTACTGTAGCTTATTAAAAATTTTAAGCAATTAAATATTACATGGGGTGCTGAGAATATTGATTATGTAAATCAGAAAGACTAAAAAGAAAGGTCACTTTTAAGAGTCTGTGCTAGTTATTGAAGAACATTATCTAAATGTATTCTCTGTGTCTTTTTAGTGGACAGTGAATTTGAATCTGTAGCCACACAGCTTCTGAAAAGGACACAAGCTATGCTAAATAAGTACAGATGTTTGCTCATAGAAGATGCAATGGTAAGGTTTATAAGCAAGAAAAAAATGATTTTTGTGAAATATATGGATCAGTTAATGCAAATTGGAATGAATTATTAAAACAGGTTTAATGGTCCAGAACAGAGTGATCTCAGAGTTGTATTATTTCCCACTGAATCCACAAGTATTGGGTGGCTACCACCGAGCAGCTGCAGGTAGCTGCAGTGGTTCTGGAACTGTACTGCTCAGACACTGGGGGCTAGCAGAGCTTGGAGTTGTGCTTTCAGAATTGATATTGGCTCTGCTTGGGAAGAGGGTAAAGAGGATGGATAATGTCAGGAGAATTCTAGAACAGGGGTTGTCAACCTTTTTCTTTTTGAGGCCCCTCCAGTATGCTATAAGAACTCCACAGCCCACCTGTGGCACAACTGGTTTTCTGCACATAAAAGTCAGGGCCAGTATTAGGGGTTAGGAAGCAGGGCAGTTGCTTCGGGCCCCATGCCACACGGGTCCCCGTGAAACTAAGTTACTTATCCTGGCTATGCTTGGTGGACCCCCTGAAAACTGCTTGTGGCCCACCAGGGGGCCCTGGACCCCTAGTTGAGAACCACTGCTCTAGAAGAACTCATCCATTAAGCATTGCCTTGTATATTTTTTTTCACAGGAGGGGGTAAGCTAGCTCATATATCTTATATTATTTTTACACACACACACACACACACACACACACACGATTCTGGTTAATTGGGCCACCGGTTAATTGGGGCAGCTGCTTAATTCGAACACATCGCAAAGACCGGAAATAAAGCGTCCTATTTTATTTACTTCGGTTAATTGGGGCAGCCGCTTAATCAGGCCAAATTGTTCCTGTCCTCGTGTCCCAATTAACCGGAATCCACTGTGTGTATTTATATACACACACACACTATTTTACTATGCCCTAATCTGAAGTAGGGTGACCAGATGTCTCGCTTTTATAGGGACAGTCCTGATTTTTGGGGATTTTTCTTGTATAGGCACCTATTACCCCCACCCCTGGTCCTGATTTTTTACACTTGCTATCTGGTCACCCTAATCTGAAATAGCAGTAGTGGAGGATTATTTGTTGCCCCTCACAAAGTGTAGGTGGGTTTCTGGGTTTTCACCAGATATGCATTTATTTAATGTGAGATGTAAGCATAAAAACTGGTTAGTGAGACGTGGTAAATATTTGGAAATATTTCTCTTTAAGATAAAAATATTGATGGGAAATAAAGTTAAGCCAATGGGAATGTAATTTTCCTTACTGCTAGATATGCAAGGAGTATCTTTATCCAGATACACACAAGTGAGCTGGATATCTGCACAGTGAAATAAACATAGCAGTGTTTATTTCAGAATAATATGTTGGAATCAAATGTGCAGATTTTCAAGTAGGGATATGTTACTGCGTGCTTATTTCTGATGCTCCATATCTTTATTTGTTGAAATGGTCTCACGTTGAAATTGTTTAGGTCTCCAGAGATAAGCATGTTAGCAAGGGCATGTATCTACAACTCTGCACTTGTTCATTTGTTTGTTTATTGTAATGTGAGATGTGATTTCTTTATCCAAAAAACCCCCCTTGTATAATATCAAATTGAAATACTTACATATTCTCTCATCTAGACAGAATGTAATAATCGTGCATTTATTTGAATGTTTAATAAGTGAAATAAATATATGTGGGTATCTACGTATATATGCATGCTTGACTCTGTGTTTCAGGAATGTATTAAATATAACAATCCTAAGGCCCGAATGCAGGCAAATATTTATGCCCTGAGAATCTCATCAAAGTCAGTGGGTCTACCTGCATGCTTCAGATTGCCAGAATGGAGACTAAATTGATGAGAGGAAAGATGTACTGTACATAAGCAGTATGCTATTTTCTATTGATTGACGGTTCTTTATTTCTAAAACAAATTTTATTCAGTTTTAACTATGTTTTCCTCATTGAGGACTCTCTTTACTATGCACCTGGACTTTATTCATCGCTCTGCCAAGACATTTGGATGACTTAGTTGAGGATCGGTCCTGCTTTGAGGAGGGGGTTGGACTAGATGAACTTCTTAGGTCCCTTCCAACCCTGATATTCTATGATTCTTTATGGGTATGTCTACACTGCAATTAAAAACCCATGGCTGACCTGTGCCAGCTGACTCTGCTGCAGGGTTGTTTCATTCCAGTGTAGACTTCCAGGCTCGACCTGCTGCCCGAACTCTGAGACCCTCTAACCTTGCAAAGTGCTAGAGCACAGGCTCCAGCCTGAGTTTGGAAGTCTACACTGCAGTGAAACAGCCATGCAGACCAAGCCTTGCAAGCCTCAGTCAGCTGACATGGGCTAGCTGTGGGTGTCTAATTGCTGTGTAGACATACCCTGTGTGACTTTGGACAAGTCACCTAGGCCAATACAGCAAAGTACTTAAGAATGGGCTAACTTTAACTGTGTGAGTAGTCCCCACTGACTTTGCTATTCACATTCTTAAAGTTAAGAAGGTGCATAAACACTCTCATCTGGCCTTGTGCATTAGTAAACAAAAAGTTGTGAATGTTTTAAATTAATCCTTGTTAAAATCCTAGTGAAGGCAAGGCAGATGTCATCCTCATCTTCGTACAAAATATGGATCACAGTTTTAACTTCCCGAGAGAGTAAGAAGCATATGAAAACACGCTTATAATAAAAGTGCTACAAAAAGGAAAAAACTGCTACAATTTATGTAAATAATAATGTTGGAATCTATTGTCTGAATGTCAGGACACCCTCATAGTCATTTCAGGCTTGGTGTGCTTTAAAGTCTTTTTAAAATAATGTGAGTTTCAGTACAGTCTCTCTTATGTCATCCTGAGTTTTATGGACACAAATTATTGTAGGTATAGTTGACATCATTTAGGCACCTGACTATCTGATTAGGCAGCTATCTGACTGACATCAAGTATACTGGGAAATAATTGTGCATGTAAAAGAGTAGGTGGATATCAAAAAAATCTGTCCTTTATATTTTGAATCATTATACTGTAATTCAGGCTCCATAACATTAGGAGGGAAATGCTGTTTGGAACAGTGTGCCATCGTGTTTGATTTAATTGTATGGGATGTAATGTAGCATGCAATGGGTTAATCCTCTAGTGCTTGGCGATGGACTTTTCTTGGCTTAATCTCATTGTCAGCAATGGATGCAGCAGAGCTGTCAGCACCAGCAAGTTAACTTTTTTTTTAAAAAAGGGGTGGGGTGAGCAAAAGAAGTGTGTTGTTAAGTGCTACAGTATGGGCTCTTCATGAGTGTTTTTTCCTAACAGAGAAAGTTATTTCATGCTAGATAGTAAACTGCAAATGTGAATGTTAAATAATGTAGCCCATCTTGAAGCATTATTCTTTGTAAAATTACATTGATTCACCATTACAACTAAGCTTTAACAAATAAAATGCAATTGTTTATTATTTTGTATTCTGATAGTGCCTAGAGGCCTCAATCAAGATTGGGGCCCCATTGTGCTAGGCACTGTACAAACATAAGAAAAGACAGTCCTGCCCAAAAAAGTTAATACTAGTGGAATACAAAAAGAAAAAAATCCTACGTTTTTATTTAAAATCCATCCTCTCATGCTCCAAAGCTGTTGGGGATTGGTGAGGTTTTTTTGTTTTTTATATGAACATATGAAGTGACTTCTAGGAATTCTCTTTTGCAGCGAATAAATCCCTCTGCAGAAATGGTTATGATTGACAGGATGTTTAACCAGGAAGAAAGGGCATCTCTGTCCCGGGATAAGCGCCTTGCACTAGTGGATCCTGGTAAGAAATGTTAAACTTCAGCACTGTGAAGTAGAAAACTATTTGCGTAATCTTCCAGGTGTTAAAAATATTAGGGAGCAAACTGAGTTATTGATTTTAAGTGCAGTTCCTCTTTGAAACCTTTGGTTTCTGCTTCAGAATTAATGGCTTATGGTGAAATCATACCTTCAGTTTCAAGAAGGTAACTTGATGTGTTTTACATCAAGGGACATTGTAAGGTTAAAGTTGTTCTCAGGGGGAAAAGGTGGGCACACTGGTGGGAAACCAGGCAAGAATCTTGTTAGCAACAATCATGTGTTGCTTGTATGGTTAGCAACGATCATGTTTTTGCTTCTGTGGACAGAACCTTTGAGTCTGCAGCCAGCCAGATACAGTAATACTGAGAGAATGTGAAGTCTCTCATTCACTTAATGAAGTGTTACTTTTGGAGCCCAATGTCCACTTAAATTCCAGTATCATTAACCATTTCATTGCTGACAGACACAACCAGAAACATTCAACAAATGCACTTATATAGTATAGGTATATGTTTCTGTTGCATCCTGATGCTCTGTTCATCTTAAAGGACATTCAGAAATGTAAAGTACAAATATTTGGACAATCAAATATTCTATGAAATGGTATTCTTTTAGATATTTTATTCAGATAGTTAGGATGCTTGCAAATGCTTTGGTGCCTTATTTTGCAAACCTTACTTAATGGAGTAGGAGGTGTAGGATATGGGTCCTTGTATTGCTGTCAGGTAAAATGTATATGATACTGCCTGCACCTCAGCTTGCAGTAATTTGTGGATTTATTATAAAGTTGGTCTAACAGCAAAGACAGTTGGGTTTAGATATTGTGTTAATAACTCTTCTAGTGTCTTACTCTGTTACGTAATATTAAATGTAAGAACAGGGAGGGAGAATAAAACTAAAATCCCTCAGCAGAATTTGTGCCGATTTGTGGGGGAAGAGTCACAGTTTTTTGCAAATATAGATGATACCTTTCTGTTGTTTAGTCCTTTGGCCTCCTTACAATGTAAACTTGTGAAGCAAGTGGCTATCAATTTAGCATTCAAAGGAGACCTGCAAAGGAACAATAACAAAAATTGTTCTTTTTGTGTCTTTACCATCTTTAAAGAAGGGCTAAAAGTATTTTTAAAAGGCTTTGTTGCTTATTTCTACCTTAAAAATACAACTGTATCTTTTGCATTTTTTGCCAGAGGATTAGTAGACTAGATACCTGGAGTGGGAGCTTTTTTGCCCTTGAGTTGAAGGAGTAGAGGGTTTCTTTTACAAGTTTGAGTTAAAAGGTTTTCAAACAGAAGTGAAGAGTTTTGAACAATGTTGCTAAATATCCCTTCTCCAATCACTTGCCCAGATTTCAGTCTCCTAGCTTTATTAAATCTACTTATTATTTCCCAACTGCTTAACATATGCTAGGTGCCTCACAAAAAGAATAAGACTGATTCCCACCTTAAAGAGTTTATAGTCTAAATAGGTAAAACATATGGAGGATCAGGGAAAGGGACATAACATACAAGTAAATTGTTGTCCTAATATGGCTAGTTCTCCAGTCTTCCAAGGAATCCTCCACCAGAAGTAGGGAAATCGGGAAATAATACTGTTAATATAGAGTAGGGGTCGGCAACCTATGGCACATAAGCTGATTTTTGATGGCACATGGCAGCTGGCTGAGTTGCTCAGCCAGCCGCCGCTCTGGGGTTCCCATTGCTGGCCCCTTGCCATCCGGGTCCCGGCCGCCGGCCCCACTTAGCTCCCACTGCTGGCCTGGGTGAAGGGAACCCCAGGCTGAGCAAGCCATTGGCTAAGACCCTGGCTGGCAGGAACCCTAGGTTGGCAGTGGGCTGAACAGGGCCGGCGGCTGAGACCCCAGAGTGGCGGCAGGCTGAGTGGAGCTGGCAGCTGGGAGCCCAGAGTGGTGGCTGCCCGCTGCTGGTCTGGGGTTCTGGCAGCAGCCTCCTGCCAGCTGGGGCCTTGGCCGCTGGCCCCATTCAGCCTGCTGCCGGCCTGAGGTTTCCCTGGCAGCAGGGACCTCGGCCGGCAGCAGAGGTGAAAGGAAGCTGGTACGCTCTGGGGTATCAGCGGCGGGGTTCCAGCGGCTGTTTAGAGGAGTAGGGCGGTAGAAGCAGCGGGAGCCCCAGGCCTTTAAATTGCCACCAGAACCCCACTGCTGAAGCCCTGGGGTAGTGGCGGCGGGGTTCCGATGGCTATTTAAAGAGGCCCCGGCCCTTTAAATAGCTGCTGGAGCCCTGCCGCCGCTACCCCAGGGCTCCAGTGGCTATTTAGAGGGCTGGGGTGGTAGAAACAGGGGAGCCTTGGGCTCTTTAAATAGCCCCCAGAGCTCTGGGGTAGCTGGGAGGTTCCAGGGGCTCTTTAAAGGGTCCTGGGCTCCTGCTGCCTCTACTGCTCCAGGCCCTTTAAATAGCCACTGGAGCCCCTCCGCCACTGCAGCTCCCATGGCTGTTTAAAGGCAGTAGAGGCAGGAGCGCCTTGGGCCCTTTAAATAGCCCCCAGCTGCCGCTGCTACCTTGGCAGGGGTGGGGAAGGGAGAAGGAGGCGGGGTACTTACCTACAGGGCGGGGTGGGGCTGGCTCTGACTCCCTCAGCTCCTCTCCTTCCACTTGAGGCCCCGCCTCTTCCGGAGGCCAGAGCTGACCCCTGTCCAACCCAACCCAGACTGATATGTGAAGCTTAAGGAATGAAGACTCAGCACACCACTTTTGAAAGCTTGCTGACCCCTGATATAGAGCATAAAGCAGAAACCAAAACAAAATCCCACCCCACAAAACTGTTTTTCTTCCTTTACTGGGTTTTCTGCCCAGCTCTAACAGGATGATATACAGTGCTTAGCAAATAAAAAGCAGAATCCATAGTCATAATAAGAGGATTTGTGTGTATTTTCAATACCCAAGAACACATATCTCAATCCCTGCTGTATTGCCTAGAATCCCTGTACTTATAACTGTCTCTTTTTCATGTGTTACTTTTGCTACAAATAAATAATATGTTCATAAAAGAACAGTAGTTACATCTTGGCTACACTGATCACCATTAAAGAAGATATTTGTCATAGAAAACAGCACATCCCTCATTTACTCAGAAACTTTCAGTAGGGACAGAAGAGCTTCAGAATCCTGGAACAGCCAATATGTATAAGGCTCAGAGCAATGATAGGAAGAGTCCAGGGGGAAGTCTGAGACTATTCCAGACACTCAAACTTCCCATCAGACACAATTTGTCCAGCTTGTATCTGGCTTTATCTGGGAGTACAGTGGCCGGCACGGCGACTCACCCTGCAATGCCTCCCACTGGTCTCTCCGGGGAATTAGCTTCCAGCTGTTGGAGCACCCTCTGCAGGCCAATATCCTGCTTGCCGCTGGCCCCATGTCGCTCCTGGTCCCCAGTGCCCTTTCCCTTGGGTGCTGCCCCCCTGCAGTACCCCCACAGATCTCAGGGTCTCCCTTCCCCAGAAAACTCCCACCCCTTATCCCCACCTTGCCTCAGCCTATGGGCTACTGCCAGTTACCATTGAGCCTCCTTTCACTGGAACCGACTGCAGTCTGTATAAGCCAGTCATCATAGGCAAGGGGGGTTTAGGTCTGCTGCCTTTACCTATCCGTGGGCTGCCCCCTGCACTCCCAGTACTTCTTTTTGGCCATCTCCTAGGCCCTGCAGCCTGAGGGGTTTCCAGGCCAAAGCTCCACAGCTCCTATGGCCTTCCCCCAGCCCTGTTCCCCTCCAGGTATCCTGTCAGGCTCCCCAGCAGCCATGCCTGTCTCCCTCCACAGCTAGAGGAGACTCTCTGTCTGCTCCTGGCTCAGTGCCCTGGCCTTTATAGGGCCAGCTGGGTCTGTTTGGGGCGTGGTCCCTAGCTGAGGCTGCCTCCCGATCAGCCCAGCTTTTCCCTTGCCCTAGCCCTCTTCCAGGGCTGTTTTAAGTCCTTTTAGGTCAGAGCAGGGTGACTACCCTGCTACATGCCCACTGGTTAATTAGATCAAAATCTCATATATTAGGCCTTGATGTAGCAAAAGATTTAACCATATGCTTATGATTCCATTAAAGTCATATTCTTATAGTCCAATAATTGGGCAGTAAATACTAGAGACATTTTCAAACAAGAGAGGGCAGTATGAGCAAATAACTTCTGTTTATTCATGGGTTTTAATACTCAGGCACATTAGAATGCTTGTTCTATTTAGCACTTCTTTATATTTTACTGGCTTTGATATTTATTAATGCCAAACTAATATGTTTGTTTTTAATTTTCAGATGGTTATCTGGCTGATTTTTGTTGTTCCTCTAAACCATTTGATGAAGCTGATGATGAAGCACAGTCCAGTGAAAGTGATCATCAGTGTAGTAAAACTTTGACTTCTCACAGTCAGACTACCAAGATCCAAACCAGAGACCGATCAAAATCCAGCACAGCAGAGTCTACAAATCATGACAAACTTCATTTAGTGCCTAACAACATTATGACACAACAAGAAGGAAAAATTTCTACTAAAAAAACGGAAAGCCTCACTAAAGCTTTAAAGTTTGAGAAGGCTAGCTGTTCTCCTAACAGTCAATACACGGCTGTCTCTGAAGAGAAATTGGCTGGGAAAGATCTTGCCAGGACCAATGAAAATTCTTCAAGTTCTGAAGACCTGTCAAAAACCTTGTCAAGAGCTAATCATGGTACACACAAAATGTCAAGGAATACAGTTGAATCTCACTCAGAGGTAATATGTAATAACTCCCTCAAAGACAAAAGTCAGAGGAGCTTTCCAAAGAATGAGGTTTTACATCCTGACAACATGAAAGGCTCGGGTGAACCCCAAGAGGATTTACTCCTCAGTAAGAGTTTAGAAACCACATTCAAAAACATTCTGGAACTGAAAAAAACTGGGAGACAGTCACAAAGTGAGGCTACTGGTAGTGGCTCTGTTGAATTAGACTTTCCAAACTTTTCACCAGTTGCTTCACAAGAAAACTGCCTGGAAAAATTTATTCCAGATCACAGCGAAGGTGTTGTAGAAACAGACTCTATTTTAGAAGCAGCTGTAAATAGTATCTTAGAGTGTTAATAGTTACAGTACTATGGACATCTTATGTTTCTCTTAGTAGAAGCAAATGTGAATGACATCACAAGTACAGCCTGACATATGTCAAAGGTTAATCTTTCTAAACTAGATTCTGTTCTGTGTTTGAGAGCAATACTCATTGTGATTACAGTGAGATATCCAGTAAAGTTGATCCTTGTTAGAATGCAGTCTGTTGGGGCCTACACATTTCAAGTATTATAATGATAGTGCTTATGGTAATTGTTTAACACTGCAATTTAATGAGATTGCAGTTCACTAGGCCCTAGGTAATAAGGTAATATACTGACAATCACAGTCATGTGAAAGGACAGATTTATTCAAGAAAATTTTTAAAAGACAAATGGAAGCACCAATTTCCCCTCTTCCATAAAACAGTAGATTTTATTTTTTTCCAGGAAAACTTCGTTGTTATATTCCCACTGTACCTCTGTTCAGAAATGATTGTCTGTCTGATTTATTACTGAATCCTTCTGCTCTAGAATTTTAAGTTGGAAGGATATCATCGGTACATTTACAGGGCTTCATACTTTAAGTGCTTTTCTGTTGTTACTGAGCAGAAAGAAGTACATGAGTATATCTGTAGTGGGTGAATTTAGTCAGTGGAATGATACTGTATAATGTTAGTCACAACGGTATGATGTGAAATAATATATGCTAGACTAAGGAAAGAAGAACAGAAGCCAATAAGTGGTAAAGTGTACAGGAGGAGGTCATGCTAGAGCCATGAATTTATATATATAAATACATACATATATTAACTCTTGAGGAGAAGGTTTTGCATTTTATAATTGGATATAGTCAACTTAAGTCTTTCTGAAGTGGTATAATTGTTTTGGGGTTTTTTAAGACCAAGTGTCAAAAGCACTTTTATTTGAAAACTGGGCTATTACATTAGTAGTTTAAATTTTGAGGGGACATTAGCCTTAATCTGAGAAATTTAAAGGCCAGTGTAGTTGTTGCTTGTTTCTGCTTCTTGCTGTCAGAGAATATTAGTAATCCACAGCAACAGTCATAACTACCAAAATCTGTAAGACCAAAGTTAATCAGCTGTCCCATTGTTAAAACATATCTAAACTTGTGTAATTATGAATTCACATTTTAGAGCCAAAGGAAACCCCTGCATGGTTTGTATTTGGCTGGTGTTCCTGTTGACGAGAATAGAAGCTTGTTATTTTATTTATTTATTTTTAATATGTGACATTTCCCTTTTATGGCCATGGCCCATGCTTCTTTTTTAATAGTTTACTTTGGACATTAGTGCTGTTGTGCACATAAGTTTTTTGCCATTACCAAGATGAATCTAGCATGTATGCCTGCTCAGAAGAGTAGAGCTATTGTGGTTTCTAAGGCATACTCTCTATCTCTCCTTCTGTCTTCCTCCCTGTTGCTCGCAAAAATAAACAGCCATGTTTCAAAACTTGCTGATTACCATTATCATAATCTAGAGACTCATTGTGACAAACTGTGGTTGTCAGTTAGATTGCCAGAACTGCCAGGAAAGAAAACAAAAGGCCAGGTTTTGCTATGATTTACACCAGTGAGTTTGCACCTGTGTAAAAGAGAGCAGAATTTGGCCCTTGGGCTTTTGACAGCACGAAATTATAATACACCACCTCATTTTGTTGAGCTGCAGTCCACTATCTGATAACATAAGAAAACCAAATCTAGTCAACCTGAGAAAGATAACAATATTTAACATATAATTAAGGTTTAGTTACCCTTCAATGTGAATGGAAATATAAATATTTTGTATATTATTAATTGCCATTTTAAAAAAATTGTGCCAATTTTAAAGTACAAATTTGTCAAAATTCAACATTCCCAAATGTTATGTACAACATTTAAAATAATAACATGGTATTGCCAGTTTTAAATTTCTAGCTGGGCATCATTGCAGTAGACTCTCAGGCAATTAGCTATTTTTTAGTTAATGAGACTGACAGTATAGCCTTTGCCGATTGTCTTTGAAATTTCATAAAGATAATGATGGCTGTGTATCCTGAGGATTACGTATCTTATAATTCATTCAGTTTCAGCCAGTATGAGCAGTCTGGAAAGGAAGACTGTAAATTATATCAGCAATGTAAATTAGTTTAATTTTCTTCTTATGAGAAAAAGATGCACATTTATGGATCCTGTCACTCTTGGTACCATCTCAAGCAGCGTATTAGCTGTCAAGCGTATTAGCTGTACAGCAAATATATAACCTAAATAACAAAATGTTGTGTCCACTATGTAAATTTATTTTTCCTGGGCAGTGAATTATAGATAGTGACAAATAAATCAGACAAAGGTTTGTCCAAGCATCTTATGTCAGGAATCCATTGAGTAAAGGCCAGCAAACTTACTGTTGGATCATTAGTGTTCTATTATTCATTCATTTGAATTCTATTTTAGGAATACTTGCCTTAGTAATGCAGTAAACACAATATTCTTATATATGAAATGTTGTTTTAATAAAGTGTGAATTTGAATCAGATCCAGTGAAATACTTTAATGCATGCCTGATTTTAAGCACATGCTAGAATGCTTTGCTGGATCAGCATACTGATTTCCAATGTTCTCGAATACTGCCTAAGGTTAAAATAAATTTTAAACTGGCAATTACAAAAAATATTTTAACTTTGAAGAGTTCAGCATAATTTATCTCATAGATTAGGGAGGCCTTACAGACTGACTTCACTTAAAGAGGATGTGTCACTTATTGTCAATGTGGTATGGACTTTATTTGCTTAAATACCTTCATTTGTATAGTATGTCTCACTTGAAATTGCTTTGTATACATTTTGTAAAAATATTTATAAAATGTTTTGTAAAAAAAGTATAACAAATTGCAGTTTATTTTGTTATGTTGGATAAATACTGTTAAAAGACACAAGTCGGTAAATATATTGTTAGTCCATGGATAGGAAATGTTTAGTTGGAGATTACAGATTGAAACAACCATTGCAATACAGCCAAAGATTTGGGAAAAAAATATATCTGTGATTGTCTTGATTTAACCAAGATGAATAAGTACATTTCCAAAAGAAGGGTTGTTTTCAGTTTCAAGTAATATGGTTGCAGAACAGTCTGACTTACTATACTTTTTATAATGCAACTGTATTATGAAATAATATATTTAATAGACCAGCTCTTTCTTGCTGTGCATGCAATTTTTTGAAAATACGCTAATAAGTCACGGGTCACGTGATAGCATAAAATATTGTTAATTTTAATCTATCCTCTCAAAGTGCTCAAGTTGGCTATCCCTTGTTACTTTATCACAGAAGTCCCGTCTTAAAGTGATAAGGTGGCTGAAAGAAGGAACAATATGGTATTAAGGACTAAATCATCTCTCCCATGCCTGGGCATGCTATACAGGGGAAAGGGTATAGATAGACCTTTCTCCTCCTCCAGTGCATCTTCACATGATGGAGGCATAAACTATCTCCTAGGATTAAGGAATACAGGAGAGGGGAGTTGTTTGTACTGGTAGCCTTGGAGGGAGTATATCTTGGTGTCGCATGAGTGATGCCATGTCACTTCACTCTGCTCCGGATGACTCAACCCTTCCCTCACAGCACACAGAAAACATGGTTTTCAGTAACATACTACCTCCTTTCACCAGGGTGGTGTGCCTCCTTGCCACTGTGCTTGGGCCTGGCAGCAGATATAACTGAATCCTAAAGTCCTGATCCAGCCAAATGCTTCGTTTTGGAGCCTGAATAAAGTAAACATTCATAGGAGGGCATAAAGACTTGGGCCTGATCCAGGAAGGCAGTGAATATTTTCAACTCGCATGAATTAAAAATGTCATGGATGCTAAGGTGGATCTCAAAAGGAAATCAGAGGGTAGAAATCTTCCTAATCTATATTATAATCTATTTTAATTTGTGACAACCAGGCAAAGAATAAAGCCTAGTTACATGATGCTTTTCACCTGGATTCATCCTGTAACAAAATGAAGATGGCTATATGACTTGGTTATAAGTTGTTTGCATTCTTTTATAAAATAGCATGGCTAAGCATTGTGTTCAGCGATAGACTTACTAGGAACTCTTCCGAGACATCCATTGTCTGTGAGGTATACATTACTACACAGCTGTCTTCACTTTAAAGTACTCTTTCACTGATAAGGATGTAATTGTGCACTGGTTTTTCTATGAGGATGAGAAAACTAGTAGATTTTAAAAAAATAGATACCTTAGGATTTTCGATCATGGTGTTTGGCATATAGATTCCAGCTTTGGATTGGATGCAGAATTTCCAAAAACATTATTTTTTTTGTATATGTATGAATAAGTTACTTAAGGAAGATACAGGATCACAGCCATGTCTGAATTTCTAAAAAGAAAAGATTGCCAGAATAAACCTGGAGCACAGCAGGAGGCGTATAAGTGAACTTAAAATCCTTCTCACAAAATCTGCCTTTCATCTTCTGAAAATGTTTCCTCTTTATAAATTTTGATGTTTTTCCATTGGACTGGTTCTGATTGTTCCTTGCAATTCTCAATCCAGATATTTTGTTAGATAGGGACAGGAAATACAAGAAACAGTTTTACAGGAAGCCATCAGCAAAATCATAGTAACAAATTCTGTAGAAGATCCCAAATTCAGTAACTATGAGCTATAATGTGCAAAAAACAAAAGAGTCCTGCCTCTAAATAATATCCTTGTATTTTAATTTTCTTTATTATTCTCTGATTTGTGAAACCACTATCATTTTTGTTTCCTTTGGTCCCCAAATTCTTGTGCTATAAATCATCTAGTCTTTATGCAACAAATCCATGCGTGATATTGACTCAGGAGGACTATGAAATTGCAGGAACAATTGTGCTGGCTGATTGGTTGTAAGGATTGCCACTGTGGAATGCAAACTCCAGTTTTCAGTTGGCTCAAAAAACTCTCTTTGCTAGGTTTTCTCGCAATAAAACTTTGTGCATCAGATGTCAGGTCTTCTCATTTCTTAAGCATATGTTAAATCTTTCCATTTGGAAAAAAAATCTGCTTATTCGGTTCATATGTGGTGCATAGGTTGATGTAACCCTTTTACTTCTATCCTGACCCGTGTACCCTGAGTGTAGCTTAGATCAATATAATTACTCTTGCAGATTATTAGTCTGAATTGTGACATTCCTTTTGTAACATTCCACCATTCCTTTTGTTACTCAAATCTTTATGTGGCTAAAAGAAGAGAGTGTATCATTTTGGGCAGGTATTTAGCTGCTGTAAGTTGTCACATCACCTGTATAAATACATGGAACTATGACATTTTATACCAGTTGAGGATCAGTTCCTTTAAATTAAGCGAAGTCTGTAATTTGTCATCAGTGAAATCATATGCATATCACAAATCTTTATGCTTGTGGGGAATGTTGGTTAGTAGTCAAATCAGCATGCTTATTTTTTATTTCAGGATGGAATGCTGACACAGTATATCACTTTAGGCAAATTACCATGTTCAGATATTTGAGAGCTCAGCACCAACCTTTTGAAAATCTGGCACCTAGGCCTTGAGCCAAACTGCATGGAAATCAATGAAAAAATGTAAATAAAGAGGAGGACTCTGCTTCTTCAGAGGAATGTGTGAAGTCAAGTCATTAATATTTGCAAATAGCTTTGTCATCCTTGAGTGAAAAATGCTATGTGAAGATGCTGAGATATTACACTGATGAGCATCATATAAGTACCTACATAGATAGGTGGTAGTATTACTAATTACAGCAGTGGCAGAGAATAAATAAAATGTCACTGTTATGTGCAAGTTATTGATTATATTTATTGTCTTCTTTAAAGAGTGACAATTTTCAATAATTGCATGATTTTGAAAGCAAAGCAGAAAGCTGAACTTCACCTCAAGTTTGAACTTTGGGCCAAATGCTCATCCCAAGCTGTAGCACCATATAAAAATGGTCATAACTAGTGAATGTATATAATTAATTTTGGTTGACAAATGGTACACGGAGAAGAGCTGCAGTCAGTTAATGCACTAGCTAGACACCACGAGCTGAAAGCCTGTGCGGAACACAACTGAAACCGAGTGACAACTTTACTGAATGACAAGGTATAATACTTGAGATAGGTGCAAGACTGCAATAGCAGTGTCTTGTAGCTCAGGAATGAAGTGCATTAGCTAAGCTATCTCCACATTCTTGTGTAGCATCTTACATTGTCTGGCTGCAGGCTCTGATATTAGTCCCTCCTTATAATCTCTATTATAACACCATTACACAAATTACAAGCCTTTTCAAACCTAATTTTGAACAGCTCTCAAACTAGTCTCTAAAATTATACTGATAAGTTTGTTCATGCAACTATTTTTGTGAGCAAACACCTCATTTGCTCTCATATATCAAATGGGTACTGAACTAAGCTGATTTGCATGTACAGATACCTGTTTTCACACACAAAAATTGCCAGCATTGAAAATCATGTTTAGAAAATGTGTTCAAATATGTCATTTCTCTGACCTTTGTCATCATTGCAACTTGAGGCAGTATTTAAAACTACATCTGTAGCTAGGTCATGTGAATAGTATTGCAATGTATTTCCCTGGGTCTGCAATACCAAAATATTTAGTAACGTCACAATTTTCTTCTTTAGATCTTGACCACTTTGTGAACAGATGTACACAACTGGGTTACCTCACTGCTAATTCTTGCAAGATACTGAATTTGGATAATTCAGTTTTGTTCTGCTATGGTTCTTAATTTCAGTTATTTTACAGCTTGCTTAATGGGTGATCTGTTAAATTTCCAGGTAAGTTCAAACTTTATGTTACTGTTTATTGTGCATGACTTAGGAAATTTGTGTTTCAAATGGTTGCAAATAAACAGTCTAACTTGTTGCAGAACACGTTTGGCTGATAACTGATTGTAGTTCATTGCATGGTCTTAATACACTCTTTATTCAGTGTTCCTGTAGCACCATCTGGTGGTATATAGCAGATAAAATAAAAACATGTATGATTAATATCATTAAGAAGAAAGCTTACTTTCAGGGTGAAATTCACCAGAAAAGATGGATTCGGAAGGCCCCTAGCATAGTGCAATGGACATGACTCATCTGTGGGTGGGATGGGATAGGAGGTTGCCAAGTAAGCACTTAAATGGACTATGAAACTCCTGTGTACAGGTTAGCTGGGTTTTGTGTTATCCCTACCTGGACAGGTGCTAAGAGGGTCTTTGCGGTGAATTGAAAGAGTCAGGCTTCTGGGAGGAGAATACCAAACAGGGTGGTGGTAGGTAGTACTGATTGTGGGGTTGGGGACTTCTGAAAATGTTTACTTTTGTGGCTTAGTTCCCCATCTGTAAAATGGGGGTATAATAGTATTATCTTTGTCTTTTTTGACTATTTAGCTTGTAAACTCTCTGGCCTAGAGATTCTTAGTGTGCGTCAGTGTATGTGTGTGTAACATCACGAGCAATGGGTCTTTATCTCATCTGGATCTTGTGTATGCTGTTATACTACAACTAAACACAGCATAGATATCAGTGGTAGTTCTAATGACATTAGTGAAAGCTGAATCAGAGCTGTTCAATGCCTAGAAGTTTAGATTTAATTTCTACCTACTTTTATTCATTAGAATTTCAAATGTTTAGAACAGTCTGGCTGTTCATTTCTGTATAACTTCATTAGCTTATTGTATATGGGTCACAGCTATTGCAAGAGTAATTCATGTTTTGTTTAGGTTTTTTGTTTTTAGTTTTGATTTTACTGTAAATCAGTGTCAAGGATTCGTAAGAGGACAATAGTGGTGCATTACAATGAAAATACTATGAGCTTGGAACACATCTTTTACCTGTCCATGTTTATAAACTAAATAATTGATTATAGTCTGCACGTCATGGATCAGTTACATCTGAAAAAGAGTGATCATTTATTATATTTAGTATGTGTGTGTGTATTGTGACAAAGCTCCAAGTCTGTACTTGTGGGTCCTGCGCTTCCTGGCAGATTTAGGGGCCTCAGAAACTCATCTAGGCCCCAGAGTGACCTCCCTTTCTCAGTATAATTGGCAAGAGTCACCACCTAGTGAGTTGCCTTCATCACAGGCCAGTATGGAAGATGGAAAAAGGGGGGAGCCCGGGCCCGCCCTGTACTCCGGACTCCAGCCCAGGGACCCTAATAGTATCAGCTAAGATGGCTGACCTTTTAGGCACAAAACACAATACAATTCCCTGGGCTACTTCCCCACAGCAGTCCCTGCTTCTTCAAACTCCACTTCACCCTTACCTCAGGGCCTCCTGCCTTCAGTATGATATGTTGTCCTACACTCAGTCTCACCAACAGCATAACTTCCTTCCACAGCTCCTGACACCCACACCCCACCTGACTAACTGGGAGGTTTTTATCTGGTTTCAGCCAGTCCCTGATTGGCTTCAGGTGTCCCAATTAGGCTAGCTGTTTCTACTCCTTTCTAGAAGGTTCTTAATTGGCCCCAGGTGTCTTGATTGGCCTGGAGTAGCCTTTGTTTGGCTATCCAGGGAACAAGGACCTGCACATCCTGAGACTAATATACCTGCCTTCCAGCACTCTCCTATATCCTTCTGGTCTGACTCCGTCACTGTATATATCTATATAAATGGAATATAGTCTATAAAAATCTCTTCATAGATGTGAGAAATGTTTAAGAACACCGTAAATCTTTTGAGTCCTTGTATGATTATATGGTGGTTGCCCCTAAAAGGAAATAATCAGATAACAAATTTTTCATTTGATGGCATAATTGGCTGTTTAGACATTTAAGGCCCAAAGCGGTCACTCAAGTCAATGGAGTTCTGGCCACGTGTGGGCGTTCTCTTGTGACAGGTTCTCTCTGAGATGCTACCTGGAACGGGGATATCACTGAGCCCCCTGACCCATCAGCCTGTGCTCCCTCTCACATTATACTGCTGTGACAAGCTGCAGAGATCCCTAGCCTGTACTTTTACCAGCATACATACAGGTAGGGACACACCCAGCTACAGTTACATGCAGGCTCTCTGACCAGCCTCTGCATAGGAAGGCTACAGTTAAGGCAACTCACAGCTCCCCAGGCATCCACCATCTCTGGAGTATAAACTCAGAACTATAACGTCTTGTGCTGTACAGGGAACTGTACAGCATAAGCTAATAAAATTTGCTCCCTGCCTCAATGTGGCAAGGAATATGCAACAGCCTTTACCCCTGTGTTATGATTCCCACACACTTCACTCCAACTCACTGGTTTAGATTAAGCAAAACCAAGTTTATTAACCATAAAAGATTGATTTTAAGTTATTGTAAGAGATAGCAAACCGATCAAAGCAGATTACCTAGCAAAAACAAAAACACAAACTAAGCTTGGTGTACTGGATAGATTGGATATGAATAGAGGATTTTCACCCTAAGAGATGACACAAGCAGGCTGCAGATTCTTCAGGATCAAGCTGCACTTGCATTACAGCTTGGAATCCCCAGGTGCTTCATTCACAGGGTAGAAATACCTTTAGCCTGGATCTAGCACTTCCCCTAGGTCAGTCTTTGTTCCTCGAGTGTTTCCAGAAGCCTCCTTGTGTGGGGAATGAAGAACCCCAGATGATGTCACTCTCTGCCTTATATAGCTTTTGCATATGGTGGGAACCGTGTGTTTCAAAGCTTGGTTCTCAGACCAGTCTGTGGAAAAATACTGACATCCTAAGATGGAGTCCAGCATCATGTGGCCTGGTCACATGTCCTTGCAGAGTCATAGCAGCCGTCACTCACAGGCCCATCCATTATCTAGACTGAAAGCATCTTGTCTAGTGGGTGTTACCCAGGTGTAACTACGTATGAAATATGGATATATAGTCAATATTTATAACTTCAGTGTAACAATGCGATGACTCAGCATGTGGCATCTCTTGTTGGGAATCCAGGGAATTAGTTCTTTTTCCAGCTCAGAGCCACCCTCTGCAGGCCTCAGGCCCCCATATCCCTCCCGGACCCTAGAGTGTAGGAGGTATTGCCCCCCCAGGCAATACCTCCTACACTCTGGGTCCTCCCTCCTAGGGAACCCCCAGCCCCCTAATCCTACCTTGCCTCAGTGGCTACTGCCAGTCATCATCTAGCCCCCACTTACTGGGGCAGACTGCAGTCTGTAATGGTCACTCATGATTGGCAAGGGGTAGGACCTGCTGTCTTTGCCTATCCTCGGGCTGCCCCTCTGCAACCCCAGTACCTTTTGGGCCTTCAACAAGGCCTCAGCCTGGGGGTTTTCTGGGCTGGAGCTCCCCAGCTCCCTGTGCCCTTCCACTGCACTGCTCTGCTCTGCTCTGCTCTGCTCTGCTCTGCTTTGCTTTGCTTTGCTTTGCTTTGCTTCTGTACCTTGCTCCTAGGCAGCTAGCCCTTCCAGAGCTAGAGTGAGATGCTCTGCTCCTAGTCCAGAGCCCTCTTATAAGGGCCATCTGGGCCTTGACTGGGCGGGCCAGCAGCTGTGGCTGTTCCCCAATCAGACTAGGTTTGCTGCTTTCCCCAGCCACAGCCCTCTCCAGGGCTGCTTTAACCCCTTAAGGCCAGGGCAGGGTGACCGTCCAGCTACACTCATAGATACAAAAATGATACACGTAGAAGTAGGATAATCATATTCAGCAAATAATAACTTTTCCAATGACACCGCACATGACTTATCTTGCATAAAATAAATTATAATTATTTCATAATGATATCACAATAATATCACTGTGAAGAATATGGGGTGCATTTCACACCTCTCATGCGAAGTTGCTTGAAGGACTGGAGTTTCTATGAGAATTACAAGCCTGAAAAAGAGGCCAGGTTTAGGATGGTCGCAATACAGGCCCAAAATGCGTGTTAAAATATGGGTGTGGACCGATATTTCCACTTCCTAGTCCTGGTGTCCCAGTGTATTGCATTACTCAGAATGCTATTTTGGAGTGTATGGGGAAAAAGCAGCAGAACGAATCACAATTGCTCTACTTCAGGGATGGGCAAACAACAGACCGTGGGCCACATCTGGCCTGCGGGACTGTCCTGCCCAGTGCCTGAGCTTCCGACCGGGAGGCTACCCCCCGGCTCTTCCCCTGCTGTTCCCTCTCCCCCGCAGCCTCTGCTCACCATGCCACCAGTGCTCTGGCCTGCTGCTCCTGGGCAGCACTGTAGCAGTATGGCTGGCTCTGGCAAGGCTGCGAGCTCCTGCCGCTCTGAGCAGCATGGTAAGGGGGCAGGGCTGTGCGTTCCTGTGGGGCAGCATGTCTAGCTCTGGCAGGCCGTGTGGCTGCCACACATGTTGCTCTAAGGGGCATGGTAAGGAGGCTGAGGGGTTGGATAAGGGGCAGGGAATCCAGGGGGGCACTGAGGGGACAGGGAGCAGGGGGAGGTTGGATGAGGTGGAGGTTCTGGGGCGGGGGCGGTCAGGGGATGGGGAATGGGTGGGGTTGGATAGGCGTGAGAGTCCTGTGGGGAAGGGTCTCTTGGGGCAGGGGTGTGGATAGGGGTTGGGGCAGTCAGGAGACGGAGTGGGTGGGGTCCTGGGGGACAGTTAGGGTGGAGAGGTTTCAGGAGGGGGTGGTTAGGGGACAAAGAGCAGGGGGACTTAGATGGAGGATGGGGTCCCGATGGGATCTTGGACGGGGTGGTCAGGGGACAGGGAGCGGGTGGTGTCCTGAGGGTGCAGTTAGGGTTGGGGATCTTGGGAGGGAGCAGTCAGGGGACAAAGAGCAGGGGGGCTTAGATAGGGGTGGGGTCCTGGAGGGGTGGTTAGGGGTGGGAGGGTCTCTGGAGGGGGCGGTCAGGTGATGGGGAGAGGGTGAGGTCTGGAGGGGGGGCGGTTAGGGTCAGGGGGTGTCTGGAAGGGGCGGTCAGGGGACAAGGAGCAGGGGGGTTGGATGGGCTGGAGTTCTGAGAGAGGCAGTCAGGGGGTGGGGGTCAGATAATGGGCAGGCCCAGGCTATTTGGGAGGCACAGCCTTCCCTACCCAGCCTTTCATACAATTTTGCAACCCTGATGTGGCCCTTGGGCCAAAAAGTTTGCCCACCCCTGTGCTACTTTGTTTCTGAAAGCAGCTGAAGAAAAGGAGGGGGATATTTCTGTTCTTCTCCCTGCCTGCTTACACTTACGCAGTTTTTAATTGACACGGTGACTTAAACCAAGTTTATCTCTAATATTGTATAGTGAATAGCCCAATCAGTTGTTCACGTGTCCATTCAAAAGGGAGCTCAGAAACATCAGTTTCTGTGCAAATAAATAGTAGACTTCAATCATCTGCTGCTAATTATCACCCAGATTTGATTTGCACGCCCTTGAAAGGGTCCCACGTCTTTCCATTTAGTTATTTATTTCAGCATGATGGAGCTTTAATTCAAACCAAATGTGGTCAGGTTTCCAGCCCCAAAATGGAAAGAATCGTATCATTCTCTATTTCGTTCTATATATGTGGTGAATTGTGGCCTCAGTGGGAAGTTGAATTTGTATCTGTGAAATGCTTTGCTTCTTTGGAAAATCTGTACAGGGTTTGGCCACTTGTAAAAGGGCTTAAATAATGGCAGAGTGTGGAACAGGTTGGGTAGATATCAGAGGAAGCAGTGAAAATATTTAGGTTACACAGATACAGAAAAATTCCACTACTATGGAAAATATTTTTTTCCCTTTATCCCTTTAATAATCCTTTTTTCCCTTTATCCCTTTTCCCCTTTAATAATGTTTTCATCTTTCAGGGTGTCCTGAATCCTGACCTTGATCAGGATCAAACAATGAAATGAAGCGATTCTTTCCTTGTAAGATCCTTTCTGTTGCAATCATACTAAAAAAAAGGAAATAAATTCCTTTTTTGCAGATTGCCTGGCTGTTACTCTGTGCTTCTCTGATGTGACCAGCTGCCTCTTAGGCTGTAGAACCGTAACAGTGGTGTGCTTTTTCCTCTTTATAATAAATGAAAAGCACCAAATGCACGAAACAGGCCTGCACTAAAATGTAATTCAGTAAGTATCATATGCAGTGATGACTGACCAAGCAGACAGCAAGGACTCATTTAGGAAGAGGGAACCCTGCTGAGCTCATCTCTGTGGGTTAAGAGCATCAACAATAATGTTCTCTGCACAAGAGATTCTTTTCAAGATATAAGGCTAAAAGATAGCTCTGATCTCCAGGGGCACCACTACTACGCACTTCAGTCTGAGAAACGCCTGCTCACGCCAAGGCTGAATTTAACTCTCTGGGTTGCAAGGCCATCACTGATGGCAGATGGTGGTCTGAAAACACATTCCTGTCCATCTTGTGACCTGGACAGAGAAAAAAAATATAGATGTAAAAACTACATTAAAAAACCAACCAACCAACCAAAACTGTTAAAATGTTTTGGTTGCAAAGTCAAGCACTCAAAAGTTAGGAATGCCAATATTAAAGTTGCGTGTGCAATTTTAATTTGGCCCTCTTCTGTGTATGCAGTATGATAGTCTTTAATTACATGATCATGTATTTTTTTTCCACATGGCCACTAACTCACTCAGGGCACAGGATGAAAGAGGGACACTACACTGTAGCATCAGGGCATCCAAAGGAATGAGGTGAGGCTACATTACCTAAAAATCTCCCAAACTTTAACACAGCATTGCTCCTTTTTGACGTGACCCTCTAGTAGTCTAAGTTCAAGTACCAGAGCTCTGAGTTGAAAATAGAAATTGATGGAGACTGGTATTTTCTTTGATGTAGTCCTCTTCATTTACCAAGGAATGTGCAAAGTCTGATTCTCCGAATGGAGGAGGAACCAAGAACTAAAGGAGCAAATTCTAGTTTAAAGCCTTTAGCGTCTTTTGCCAACAGACCCAGAACTGCTCTCCCTAGCTTTCCCAGGACCAGACTGTGCTCTCAGGCTGCTGTCGTCTGTCTTCCTGCCTCTGGGTCTCTCTCTCTCTCTTTTGGGTGTTCGGTCTTCCTGCCTCCCACACCTGCACAATGGTAACTATACCCAGTGGGGCAGCCGCTCCACCCCCACCCACATGATGCTAGTTTCTGGGCAGACTCCATCAGGCCTTGTTTTAGGTGTGCCCCCATAACTGTTTCTTACAAGTGTTTTATGTGAAAGACGTGTTCACACCTAATCTCAAAGAGGTTTGCAATCTACAGTCACCACTCAGCACAGTACCCAGAAGTCTAGCAGGGCAGTACCTGTTTTCCCTTGAGTTTAGGGCAGGTAGTTCCACCCATCCACTCCCCCTGCCTCTCCCAGAAAGAATATTTTGTGTCAGTTCTCGCTCCCCAGTTTCCCTGTCAAACCACACCCACCTGCAACCCAACTAGTGGGAAGGGAAGCCCATTACACTGACTTCTCCCAGATACATTGCCTGCACTCCCATGATAGGGTTAGTAATTCTGTGTCTATGGCCATATCTACACTACAAAGTTTTGCTGACACAAGTTACTGCAGCATAATGCTGCTGGGTTAGTACTTCGCTTGTGTGCATGCATACCTGGTTCCTTGTATCGGTGCTGGGCATACGCACCGTGAGCGCTTGTGTTTGATGCCCAGTGCATCCCCTGTGCAATCTGCTCGTAGAGGTCTACATTTCTACAGCTGGCCCATTGCTGTGTCTCCATAGCCTCTTCTTTCCACAGGCGCAGCAGATCCACTATCTCCTGTCTACTCCAAGCTGGAGTGTGTCTGGAACATGTAGCTGGCAAGGTCAGCTGGGCCATTGTAAACAATAACAGAGAGCTGCTAGGTGTGCTCGCCAAGCTGGACAATCAGGAAAAGCATTTCAAAAAGTCATGGGGCTTACACGGAGGGGAGCAGGGCTTCCAGTCTCTGTGACCCCTGGGCATTGTGCTTCACAATTGTGACCAGAGCGGTTAGTGACAGACATTATGGGACAGCTGCTAGAGGACTGTTAGGGTTGACGTAGGCGACACAATGTCTACACTTATCTGGTGTCAACCTCAGTACATTGACCATGGCCCAACGCCATTTGGGGAGGAGGTGTTAATATTTTGCAGTAATGGTGCACTTACATTGGTGGGAAACAAATATAATTGTAGATGATGCACAGCTAGGTCAATACAAGGCAGCTTACATCCACTCAACTTTGCTGTGTAGGCCTCAGTAAAAACATCTACTCGGTGTGCTGGAATGGTCTAAAGAAAAAAAATGTATTGACTAGCTTAGAAAAAACTGAAAATGTTACGTCATTATACAAGTTAATGTTATGCCCTCTGTTTGGATAAAGGGTTCAGTTCTGGCCACTTTATCTGGAAAACATACAGCAGTGAAGGCGGTTCAGAGAAAAGCAATGGAAAAGTGTCTGTATGAGGAGAGAGAGAGATTTGGAATTGTTCAGTCTACAGAGGAGTCAAATGAAAAGAAACCTAATATATAAAGTGGTATAAGGAAGGCAAACCAGGTACCCTATTTACACTAATACAAGAGAAAGGGGACAACCAATGAAAAAAGACAAATTTAAAATGGATAACTGGAAATACTTTTAATCCAAAAAGCATAACTAATCTGTGGAATTTACTACTACAAGATATCAGGGAGGCCAAGATCCAAGAAAAGATTAGATAACTGTATGAGCAGGGGGTTGGACTAGATGACCTCCTGAGGTTCCTCCCATCCCTGATATTCTATGATTCTATGGATCATCAAGCCAGACAGTTACTTATGACAGAACAAACATTTTGTGGTGACTGATGTAGATTACAAAAATAGTTCCAAAATATACCACTAGATAGAGAAACACTCTTATACTTGAGCAATATGCATATTTCAAGAACCCTTGTTTCTAGTTCTTATCCTCTTCTGGTTTTAGTGTGCAGCATTCTTACTACCCTTTTAAAATGTAGATGGTGATCGGTAAGTCCATTTTACTGTGGAATTTGACAGAAGGATTCTATAGCAGGAAGAGGAGATGACTCCCTGTCAGTTTAGTGGGGTATATTTTCAATATGAATCTTGATGTTAAAATATAAAATACAAATAGCAAAAATTAGAGATACCTGAAGTACTGGTTAGTAAAACACATCGATTTATGTCAGGATATTTCCAGGTGTGACTGCCTTCCATTTTTATTGATTTCAGTAGGAACTGAAAGCACTAAAGACCTTGCACAATGAGGCCCAAAACTGAGTACTTTTATTTTCTGAGGCCTTTAAAAATCAAAAGGAAAGGAAGGAAAAAATGGTGTGCTTTAAAACGGAGGCCTAGATCCTATATTCTTTACTCAGTCAGGAGATAATGCTTCCTGCTTCTTGTTCACAATGTCACCTGAAAGTGAGAACGTGTTTGCATGGCACTTTTGTAGCTGGTGTCACAGAGATTTACATGCCAGATGCGTTAAAGATTCATATGTCCCTTCATGCTTCAACCAGCAATTCCACAGGACACGTGTCCATGCTGATGACGGGTTCTGCTGGATAATGATCCAAACCAGAGTCGGACCGATGCATGTTCATGTTCATCATCTGAGCCAGATGCTACTAGCAGAAGGTTGATTTTCTCTTTTGGTGGTTCACATTCTGTAGTTTCCGCACTGGAGTGTTGCTCTTTTAAGACGTCTGAAAGCACGCTCCACACCTCGTCCCTCTCAGATTTTGGAAGGCAATTCAGATTCTTAAATCTCGGGTCAAGTGCTGTAGCTATTTTTAGAAATCTCACATTGGTACCTTCTTTGTGTTTTGTCAAATCTGCTGTGGAAATGTTTTGAAAATGAACATGTGCTGGGTCATCATCAGAGACTGCTATAACATGAAATATATGGCAGAATGTGGGTAAAACAGAACAGGAACATACAGTTCTCCCCCAAGGAGTTCAGTCACAAATTTAATTAACACATTTTTTTTTAATGAGCATCATCAGCATGGAAGCATGTCCTTTGGAATGGTGGCCAAAGCATGAAGGAGTATACAAATGTTTAGCATATCTGGCATGTAAAATACCTTGCAACATTGGCTACAAAAGTCCCATGTGAAAGTCTGTTTTCACTTTCAGGTGACATAAATAAGAAGCAGGCAGCAGTATTTCCCATAAATGTAAACAAAGTTGTTTGTCTCAGTGATTGGTTGAACAAGAAGTAGGACTGAGTGGACTTGTAGGGTCTAAAGTTTTACATTATTTTGTTTTTGAGTGCAGTTATAGACATTGGAAAATACTATTTCTTTGGTTTATCATTTTTACAGTGCAAATATTTGTAATAAAATTATAATATAAAGTGAGCACTGTACACTTTGTATTCTGTGTTGTAATAGAAATCAATATATTTGAAAATATTTAATAAATTTCAATTGGTATTGGTATTGTTTAACAGTGCAATTAATCATGATTAATTTTTTTGAGCTAATCCTGTGAGATAATTGTGATTAATTGACAACCCAAATTTTTATCATCATTATCAAATCCTTTTTGCTTTTTTGATGATTGAGATTTATCAGCAGTCAGCCATTTAAAACATCTGTAAAACATGCAGTGCTGTGAAAACTATACCCAAACCTAATGCAATGCACTGGAGAAATCAGTGAGGAGTCATCTTACTAGTTTGTTCAGTGCTGTAGAACCATTCTTCTCTTGATGAGTGTTGCAATATGGTATTTCCTCTTTGACTGCAGCCAAGTGCATCAAGAAGAAAAACTGAACATTTTGCCAAACACGCAGCTGATGACACATATATTAATGTAGTCTGGCAAACCAAATTAAACAAACATGGAATAGTTTGGGCAGACCTCACTGGAGATTATATTTTGTTATAACACAAGCATGAGCAGCTATTCCAGTTATGGTATCCCTAGGCATCTTTTTATTTAGGAAGATATTTGCAGGGGAAAAATACAGCAAATAGAGCCCCCCAAAGCCCATTATTTGTACATTATTTGATAGTAGCTAAAGTGAAGGAATCAGGCAGCTCTGCATGCCTTTTTCCATATAAAATGTGGTCATTTTTAACTGATATATTAAAATGGTCAAGCTTATCTCTAATAAAGCAAAATCACTTTATTCTCCATGTGCCCACCTCCAAACAGCACTCAGTAACATCAGCTGATGTGTAAATAAACAGTAGACTTCAGTTGTCTGCTGCTAGTTATCACCCAAATTTGATTTGCACAAACTTCAAAGGGTCCCATATCTTTCCATTTAGTTATTTGTTGCAGTGTGATGGATCTTTAATTCAAACCAAATGTGGGTAAGTTTCCAGTCAAAAATTACAAGGAATGTATTTGTCCAGAACCATGTCAAGCTCTCTCTTTCATTTTGTGTACGGGGTGATTCGTGGCCTCAGTGAGGAGGTGAATTTATGTCAATCTGCAAATTGGCTGTGCTTGTTTGGCAAGTATGTAAAAGTTTGGTCAGTTATAAAAGGGCTTAAATAACTGTGCAGAGTGGAACATAGTAGACAGGAACTAGTGTAAGTACTGAGGTTACACAGGCAGAGAAAAATCTCATTTGGATGAACATTTTTTTTTCTCCTTTTATATGTACTTTTAAAAAAGCTCTCTTTTAATGAACAGGGACAAAATGATGAAACAACATGATCTGTTGTCTATAAGACCATTCCTACTCTCTGTTACTCTGATCTTCCATGATGTGACCAGCCATAAAGTCTTCTCAGCTATAGAACAAAAACAATTGTGTACCTTTTCCTCTTGAAACTAAATGGAAAGTACAGAATGCAAGAAACAGGTCCACAGTGCCAGTAAAACTCATTGTAATAAATATCACATGGAAGTATGATTTACCAAGCAGACAATAAAGACTAATTTAAAAGAGAAACTCTGCCATGCTATTTCTTATGGGTAAAAGCAACATCATTTATGCTCCTTTTACAAGTGATTTACTTAAAAATTAAACCCACTCCCTCTCTTTCTTGTTCCCGAGATGTGGGTGGAGAATATTTTATTTTATTTACTCTCTCTCCTCTACATTCATACATGGAGATTGTTGGTGGGAGTTCAGACTTTTTTTTAAGAACATTTTCAAGATATTTCTGTGCTAGGATGTGATTTCCCAGATTTATGGCTTCTTTATGACTACAGTAACTGGGCCACATTTTAGGGAAGCCCAAAAATACTGAAGAAACACCCCCATCAAGATCCTTTGTGGTGTTGAACACCATCCCTACACTAGAGACTTCTGCCAGCATAGCTATGTGTGTCAGGGATGTGAGGAAGTGTGGTTGTAACCATGCTTGTTTGGTGTGGGATCTATACCCCGCAAGTGGCACCTAGCCCAGCTAGAGATGGATGAGTCTGACACAGCCGTGGCTTTTAGCTCATGCAGTAGAGGTTTGTACACTGAGCTCCAAAGATTCCAGGTTTGATCTCAAGGACTGGGGTCTGTCGGAGTTACGTGATCTCTGATCAGCACAGCTATCTTGGCAAAAGCCCCGTGTGTTTTTACCAGCACAGCCTTGAAGTGTCCACACTCTATTTTGAGTCCTGCCAACAAATCTCTGAACATCTGTTGATCAAGCTAAACCAGTTCCCTGAGCCATGCCAGTCTCCTGCCAGCACTATTCCACCTGTATAATGCCTGTGTGGAGCTACATTACTGGTACCAGTACAAACAGTCCTCCAGCAACAATCCCACACTGCCTCTCTCCCTATGGTAGTGACTCCTCTGGTAACATTTTTGAGCTCTGCTGCCCAGGGATCACAGTGACCAGACGTTTGCCCTCCCTTCCCTCTCCCTGCTTTAAAATCTCCGGTGTGTATTGGAGATGCCTCTCTTCCCTGTCAGCCAACCTTTGCAAATACGCAAGTATGGCTCCAGGTAATACTGCCGCTAAAACTCCAGCTAAACCTTGTGCTTTTGTCTGGTCCAGGACAGAAGTCCTGGGTTTCCTTTGCTTGTGTGTGTGTGTGGGACACCGGGGGGAATAAGATCAGTGCAAGTCCAGCTATGGAATTCCAGAAAGAATAAAGCTGTTTATTTGGACATTGCAGAAGAGATGCAGAAGCTGGGTGTGACAGGGACGAGTGCCAATGCTGGGCAAAAGGGAAGGAGCTGTGGCAGGAGGCAAAGGAAGCCAACAAAGCATCTGGCGTGGCCCCCCTAGAGATGCCACCGCTATGCTGAGTTGGATGCCATCCTGAAGGAGGATCCCACCACTGAGCCGGAAATGCCAGCTGATTCCTCATATTGCGGGAGGAAGGCACTCCAGAAAAGCACTGTGATCATGAATTCAGTGAGGGGTGGGACGGGGGGAGTGCAGAGCCCATGGACAACCAGGAGCTCTTCAAGACCCAGCCAAACTCAGAGAGAGTGAACCACTGAACAAGGAACTCAGGTAGGTGTATTTACTGGCCCCCCATTAATGCACGTTTGAAAAAAACCCCTTTTTCTAGTGTTCCCAACACTCTACACCCTTCTTTTCATGCTCCAGTCCCCTTCTGAAAATGACATCCAGCCACATGTGGGCAGGGAACAAAAGAATTCTGTTTTAAAGTAACCAGTTTATTTTAAGAGTATGCACGGTCGTTAATAGGCAAAACAGAAAGAGTACTTTAAACAATCAAAAAGCATTCCCATATACCCAATGTGGCATTCAAAGGGAAAACATTGTGAGGCAGCAAAAAAACCCAATACAAATATAACTCAATGCATTCAAAACTGAAACTGAAATGCACATAAACCAGTAACCGAGAATTCAAAGAAAATACATCAAAACACAAAAGAATGCTTGCAACAATCCAGTACCTGGGCATTCAGACTACATGGTCCTGAAGTAATACTGTTGTAAACTTGTTGGATGAAGGTTTTCTATTCCAAAACACAATGTTTTGGTTTTCAGTCTAAAAGATGTGCATTAATGGCAAACTGTGCATTTATGGCCTCTTTCAGCCGTACAGTGCCTCAGTGTGGTCTGGTAAATGCCCTTGTGTCCAGCTGCTCAAAATCAGCACAAAGGCTGTCTGCTTTCTTCCTCCATGCTGCTGGTAACATTTTCTCCTTGGCCTTACAAATGTTATGTGAAATACAGCAATAACTAGGAATAGTTGGGTCCCAGAGATCTAGCCTAGTCATCAGACATCTCCTCTGAGTCTTAAATCTGCCAAATGCATACTACATAGTCATCCTGCACTTGTTCAGGCAACAATCGCAGCTTTCCTTGCTGCTGTCCAGTGCCTGGTGTATTGCGTCAGAAGCAAGGGAAGCAAACAATAAGCTGGGCCCCCAAGAATCACAATTGGCATTGACACAGTTGGCATGGACAGCGAATGTACCAGTCCAGGAAAAATGTTTCTGCAAGGAGCTGTTCATAAAGTCCTGACGTTTTAAAGCTGTGAGAGTCACGTTCCTGACCACCCAAGGTTAATTCTGGCAAAAAATCCCTGGTGATCCTCCAATGCTTGCATAACCGTGGAAAAATAGCCTTTTGTGTTTAGATACTCAGAAGCACAGGTGTGGGGGCAGAATCGGGATGTGTCCCCCATCTATCAACCCTCCATAGTTAGGGAAGCCCATTTCAATTAATCCATCTATTATTTCCTGCACATTGAATCCATTTATTGGTCCCAGAGTCACCATCCTGTACAGCAGGATGTGCTTGATGATCTTGGACACTTGGATGATGACTGCCCTCATTTTAGATTTTTTCAGCACTGAACTGATCGCCTACCAGAATAGGAATCTGAGGTTGGAAGCTTCCACAGCATGAACCTCTGTCAAAGCCACTCTCGTTCTGGTGTTCCATGCACAGCTCCAGCAATGCGGCCTTCCTCATCTGAAGGATCTGCAGCCACTGCTGGTCATCCCAGATTTGCATCATGTTCTAATCCCACCATGCAGTGCTCATTTCATGGGCTCAGAACCACTGTTCCGCCATATCCAGCTAGTCAGTGAATGCCTGTGGTATCTGGTGACTTTCACTCACTGCCCACATCATCCACTCCTGCTTGGTTTTCTCAGTTTCACTGCTGCATATCTGGCCAATGGGGTGGTAACTGTAGTTCCACAAATACAAAAGAATCAGTAGGCCTGTTTCCACACCAGACCACAAATCTCAGCTGGTCTGGTCAGCATCCTTTCTTCCAATAGCATGACACTGGAGAGATGGAAAACTGGCACAAATAAAACAGATTATAGGATGGGACAGAGAGAACTGTGGTATGAAAAAGGGAAGACTGAGGGACAGAACAGAGAGTTGTGAGTCCTCGACCACCAAACCCTGCACAGAGTGTGCAGAGGACTGCTGGAATCCCATTAGGCTCTGTAAAATTTTTCTGAAGATAGTGCTCCGGCTAGCTGCACAGTGGACATTGGAATACCTGTGCACTATGCTGCATGTCTTTTGCTGATGACACCTTCTTGTAGTAACAGGTTGTATCGGGGATCTCTCGAGGTCGAGGATGATCTTTCCCAGCTTTCATTTTTCATGGGGCCTTTGGTGACTGAGTCTGATCCTTGAGTCAGAGGCTTGCTGGCCGATGTTGCAGGCGGTGTTAATAAATTTGCTTGGGCAGCCAAACTTTGATATGATTTTCACATGAAAGGGGACTGTTGTTCCCTTACTAAAACTCAGTGGGGGAGTTTTGGCTGACTGGGTCCCACAGTACAAAAGAAGGGGGAAGGGTCCATGGGAAATCAGGACCCTGAGATTGACAGTCCCCAGGAACAATGGGGAGAGGCCAGTGACAGGGCAGGCAGGCTAATCAGGGAGTCAGGAGGCCAGGGAGTCCTGTCCTCTGTGTGAGCTGGAATTGCCGGGGTCAGACAGAGTGGGGCCAAGCTAAGGAGAAAGCAGGGGCCCAGGCTGGGCTGGGGAGCAGAGCCATGCCCCATCTAA
This sequence comes from Dermatemys mawii, assembly GCA_007922305.1. Taxonomy (NCBI): domain Eukaryota; kingdom Metazoa; phylum Chordata; order Testudines; family Dermatemydidae; genus Dermatemys; species Dermatemys mawii. The sequence goes on from ML677362.1 coordinate 17,434,966, forward strand.
AGGGGCCAGAGAAGCAGCCCAGGAAGAAGTTCAGAGCTGGGAGCAGAGTGACAAGAAGCAGCCCACAGAGCAGATCTGTGCTGGGAGGGGAGCTGCAGCAACCAGAGCCAGAGCAGCCAGAGAAGCAGCCCAAGGAGCTGGAGACAGAGCAGCAGAGCAGCTATGCTGGGACAGAGTGGAGCTGGAGCTGGAGCTGGGTCTGGAGGAGTCCGGAGCTGGGACTGGCGAACAGCTCAGGAGAGCGAGGGGGACCCTGGACAGGGGCCCCAGCGCAGGGAGAGCCTATCAGCCAAGACACCTTGCAAGCCAGACTTGGAGGAGGATCGTAGCTCTGATCGGGTGGGGGCAATGCTGGGAAGAAGGGTCCTGCCACCTAGTATCTGAGAGTGTGTGGCCACCGCCAGAGCAAGTGTCTGACCCACGGCATCCCTGCAGCACAGCCAGGGCCTGAGCAGGAGGCCTGTGACTTCTGAGGAACAGACTGAATGTCCCTGACATGGCAGAAGCTCTTGTGATGTCTCTGTGCCACAGCGCGGGCTGACGGATTTTCCTGGAGCCTTTCCCGTTTTCTTCCTTAGTTCTTTAAAATTGGTTGCTGGTTAATAAATTATGTTTGCTTTGAACTGTATGTAAAGATCAGTGGGTCAGGGAAGCATCCAGTGCAGAGAGAGCACGCCAGAGTGGAGACACCCTAGACCCTGCCCTAAGTGACCATGACAAGGTTGGGGGTCAAGCCCCTCAGGAATCCTGGGCCCAGCCTTGTTGGGGTTACAAGGACTCTGCCAGACTGGAGAGTGGAAGGAGAGCCCTCGGTCAGGCAGGCCTCTGGGTAAAGGAAGTGGGAGCGAGGACGCAGATCCTTTCGCTAGCCCATTTCACTGGGGTAGTGTATAAGCCAGGAAAGTTCCCCACAATAACAGGACCATTCCCTCGTTGACACACAGAGCTTCACAGTTGAAGGTGCTCACAAGAAGGTGCTGTGCTGACCAAAGCAGCCAAAAGTGAACACCATTCAGTGACACACAGCAATGTTGGCAGCTGTATGCTGGCAGAAATTTTACTGATTAAAGTTTTTGGTGTAAATGTGCCCTCAGTGTCCTCAGGAGGCAATGATGTAATGTCACAGCAAACGATGAGCATATTTTTGTATAGCTAACAGATCAGCTGCTGACCAAGCTCTCAAAGGCAAATCCTGGGCCCATTGAAATCAATGTCGTATCTCCCACTGATGTCAGTAGAAGAAAGATATAGCCCTGATTGCAAAAGTGGTGAGTCTCTTATGCAGCATTTCTAGTTTCAATCACAATTAAAATCTGAGGTCTTCTAGGTTGGCGTTGTAACTGGCCAATGTAAGGGTCTCACTGCATTTTATTATGACAGCTTATATAAAGTATGACCCAACTATTAGGGGTGCAGCTATAGAGAATTCTCCTTTAATCGGAGTAGTAAACAGCTGTCTTTTCTTCTGGGCCAGTCGTTCTGGGTTCTCTCTCAAATGCCACGTCTGTGGTTCAGTTGAGCTGACACTTACAATGTCTGTAGTCTTGAATTAGTTTATCTATCTACCTTGTCCAATCTAATCCATGTGTTTCTATAACGCTCTTTGACCCAGAAGGAATGCTTTGAACACTCACTGACAAAAACAGGATGATACTGGGGCAGTGAGACAGGATTTAGGAACAAATGGTATCTCAGGATGACAGCAACAGGAAAGAAGCTCCTGGACCCAGGGATTCCTTTAGTTAGACTCCTCCCCATTTTGTGTCATGTACGAAAGGGAAGAAAAGGCATAGGATCTACTTTTCCAGTGAATTCCTTAAGACAACCAACCACCTCAATTTCCCAAGTAGCAGATTCTAACCTCTCGCCCAGTGTTCTTGAGGCTCATACTAGAAATGGAATTCGAGATTTAAAGAAGCAAAAGTATGTTAGACAATCTTTTCTTCCTCCAAAATACTGGCAGAAAATGTTTAGTGCCCCAAAATTTATTCCAGTGCACTGGGAAGACGCAGATGGAATAGACCTCACTTTTTTGCTATATTTGGCACTAATTTGCAAAAGGCAGAACTTTCATAATTTAAGGCACAATCTCAAGTCATATAAATTGGAATACAGTAGAAATCTACTTAGTATCCTGTGTACTGTATTCTCTAATCTGATATCGTGTGCACTAAATATATTCAGTAATATATATGTATTACCATGTCTCTACTTGATGCCTGATCATAACGTTTGCCAAACAGAATACAGATTTGAATAATGCTAAGACTTCATCTGTACTTCCTTCCACTTGTGGCAGCAAGTAGGGTACGTGTAGCTATTCCATGTGAATCCAATAATGCCAGCAGTAATCTGTAGTCGGGGAGCAGAGTACAGTGGAGAATCAGGCCTTAGATTCCACCAGTTTGAAACTTTGTAGTGGAAGGCACTTTCATTATTTTGTCTGGAAACCTAAATTCATGCCCAAGGGGACTGTGAAGACCTGATTATGGTGATGTCTTCATTGTGACTTTTAGTCATTGATGGAAACCAATAATGTAGATATGGTACAACTGTGTAAACAGTGACTTTCACGGGCACAAATTGCACCAGTGCAAGACACAATTTACACATCTGTACTATGACTACACTCGAGGTTTGTATCAGTGCACTTACATTGATGGTGCGCCACTTGTGTCCAATAGCCCAAGTATATGCAAGGTCCCTGTCTCCAGAAATCCTTCGATTATAAAAGGAAATAAAGATTCCATGACTCGTAAATCAGGAGAAACACTTCTAGCACTTCACCTGTGTTGAAACTGGATCTACGTGCCCACCTCCTTAGTCATCCAGTGAATTCAAAAATCTGCTGGAAAGATGAAAGAGACTGACACAACCTTACCCCACCAAAGAGGGGTGTTCCTCAGAGTCTCTAAGAAATAACACAATTACGGCTAATGGGGAAGGGTTAGCTGTAGTTAATATAGACAGGAACCAGTCTGAAATCTGTCTGACAAACAACTAGAGCACTAGGAGTCACATACTTTCCTAATACTCGACCCAGACGGTAAATGTATTGAGCTGGACTTCTCTCTCTAATCAAAAGTGACAAAGCAGATACCTTATAGATCTTATTCACCTAAAACTGTAGCTCCATAAAAGCTCAGCAGAAACATCACCTAAAAACACACAAACCAAACTGGGGACCACAACCAAATCAGCGGCAGGGTGAAGGCAGATGTCTCATTTGAAAGGTTTGGCTAAGTACAGTATATAGACATCTCATGAAAGGCTCTGCGGTTCAATTGTGACTCACCAACCTTTCTCAGCCACCTACGTAGCCACTCCTAATCATTCAGATTCAGATAATTTTATACCGCAATATATTTCTACATTTAAAAATAAAAAAAAATATAATTGCCAACATGCTTAGAACTCGGGCCAACCCTGTCTCACTCTTCTAGCCCTCTTCCCCCTCAGCTGCTGGAGTCAGTTATAAAATGCTCATTGCCTTCAGTGGCAGGCCCCCATCCCTGACAAAAATTATTTCCACATCAACATTTCAAATACAATGGACTGTTCTTCCCAGTGCAAAATAATTACTTACCAGGAGATGAAATTTCCCCCCAGAACAAAGAACAAAATCTATATCCAGCCTTCAAACTACCCTCTCCCCAACTGCCTGGGAAATAGATGGGACTTCCAACATGCCCTGATGGCTACTAGATCTGGACTTGGGTGGGGGTAGGTGGGGAGTGAATTCCAAAGCTCAAGATCCAGTTCAAGCATCTCAGCTGTAGCAGCACGTTAAAAGGCGAAGGGTGGTCTCTTAGGTAACCATGTAGGTCTTTGTCGGTTAATACCAACACTTTGAGTTTCAGCCAGAAACTTATAGCAGCCAGTGCAGATCCCGGGGCCCTGGTGTAAAGTGTTCTTGGCATGAAACTCCATAAGTGAGCAGCCACATTCTGCACTAGTTCCAATTGTTGAGTGATCTCAGTGTTAGCCCGGTGTAGAACGCATTACAGCCATCCAGGCTCAAAGCGACAAAGACATGGATAACTATGGCAACATCCCTGTACTGGAGAGAAAAGACCCCCAACCCTCTCACCAGAAACATGGAAAAATGTCCAATGTTTTTGTCAAAGATTTGCCCCAAAGTGTATTTAATATCCATGATGTCATTCATCCAAGAACTTTCTGACTTAGAAAGTTCAAATAAGACTTGTAGGGTTTTATGTATATTAGAGTCATATGAGCAGTTTCTGTCTGGACTCTATTGAAATCAATGAAATTACACCAGGATAAAATCAATACAAGGTCAGAATCAGGCCCAACAGCTCTTGGTGTGGATAGGGTGGAATATACTAATATAGTGTAAGTAAATCAAATAGTCTTTCAGTTTCTTTTATAGAGAGTGTGATTTTTGTCATGCCTCATGAAGGTTTATGACATGAATGTAATTTGTCTTCACTTTTCATCCAAGAGAAAAATATCATTGTGCCTATGCTATATAATGGGCTCTAAAAAGAATCCCATTTTTAGAATTGCCATTTAAAATTGATAACAAATTGGCTACAGATATACAGTCTCATTGTAATTACAAAATAACTGATTGAATTTAGAGGTGTTCAAGAAACTGAGGTTCTGCTTCACTTAGATTGAAAAAATCACTTTGGACCAAATTTTCAGCTGACCCCAGAATACCCTCCAAAAATACTCATACATTTATTGCACCCTCAAACTTGGACCTGTTCTCATGTATGTGCAGATGAATTGGCCCTCTGAGAAGCCAACTATAAATGCTAAGTACCCACAAGATTTTGAGGGCACCAACATTTTGCATATATTTCAGATATATTCAGAAATATTTCCATCATGATGGCCCAGGATTTGGTCCTCTGAGATTTAGACAAGAATCCAAAGAAATTTCATATAGAAAAGAATGAGCTTAGGAAAATCAGATAAGAAATAGCATCTTTTGTGGAGCTCTAAATTCAGTAACACAGAGGATAGCTGATTACAATCATCATAAAAACAAAGTGAGGACCACAAAATGAAGACACTTGCAGAGAGAAGTGTTATGGGCAGGGGAAAGAAAGAAGGATCAGTTTTTGTCACGATAAACAGTCCCCAAATTCTAGGTGACAGAGTGTTCTTCGTCCATGTCTATTGTCCCTGTGCATTAATGACTTCCAGATCTATGTGTGTTCATTGTCAGTAAAGAACTTTTAACCAGGAATATACATGTCCCACACTTCCACAGAATTAATTTGTAAGTCTGATTGATGTACAATTGGACAAAGTTAGACGGACAGTGAGTGTTTCACTGATGTGAAATTTTACACCAAATCTGGACGTGGTATACACTTAGTTTATGATCCAGCTGGGCATGCTTGTTAGTTATTGTTGGGGTCAATCAAAGTGTAATTGTAACATAGGGAAAGACAGTCCCAGGGCTATGAAGATTTGTTTCCAACAGCTGCTATTCATTATTCATTAAACTCTACCTTCTGTTTTTGAAATTAATAAGCCCTGGCTTTCTAACAAGGCATCAGACTTTGAGAATATAGGTTTAATAATCAAAGATACACTATTTTCATCCGTAGACAAGTGATAGCATAAGAAATTTTAGCTAGTAGTAGGATTTGGCTGCAGAAATATTATTTCTTCTTGTGGAAAACCAGAGGTGAGTTAATTAAACCAAAATTTACAGGCACTATATTCTGTATATAAGTAAACCAACCAGTGAGATATCTTTATACAGGTAAACTTCCTAGTCCTCTGTTAATGTCCTTCCACTGGGGCTCCATGCATTTTTGAAGCAGGGCTGGGACAAGACAGGGTAGAGCAAAGGACTGTATAATTTGCATGGCACTCCGTGCTCTGGGTGTTCCAGATGTCTGCCTGCCAGAAGCTGGGATGGGGCAACAGAGAGGGGATCACTTGATATATTTCCCTGTTCTGTTCATGCCCTCCGAAGCATCTGGCACTGGTCACTGTCAGAAGATGGACCATTGGTCTGACCCAGAAAGGCTGCTCTTATTCCCCGGAGGCCAGCTGAGTTTCAGCATGGAAATCTGTGCAGGATGTAACACAGCTTTTGGTCCTTTTCTTGCCACTACTGAGTAGCTTCAGGAGAATCCAGCCAATGGGCACATGGTTCTAGCAGGCCTGCCTCATATGCTTGGTAATTTCAGTTAGACCTTCATGTACTTCTGTGATAGTCATTTATTTTCCCCAGCTACATCAGGACAAGGCTTGCCAATTTTGGTTGGACATATTCCTGGAGGTTTAATCACATGACATAATCTTTAATTCCTGGAGATTCCAAGACATCCTCTCAGACATCTGGAGGGTTGGCAACCCTAATTTCAGGGCACATGTATCGGAAATCACAATAGCTGAGAATAGCCTGATTGAATAAAATGGCAACTTTGAGTTTGGAAGGGAGAGAGAAGGCCCAATACCAGATTGTCTTGTCTACTTCAAAAAAAATTAACCCAGGAATAGCTAGCAGACTATTTCTTATGGTGATCCAAGAATAATGTAGCCAAATACTTGATTACCAACAATATTTCAGGGAAGAAATGAGATTAAATAAACAACCGGGATAAAACTTGCTCAGGTGAGATGGTTCCTAAATTTGAGCTGTTTCAGAAATTTTTTTTTTGCACATTTTCCTTTCCAATGAAGATATTTCAGGGGGAATATTTTTGTGGAAAAAAAAGCAGTTGTACAGAATATCAGAAGGCGAGAGTTAAGCTATAAACTAATCAAAGTACAAACCCTATGCAATGAATTACTGCCTTAACAAAGCCCCATTAAAGATGGTGGTAAACTATATTTGGGATCGATACCTCTTCTAGTTCTCACAATCACTCTCTAAGCATCTAAAGGCACATTAGAGCAACGTCTATTGTCAAATAGGAGAGTTAGTTGTGGAAAAGATAACTATGGACTAGGATAGTGCCTGAATCAAAACCTTGGATGACAAGACTACTGGGATTTTGGAGTCTCTTGTGGAAACTAATAATAATATATAGGGCTTTTCATTGTTAGATCAGAACATAGGCCAATATCATTATCCCCATTTTACAGTTGAGGAAACTGAGGCACCAAGGAGGGGATGTAACTTACCTAAGGTCATGTAACAGGCAAGTGATAGAGCTGGGGACAGAACCCATATCTCTTAGGTCCTTGTCTAATGCTCCATCCACTACACTGCAGAACAGCTGCTAAATTTAATAGGGATGAAACCAAGAAGGTGCTAGAAAAATCACTCTGAAGTTAGCAGAGAATAATGTAATTTCTACAACATGTTAAAAGCAATCTATAGAATGCAGTAGAAAATTATAACCCTGCTATCGAACTCTGTACATTGTTTTAAAAACTGCAGAGCAAACTTATCATTCTCTCTTTAATTTTATGGAATTTTTCCTTAAGATCAATACAGAGTAGCAAGTATCTTAAACTGTTCTTAATTCCTGTCTAGGGCCCAAATCCAAAGCCCTGTGACATCAGTGTAAGTCATTCCATTGACTTCAATGGAAACTGGGACCAGACCCTAGCAATCCATGCTAAAACAGGCCTGTTCTTCCTGTAGCATCAGTTTTGTACTGCTGGGAAAATGTACCTCTGATGCTAAACTATCTACAAGGTATTTGTCTGAGATTAGATGATTGTGTTAACTAGGGTATATGATCATAGCATTAATTAAAATGGGTCCCAGGTATGTTAACACAGCTATTAATTTATTCTCAGCTTGTATCAATCTTCCTTGTCCTTTTCTTTTTCCTGTGTAAATTCCACTACCTATTCATATGGATTCTTTAAATCAGCACTAAATGTTACAGTTTTCCAAGCAAACGTTGGGATATCCATTACACATGAACATGTTTCCCCAGCTCTGTTGGCCTTGTTGGGCAGCTTATCTGCTGTTCCCCCTAAGTCCAGCCCTTCATGTTCAGTTACTCTGAAGACACAAAAAAACAAACTATCTACCCAATTTCCTTATAGCATGAGGGTAAGGTTAAAACACCAAGTAGCTACTGTATGTTTGACATTATACTGCCACAACTGATAAGCAAATATTTTCCTTTTAAATGTACATCTGTAAATGTACATAACAAGCTTTCTCATTACCGTTCTCTATCCCAGAGAAGACCGAGTCTTGTCAAATATAAAATGTCGCCTTGAGTGTTTATCTTGCTAAATCTGTCCACATTGATTGATTCTGCCTAGCTGTATTTCAAAGCACAGTGCTATGGAAAGATCATATATGGTTTCCCTTCTCTTCAGTTCCTTACTTAGGGGTGCCCTGTTTGTAATTAAGTAACAATTTCACTTGGGAAAAGAAAAAGGAACATCAGTTCATTCATGCTTCCTTTCTTTCCCTTTTCCTTTCTTTCCTAATGTTACTATTTTAAATGTCACATAATATTTTTACAGATACTGTAAAGATGAAGAATAGTTAAACACATGTTGCTGCAGAAGTCAATATATTTTGCTTCGCTTGAAACACCTTCCATATTGAATATTCATATGCAGCTAAAGTTCTTCATAACAATATCAACACAGAGCTTGAGGTATCAGCTGAATGCAAAGGTTTTGATTGCAAGGCCATCTGGAGTTTATACTGAAAACACTCCTGAATGCTTAAAGAAACGCAAACCACATTGTACCATGGGTGCTGACTCCAATGAAATGGAACCATCTTGGGGCAGGTTTGTTGCTGAATTGTTGGAAAGGTTGTGAGAAAATCAACTCTTTCTATACTTGTGAAGTGGCTGTGACTGAGAATCCTGACTTTTGGGAGAAAATGTTATATGGAAAATGTTGGCGATTACAGCAAAATATCTAAAACTAGAAATGCAGTTTTTTATTTAGTACCATGCAAGATGTAGCACATTGCATAAGACCACTATAGTCTAATTATGTAGCTGCTCCATGCAGGTACTAGAATGATGGCTAAACAGTGCAAATAGATCAACACTATTCTCAGCCACAGAATGGTTTGCAAAATTGTGGGCAATTGGTTTTGTGGAGAAATTGACAACACACTTTTAGGTATTTATGGTAAATATAGTGTTACGTTACTCCTTTTCTTGAAATATGAAGGACTGTGGGATTCTGGGATACCAAGCTTGTTTACCTCTTTTTTTACAGTATGAGTGGTATTTGCTTACAGGCTTTACTACCTGGAGGGAACTGAACGGATTATTAATGAGATACAAGGAATTTCATTGGTAGGTCAAATCTGATAATTGCCCTGTTCTGATCACTCCCTTTGAAGCATCTGGGATAGGCCACCGTTGGAAGAAAGGATACTGGGGTAGATGGACCATTGGTCTGACCCAATATGGCCATTCTTTTATTCTGGTGTCTGAGACACAGGAACATATCCGTTGGAAATGAGTTTTGTGAACATAGCAGATCATTGCATGAATCTTGTGGGTTGATTTTAGTTTGACTTCTAACTTTTGAATTGCTCTGGGCCCATCCCATACTCCTTTCTGGGTGGGCCAGTGCAATCACACAGTGCATGCTGACTAACAAGTTCAGTAATTTGCCATCAGTATCTACTCTAAATCTATCCAATTTTAAATACACTTTCTTGAGCCCTCCCAAGTGAATAATATAATCTGAGAACACTGTCCCAGCCCAAACATTTTGTTACACGTTTATGAAATGACATTGTTCAGCAGCAAGAGACTTGACACTTATTTGAGACATCTTTAAGCAGTGGTTGGTGGTCTCCGGTCAATTCACATGGATGTGTCATACATACACAAGCAACATTGCAATTTTCACCCCTTCTTGGCAGTCTCAATAGAGGGGCCCGACAGTGAATGAACAAGGAGGTTGAACTCCACGCTCAGTTCTCCAGGACAGAATTAAAGCTTACCACTTCAGCTGAGGGTTGGAGCCCAGGGAGGCAACACAACAGGAGAGAGGCATTTAGTCTCAATGGTTGTCAACTGACCAACTTTCATATGCATTTAATTCACAAAGAGAGAAAATAAAAATAGCCCTTCCAGCAAAAAGTTTTGTTCTTCTTCCAGTATATTATTATGCTGACATATGTCATGCTATAATGTTGGTATCTGTCCACATCAGATGTCATATATAGAGAGGGCATTAGGCTTGCAAGCTTAAAGAGTAGACATTCGGCATGGACAGAGATAAATTCACTGCTTCATTGTTTGTTTTGAATACGTGATTGTTATGGTCATTAATTCACTGAATAAATCACGGATGAACATACATAATTTATTTTATGGACTACTGTTAATATTTTATTATTTGATTCTGCAGGGATTAGAAATTATATATATATATTTTTCTCACTGGGAATGGATGCATTCTGTTTTTCATATAATTTATTTTCCAATAATTTTTTAAAACCTTATTTAACTGAATATTTGCTTCTCTTATATTTGTAAAGTTCTGTAGGTTGTTTGTATCATTTGAACTTATATATTTTTGTTATATTTCGGTCAATCACACATTTTAAAAAAAGATACTGTTTGACAAATCCTCATCTGTAAATCAGCATAGCTTTACTGATGTCAACAGAACTGTCAATTTTATACCAGCTGAGGTTCCTGGCCACAGATGTTTACTGTTATAAATGCTAGAGCTGGATGAATGCAGCAAAGATTTTTCTACTGATATTTGTTTGGATTTAAAATGAATTCTTGGAGTCTGTTTGCATCCCTTTGTTTGCTTTCTAGGACATTTCTAGTAAGCAAATCTACTGGAAATGTCTGCAGAAATAGTAAACATTAAGCAAATATTGGCATACATCCACAGAAAGTGAATTTTAAATATGTAACCCGATTCTAAGTGTTACTTGCGGTAGGGATCCCTGGAGCTGCACAGAGTCTACTGGGGAGCTTGGGGAAGGTACAGCTATGGAGGTAGTGAAGCTGTGGCAGGACTGACTACAGTGCAAGTTAGCTGCCCAAGTCATTACCCAGGGTCCCTGGTGAGCTTGTACAGACTGGGATGAAGCCTGTGCTGCCATGGCTCCACTGAATACTTTCTTTTTTTCCTCCTCCTCCTTCTCCTCCATTCTCTCCCCTGCTGTGCAGAGGGTGAGAAGAGACTCAAGGAATACTGCCAGGTCAGTGCCTGAGAGACAAGATGGGTGAGGTAATCTCTTTTATTGTACCAACTTTTTGTTAGTAAGAGAGACAAGCTTGCAAGCCACCTAGAGCTCTTCTTCAGGTGTGTGAAGGTCAGTGCCTGTAACTCCACTTAGCTTTCTCAGTCCGGCCTGACTAAGCCTCCATGTGTTTCCTTTATAGCTGATCTAAAGAAGGGCTCTGGGTGGCTTGAAAACTTATCTCTCTCACCAACAGAAACTGGTCCAATAAAAGAGATTACCTCACCCACATTGTCTTTCCTGGATAACCTGCCAATAGAACAGAGAACATTCTTTTTGGTGAGAACCCTGAATTGTGTGTCAGGAATTGAGGAGGTTTTGCTTATAACTGTTTGTTTAAAGCTGAAATTTCCCTCAGGAATGTGTCTGATTTTGACAACATTTCATGGGGAGCGGGGAGGGAATGAAAAAAAGGTGTTTTGATAGGACCCAAATGTTCCATTTCAACATTTTCAGATTTTATTTATTTCAAAATTACTTTTCATTTAGACATTTCTTTTATTTTCTATCATAATTTTTTAAATTAAGGGAAAAGTCTACATTGAAATGAAACATTCTGATATTATCTAAATGAAAGGTTTCGGTTGCCGTGATATGAAACTTTTTCAGAAATTATATTTTAAAGGAGATTTCAAAACATTATGTTCTCATTCCAATTTGGAACAAAAGAAATGCAAAATTGTGATATTTCTTGTGAAACAGAAATCCCAGCTCCTGCATAACTTGTTATAACTCGTCACAATTAATTGTAACTGATTTTTTTAAACTACTCTCATCTCAGCCTGATCTGAAATGAACTAACATAATCCGCACATACCACCAAATTGCACATTATGACATTATACCTAAGCTGATTCCTCACTGTGAAGAAAGGAGGTTGTCTCCATCTTCACTTTTACGTTACTTGCCTTCTGTTACGTTACGGTAGAAGATGTGCATAAATCCCTTTAGTAAAAGGCCCAGCACTATAATCTATCATCTAAACTACAATTTGTGAAGAGTTTGCTCATATACAGTCCCCAGAAGGTTGTATCATTTAGAGAAAGGCTTTTCAATAATTTCGATCTTTGCCTTATAAAGGTGCCTGGACAAAAAGTAAGGCATGTTGCACAAAACAAGCTCTGAGTCAGACAACGCTACCCCATCCTGATCTGTGCACAGAGGAAACCATCTGCACATGGCTCATATTTTGCAGGGAATCCCCACATAGGGGAGAGAATGGAGGAGGAGGAAAAGAAACCATGTGCCACTCCAGCAGGAGAGAGATGTTCTCCTGCCTGAGGTAGCAGTACTGACTGTGAAGCAGCTCTGTGTCCTGTGGAGTGAAATACAGCTCAGCCCAGCACTTACAGATCTTGGGCTATGCATATGGGACAGGATTTGGTCCATAATGCACTGGGTGACGGGGAATAGTCAAAACTCAAAGCAATGTACACATTCTTTACCATTTATATACCATCTTCCTGTCTAGGCATTTCTACCACACTCATCGCCATGGTATCAGAGAGCCATAAGAACTTCTTCCTTGAATCAGAGAGACACCTGAAGTTCTGCTCTGTAGCAATGGAGTTGAGAAAAAATTAATCTCCTGAGGTTTGTAAATTTTGCAGTGTATTGGATCACTCCCTTTAATTGGAATCCTCTCACATCATGGGACTGTATTTTGGTTACTCACTGTAGACTTGCTGAGCCTTGGCTCCTGGAAGAATACCTCATTCAGATGGCAACATCATAAATCCTCATCCTCTCTGTGGTGAATTGTCTGTTAAAGGCGATAAATGTTTCTTCAGTAAGAAGCCACGTTCAAACAAGAATTCTTCTAGTGAGGCAAAACTCAGACACTTAGAAAAACTAGATTAAGAAACTCAAGATATGTCTACAATGCATGGGAGCTGATGGGGCTCAAGGGACTCTGGCTTGGGGTCTATAAAATTTGCATTGTAGAGTTTGGGGCTCAGGCTCCCACCTGAGTGCTAAGACCTGTGAGGGGTGAGGCTCCCAAAACTCAGGTTACACTCCGAGTCTGAATGTTTGTGCTACAACTTTATAGACATGCGGCTTGAGCCCAGCAAGTCCATGTCAGCCACGGGTGTTGTACTGCAGCATAGACATATCCTCAGGAAACAATGGCTCCTCAAGCAGAGTGAGCATTTATACAATGATAAATGCCTTCCAATTAGACTAAATTCTTACAAAACCTGATAATTACTAAGGGACATTTGAGAATATGGGCTTCTTACCGAAAAACTTGTCAGTGAAATTTTTCATTTGCATATTTGACTATGGACATTTTGAATATTTGACCTCTAGAATTCTCTGAAGTAACCCCTTCTGATGTCCCCCCCCCCACCATGTATTCTTAATTCCTCTAAATGCTCTTACAATTTTATTCTCCTCAGTCAAGTACTCTTAACCTACAAGCAAAGGATCTGCACATGGGACGTGTGGAACTCAAGACAAATTAGTCAAACATAAAGGGATGATATACCTAGAATAACATTCTGAGATTTCTTTTGATCATTTCCAATTTCATTCCAATGTATGAAGAACCAAACTGTTATGCTTCTAAGTTAATTTTATTTTATCACTGCATTATTCCAGAGCTATAGTGATGTAACTCTATAGAAATTGTCCCTTATCTTTCTGTCTACCTATCTATTCTATGTATTTATAAATCATCAAGTCATCCTCTTCATTGAGTGCCCTGCCATCCTATATAGATAGCTAACAACCCTGATGATAATGGAATGTCCTTTATTATTCTCAACACCCCAAGCATCAAGGCCTGAACTTTTAGAACTATACGTGCATCTGTGTTGACAATTTAAAATTCTTGGTACATCCAAGTCCCTGATGTCTTTCCATTGAGCTCAGTGGGCTTTGGATGAGGCCCTGATTCAGCAAAGCATTTAAAATTGCATTTAACTTTCAGCTTATGTTTAAGTACCCTTGAAATCAATAGGACTTAAGCATGTGCTTAAAGTCATGCATGTGTTTAAGTGCTTTGCAGAACAGGGGTTTTGCCTTAAGCATTCTGCATGTACAGCTCAGTTATACAGAAAGGTGTATATCTTTGTTCGCACACTTTAAAAAATAATTGGACTTCAGTTTCCATCCCCCTCTCTTTCCTTCCCTCCCACTATAACAAAGAAACAGCCATGTGGTTATGCTGACAGAATCTATGTTCCACACTGGAATTTCTTCTCTCTCTCTCTCCCCGTCTCTCCACACCCTCTCCCTCTCTTCTCATCCCCCCCACCCCGCCTCCCCAGCTCTCCAGATTGAGAGATTGATGCTCCCAGTTGGGACAAGTGTGGAAAACAGCCAAAAGGAGCCTCTTAGGCAACCTGGGAGACCGAACATATCAAAGGACATATACTTTTGCAAAGTAAAATGCCTTTGCTCAGCACACAGTACATAGTGTAAGGTTCAGCTTCTTATGCAGTCAGGACATAATTGTCAGCGAAGTATGAGTCAGATAGAAGCACAAAACGAGGATGGGGGTCTTGTAGCTATAGCACTGTTTGGTATTTTGGAAATCTTGGTTCAGTTTCTGTCTCTGCTATGGACTCCTGAGGGATGTTGGGCAAGTCACTTCAGCTCTCTGCCTCTCAGCTGTTCCCCATCTGTAAAACGATGATGATAAAACTTCCTTTGTCTGTCTGATCTATCTAGACTTTGAGCACTTCCATGTTATCAAAGCAGCCCATAGCTGGGAATGGTGTTTGGTACAATCTATGACATGATCTGGTTAATAAGGTTCTCAGGGAAAACAAATCTGTGACTACACTCATCAAGAGAATCATGCAGGCACCCCATTACCAACAACTGTATTTAAACATGTGCTACATACTGTGGCACAGTTCTGATCACTGAAAGTTGCAACAAGATGTTAAAAAACAACATTTGCCTCCTTTTCTCAGCTCTACTCCCATGCCCTTTGTGTCTCACAATTTTTGTTTTACTCCCCTCCACCCTCATTCCAGACAGTCTGGCAGGAACGTTGAATGTTCTGATGAGAGAAAACACCAGCCAGTCATTTTCATGGCCCGTAATTCTTTCACGCACTGAACATGAGCTCTATAGTGGAGTTATCTGTTTCACGTGAGTTATGTGACCTTCTTCAATTCTGATGTATTTCTATGTTCAGTATGAGATAGTTATCTGGGTTTTTTTAACTATACAAAAGATATAACCTCTAAAAACCAACATTAATTTCCTCTGGAGGCTTATGAAAAATAACAAGGGCGAGCCTGACTTGTGGTGACAGATCATTTCAACATATTCAGGGAAAGATCTGCTTCCGGGCACACATGGCAGTCATATTGAACTTATGTGCACAGCAGTGTATGTATAGTGCTAGTTCAATAAGTTTCCCATGATGAATCTGCTAACCAGATACTTTACCAGCCACATTTAATGTACCATCACATGTCTGAGGTCAAATATTAGTAATATCCAGCTGCAGATCAGGTTGAGTTTCAATAAGGTTTCAAACAATAATGATTAGGTGAAAGCATCATATTTTGGAACGGCATAAATTTCTTTGTCTTGTATATTCCATCAGGCATTCATAAAGGGGAAACAGAAGAAGCTGGTCAGTGCAAGATTCCAGGAGTCTGAGCTAATTCCATAATTCCTAGTATTATTCCTAATAATACGATCCTAAAACCACCGATGAGATGAAAAAACAAAGTCACTGTGTAGCAAAGCTGAAATAAAATAATCTACAGCTATTGCTCTGCCAAGTTTAACAGAATTATAATTTACAAATAACTTGAAAAACTCCCGAAAATGGATTTGAGCTTGAGATGATTATGAATCCATAAACGAATCTGATGTTCCTCTGTGACCTTAGGATGGAAGGCTTTGCTAGGCTAGCATCAGTTTACTGCAGAGAAATGGTTCTGATTCAGGAATACAGGTATTAAAGCAAACTTTGTGGCTTTCAAAAAAGACTGTCCTGTTGCTACATTTTTATTTTCATATTCTAAATATGTATTTGCCCACTCAGATCAAGATCATATTTTTAAATCATTGAGTCTTAGACCTTATTAGATCTGGGCACTACTGTGTTGCACAGGACTAGATGTGCAGGTGCCATTAACCCAATGATGAATGTTACAGCTCTAATCCCAGTGCCCTGAACTGCATATTTAGCTCACGTGGTCAAATCTTCAGTGAGCATCTATTGTGTGCATGTGAAATTTATGTGCCAATTATTTGCACATGAGAAAACATTTATTTGTGGAAATATGGACCAGATTGTCTCCTTTGTGTGGGAAAACTCATTCAAATTCTCCTCACGTAGTTCCCAATATGGAATGAACGGGAGGTTCTGCCTCCAAATCCCATGGATCAATGTGAGGGCTTTATCTGTCTACCCCACTTTTGGGGTCCCCTGACTCCCCTCTCCATCTACATACTGAAGAAATGCTGCCGCCAGTCATTCCCCTGCCCATGGCTGTCCCCGAAATCCCCTTTAAAATGCACCCTGAAACTGTATTAACGTACTGCTGGAGATTAGAGGATGATATACATCACTCTGGCAACAGCACTTCCCATCCCTTCGCTTCTCCATGTCTGGATCCTGAGCCTCTTTCTTAGGGTCCTGGGCAGGGAATGGTGCACTCAAAACAGAGGCCTTTAATTTCTTTGATTTGAGAGAAAAATGGAAACCAACCACCTACTGCCACGCAGTCTCACTGGATAGTATTGTCCAGTGTCTCTCTTATTAAAAACTAAGTGAGATGAATGGCATTGAATTGCAGGAAAGGGAGGGAGATCGGGCACATCTGTTGGAGGAAGATAATCTGGGTTATTAGTTTTCACCTTTGCTGGTGAATGAGGCAATTCAGGGCTAATGTACTGACAAAACAAAATCAAAACCAGAATTCACTGGATCTTTAAGTCGTCCATCAGACTAGAGGTCAGAAATTAATTCTCAAGTGGCCATTATAACTTTTTATTAGTTGTTTGGCCTGATTAATTGCTGCCCTAGGGCCTTTTTGCACAAACTTCACTGGCACAAAAGGGCCACAGAGCAGACTTAAGGACTGCCCTGATGAATATCATTGGCACAGGGAACCTCTTTGCCTGGTGCAGAGCTGTTGGGTCTGTGTCCCAGGGAGACTTGGAATCTTCACATGAAAGGCATTTTGGAAGTGAAAGTATTAGATGAACAAATTATATAATTATACACATTTCACAATATTTAGGGCTGAATTCTGCCCTTCGTTATACCCCTGCAATTTCAGTGAAGTCAATGAGGCAGAGTGAAAGCAGAATTTGAGCCTTTGTTTTTTCTCCCATTAACACACATTTTATCAACTCCTCCTCAGACACAATGGGAGAGATACTTGGTTATGCTAAGGAGTGGTGCCAAGAAACTGTAGACATATCCTACCCAGTACATCTACATTGCAATAAAAGAGCCACAGCAATGCCGCAACTGGCCTGGGCCTGGCAAGGCTTGGGCTAGAAATTGGGCTGGGCTACACTGGGGTGGTGGTGGTTTTCAAACTAAGATATGCAACTTCAGTTATGCTATTCATGAAACTGAAGTTGAAGTATCTTAGTTTGACTTACCTGACCATCCCCATGGCGGCGGGTTGACCGTGGTGGCTCCCCCTTCGACTCTGCTTACTCCTCCTGCCAAGGTGGAGTACAGGCATTGATTCAGGGATCGATTTATTGCGTCTAGATGAGACATGATAAATTGATCCCTGATACATCGAGTGCTACCTGCCGATCCAGTGGGTAGTATAGCCGTACCCATTGTGGTGTTCATATTCAGGCTCAGGTTGGAGTCAGAGCTTTGAAATCCTGCAAGGGGTAGGGGCGGGGTAGATCTCAGAGCTCAGCCTCCATCCTCAGTCTGAACTTCGACACTGCAATTTTCAGCCCTACAGCCCGAGCCCCGCAAGCCCACGCCAGTTGACACAGGCTCTGAAACTTGGTGCAGCGGGGTTTTTATGGTGGTGTAGATGTACCCCGAAGACACTACTGTTCTGTTGGGAGCAGGCTGAGAATGGGTTGGCAGTCAGGCCCAGGGTTAGGGGAAGTGGAAAGTCAGCTGAGAGCTATCTATATGTTTCTCTCCCACCTCTATGCCACTTTGGCATAGAGGTGGGAGAGAAACACATAGATAACTCATGGTACATGGTACATGGTACAGAGGCTGATTAAGGCTGAGAGGGGAATATCCAGTACCATGCTTAATCTATTCTAGGTTTTTTTCCCTCCTCAAAATACAACCCCAGACAACTGCCAAGGGAGAGGAAGTGGTCCTGAGATAGCAGCTCACAGGTGTAGAAAAACTCAGGAAATCAATGTTGTGTAGGGCTAGGGACCAGAACTTCGAAGAGGCAAGTCTCTCCTCTCTCTTGGCAGGGGATTTACTGAGAGTTTCTCTGGAGAGAAGGGAAAACTCAGCTGATTTGAGCCCTGTGCAGGGGCTATTTTTTTTTTGTTTGGATTTTAACCTTAGACTCTTCAGTGTGCTGTTCAAAACTTTGTCTACCAGATCTCAGCAAGAGTTTGGACTTCCAGCAAAGGTGCCTAGGAGGAGAGGTGGTTTTCTGTAGCTTGAACTGTAACATAAAACGTTTCAGTTTGTTTGAAACTTTGCCACCAGATCTCTGGGAAGAAAAAAATCCTTTTCCTTTAGGGGAGGATATTGTTTGTGGTGCGCTGCTGCTGTGTTAAAAAAAATGGTGATTGACAACCTGAGAGCAACCTTATTATATTTCAGCAATAAAGAAAGCCACAGTCAAAAAGTTCAAAGTGAGATTTTGTAAAGACTTATTTTTCTCTCCCCCACTATTTCCCAAACCACCTGTAGTGAGCCCAAGTGGTCTCCCTCCGCTTGGGAGGATGAGGGGGCAAGGGAAACCCCTTGGTGGGTGGAGCCAAGGCCGCCCCGCCCCTTTTGCCGGAAGTCCAGGGGCAGGACTATAAAAGACCAGCCCTACAGCCCAAAAGGAGGAGAAGCCAGGGAGGAGAAGGATGCCCGACAGGACCTGCTGCAGCCGGGAGGAGACCCGAGTTGGAGCTGCACTCCAGCCCCCGACACCGAGGACGACTGGCCAGGAGTGCCTGCCATCGTGTATCCAGAGGAACCGGACGCTGACTGGACGGCAGAGGTACCCACTCCCTTGAGCCAGCTGCCCCTTGCCCTGAACCGGGGAACCTCATAGACTGTTTGCTGGCCGCCTGAGCCTGAAGCCCAGGCCCCAGCCCCCTATAGACTGTTTATTGTTTGCTGGCTGCCTGTGCCACGCCCAGGCCATAGCCAGCCTCCCAAAGGACTGTTTGCCTTGCTGGCTGCCTGAGCCTGGAGGCCAGGCCCCAGCCCGAAAGACTGTTGTTGTGTTTGCCCTGCTGGCTGCCTGAGCCTGAAGCCCAGGCCCAGCTGCATCTCAGGACTGAGCGACCCGCCGGGTACCTGGCAAGGCCTGATCCGGACGGTTCGGACCAGCCCGAGGGGGCTCCCCTCGGCTTGAGAGACCGAGGGGGCTTATACTGACCCAATGGGTATACGCAACTTCAGTACTTCCTTGGAGAATCGGCTGCTCGGCTAGCTGCAGAGAAATGCAAAAGTTATTTAGTAACTTTGACTATTTAACTGAGCAATCTGTGGAAAAAAGATGCAACACCACTTGTGTTGATCTTGCTCTCTGAATGCCAGTAAGCCAGTTCAACCACTGGGAATCATTATTACCTTCCACAACACCACTTCTCAAACATTTCAGAAGCCTGCTTCCAGCTTTTTCCACTGTCAGCTAAAAAGGGGATTCGTTATTTAGACAATTTAAAACAATTAGTTGATCAGTTAAATCATCAGCTTTATTTTATAAGAATACTCCACTCCACTTGAGATCACTGCAAAGGAGTAGTGAGAAGTTTGATTAAAAATCAAACTATGGGCTATCAACCAATCATTTGCTTAGATTAATTATCCAATTACAGAATTCACTTTGTGGCACAATTGCATCTGTGTTGAACACAGGTAAGGGCTGTCTGATTTAGCTTAAAATATATAAAATTTTAGGTATCGCAGTTAAACAAGGTCTAATTCAGTTGAGTATCACAGCAGAAGTTTATTCTTTATACATATATATTTATGGTTCAACTATTGAAAGATGGTCATTGATATTATAGGCAAGTTATGCAATAACCTTACATGAATTGACATCTGAAAATGGAGCCGTAATTACAGTATAGTGGTAGAGGATTCAGAGAGATACAGAGAAGCAGCATGGTCTAGCAGTAAGAGTATAGGGCTGGGCATTAGAAGACTCATGCTCCATCTTGGTTCTGACTCTTGCTTATGGTATGACCTTTAATCAGGTAGTTTGACACAGCTCTGTGAAGCAGCCACAACACCATAGAGCACTGGAAGACATCTTGAATTTTCCCCAGAACTATCAGTGTCCAGGAGGAGCCTGTTATACCCCTTCAAAATCATCCCATCCCCTCAGCACCCATGGAAGGGTTAGGCAGTATCCAACCCTTTAAAAAACCCTACTTGCCTCGGTTTCCCCACCCGTAAAATGAGGATAATAATACTAACGAAACCTACAGTACTTCACAGGGTTAAGTAGGGCCAAATTGGAGGTAAACATACTCAATGGAGTTACACTCATGTGAATCTAGAGAAAGTGAAAGCAGAATGTAGCTGTTTAATGTTTGTGTGTTAGTTTGATATCTTCAGATGGAAGGTGATGTACAGAAGCTGTCTTATTAATTTAATATGTATTTACATAAACTGAAACACTTTTACAAAAGCAAAGTTAATTCAGTGCTGGGAAGCTCAGTAACATTAAAATAATCTTCAATAACAGCGCAGCATTAGAGAGTGTTTTACATATTGATTACAAAAACTATATGAAAAGAACATTGTTTGTAAAGTCAAACACTCTGTAGTTGGGAAATGTTAGAATCAAGGTTGCTTGTGCACCCTAACTCAGCCCCCTTGTTTGATTGTATTACAGGATAACTTTTAATCACATGCTCACATACTATATTTTTCCACAGCGACCCCTGCCTCATTCAGTGCATAGAACAGAAGAGGGACGTTACACTATAGCATCAGGGTATCCAAAAGAATGAGAAGAGACCACATTGTCTACAAATTCCTCAGCCTTTAACATGACTAGCAGAGCAGCACCTGTCTCCCCTAGAGCTGAGGACAGGTGACTCCACCCCCATCCTCCAAAGAACATTTTGTATCAGTTCTCATTTCCCGGGCTCTCTGTCATACCACATTCACCTGCAACCCAGCCAAAGGCAGAGGGGAAACCCCTTACACTGTCTGCTCCCGGATATGTTTGTCTCCAGATGTGGTGTCCTGCCCTCCCACCATAAGGGCAGTAGTTCTGAGTCTGTGGATCTGCAGTAGTTGGCAGAGCTCCTGGAAAACTTCAGTCCCGAAGTTCCTCCCTCTGCTTTCACCCTCCTCTCTACCAGTTGTTCAGCCTCATTCCACACACAGGAAAGGTGGTACTCAATTCATGAGCAGCTGTTCAACATTTCTCTTGATTTCATTTCTTGTTGTCCTCATCATGCAATGTGTGGGCCTAGACCATATTTACGGCACACAATTCCAACCCTGCCCTGAAGACAGAATTATTAAGGTTCTCAAGTGCTTTTTCTGTGGCACTCAGCACTATAGTATCTGAGAACATCACAAACAATAATGAATCTTCACAATACCCCTGTGAGGTGAGGCAGGTATCACCTCCATTTCACTGACGGGGAGCTGAGGCACAGAGACTTGATGTCAAAAGTAACCACTACTTTTGTGTGCCCAATCTGAGATGCATAGGGCCCGATTCTTCAGAGTACGAAGTATTACGTAGCATTCTGTATGTTCAGAGCACAGGTCCCATTGGTGTCAGTGGCAGTTGTAGGGGCTCGGTGGTTGCACACAGCAGACCTCACGGTATACCAAATCAGACACCCAGAAAAAGGAGGACCACAGAGTTAGTGACCGCCTGTGAAAAGTCTGGTTTAAGTGACTTGCTTGGCATCACACAAGAACTGTGGCAGAGGCAGGGATATAATCCAGCTCTTTAGGGCCTCATTCAATTGCCTAAACCATGAGATCATTCTTTCCCTTGCAGTCTCTTGCTTCAGTCACTACTCACCTTCCAACTTCTGCAACCTGTGAGGCAGGGGGCAAACAGGCATTGGGGAAGATTTTAAAAGGTACAAACGACAGTTAGGCTCTTAACTTCCATTGCTACCTTTGAAAATCTCCTCTAACAGCCTTGCTAAGGGCTTGATCCTGCCTCATTGAAGTCAGCCCGAGTTTTGTGACCGACTTCAACAAATCAGACTCTTACCACACCACCCTGGGTCATTCTGTGAGCTCTGACTGTTCTGTGCACTGAAGGAACTTTTGAGTGCTTGACTTTGCAACTTTATTGTTCTTTTAGCATAACTTTTTCTGTGTAATTGCCTAGGTTTTTAAAAAGAAGACTGAAAAATCCAGTGGTGCGGTAAGTTTTATAGTGGGGGTGCTGAGGAAGTAAACCATGGAAACCATGTATTTGGTGTTTGTTATTATTACTTCAAGCCAGGGGGTGTGGTAGCACCCCCATCTCCCTAATATCAGCACCACTAGAAAAAACAAAAATTGAATTGTACATATTGGCTACCACATGGGTAAAGAGCAGGATTAAACCTTTAGATCCACAGCACAGAACTCTGCCACTTGAGCTAATATAGTAAATGACAGCAGTAGTTTTCACCCTCTGTGTGAACCAGTGGCTGTCATAGCTGTTTCTGGCAGCAGAAGAATGGTAGAACCCAGGAGTTCTGGGTTCTAGTCCAGATGCTGAGGGTAGCGTACTCTAAATTTGGGTGGATTTTAAGATGATAGCACATTGGTAGCCCCTTTTCCTCCCAAATGGGAAAGTGTTAGGATTTGAGATTAACCGTAGTGTAGAGTAGTCCTATAATCTTTTCCTACTGGATCCCAGGTTATTCCCCAGTAGGGGGCTTAATAGGTTACAGAGCTGCGGCATTCCCATTGGAGTATCTTTCTAAAGTGAAAGATGCAGCTAAAAAGGCCCATTTTTGCTACTCTTCATTCAATTCTAAAGCATTTCTTATTGTGACATATGATGCTATGCACAAAGATAAGCTATTTCTCTCAAAAGTGATTATGGCAATAATATTACTGCACTGGCGATAAACCCTTTAGCAAAATGAATAAAGCGACCCTTGCTGTTTTGGTAAAATCTGAGCCCACAAGAACTGGAGTTGACCAATAGTAAAGGAAGTTAAGATAACAGAAAAACTGGAAACACAGTTTTTATTCTTAGTTCCATTTCTACCAAAGTATTGTTAGGTTTGTTTGTGCCATATTTTTAACCCCAAGAACTTGATTATTTTTTCACTTTTTTTGTTGGGTGTTTTTTCTAAATCCCAGAGTGATTCTTTTTTGGCTCACATTAAGGAGCATCAATATTATATACTGAAAACTTATTTTTCCTCTCTTTCTGACTGTCTAATGCTAACGATCTTGTCAGTCAGTAAACAACACTGCCACATAGAATAGTGACTGTGTTCTGTTTTTGCTTTCATAGTACATTTACTGTAATGTAAGGACCATATTTTTCTGACCATCGCATCCAGCTATAGCTCTAAAAGAGGAAAACCTAGGATGACCAGACTGCAAATGTGAAAAATCAGGAGAGTGCGTTGAGGGGTAATAGAAGCCTATATAAGAAAAAGACCCCAAAATCTGGACTGTCTCTATAAAATTGGGACATCTGGTCACCCTAGGAAAGCCCAATATTTTTCTGAAAAATCTCTTTGAAAGATTGGATTTTATGTTTGCATTTTTAAAATATTACCACTGAGGAAAATAAATAGACAATTAGGATATTTTTACAGAGGAAAAAACATAAAATGGGAAGGGGGGAGCCTGATTTCTATCAACCTGACAACTGCAGCCACTTAGAAGTAGCACTTCGGCGGTCAGCTTCTGTGTGGTGAGTCGTTTGATCCGTTATAAAATTCATTATGCTAGTGTAGCATTACCACCCACTTATATTTATTGTGCAGCTTTATTTTTGCTTGAGTAATATTTTTCGTGTGTTTATTTTAAAAGGTCTACATTTTGTGGTGACAGTCTCCCATTTTGCAAATTAACTGTTAGCAGATGTTGCTGTGTGGCACGAAGCACACACAGTAACATAAACCACTATGGTCTGCATACGGTTTTGGAAAAGTGTTGTGTTTTTTAGGCAAAATTCTTAAGCTTCTATAAAATACTTAAAGTAGGATCTTATACTGAAAATAGATCAGCGCTGTTTTAAAAACTTTTAGATCCTTTTAATATTTGCATTACTGATGTGTAATTGATATATATCTTAATTTGTGAAATACCATTTCATTCAAAAAGTGTCTTTCAGGCAAACTTTGGCTTCTATTAAAGTAATTCTAGGTAGTGCAGGTAGTGATGCCTATAGGTAAGGTTGACTGACATTTCCCATTATAAGATCTTGTTTGGGTTGCTTATATCTTTACCAAACTTTAATCTTTGGGGCTGAAATTTTTCTATGCTGGGTATCTGCTTCAGGCAGAATTTTTTGAAATATTTCAGCCAAAATGGTGTAGCCATTTCAATACCAAGATTAGGGGAAACATATGTTGTTTTGATGATGTTAAAAATTCTTACAACTGTCTAGCTGAGAAGCTCTGGTCCCTCCCTGGTTTGGATCAAGGACTTACATTTTGGTGGAGAGGTTGTCCTGGTGTCAGGGATGTACCTTTTGCCATCCCCAGGAAAATCCACCTAACTATGGCCAAGTTCTGAGTTTCTGAAAATCTCAGTTTGCACATGCTCAGTAGAAACTTGTTAGTTTGGCAGCTAACTAATCTACCTGCGTCACCTATAAATCAATTTATAAGTTGCTTTTGTTTGTTGCTCTTACAGCTAGTGCAAGACCGGCCTTGTGCATGCCTCACACTGCAGTTTCCCTCCAGGAAAGCCTGAAAGTGCCACAGTTAACATAAGATAAAACGCATACATTAATTGATCACTAGATGTCACTATTGCTTTACAGAAATATGATTGCAAACAGCCTTTTTGGATAGTAAAGCAGGAGATCCTTACAGGGAGAAATTGGGAAAGGACACTAACAGGTGACTGGTACATCTATGTTTGCATCCATGTCAGCTTCTCTTCTGTTTTCTTTCCATCTTCAATTTAAGGCCATAGTATACTCTGTGTATACTCCACAGAGATCATTTTATCTCCCACTGAAATGCAGCCATCTTTGGTGTTAAGGGTAGCAACTATCTACCACCACACTAATACTACACAGAGGTTTAGGACAGGTAATGAATACTCTCTTATATGAAATATTAAAACTAAGAGTGGGGAGAATGTAGCTAAGGGTGGGCAAACTTTTTGGCTTGAGGGCCACATCGGGGTTCCAAAATTGTACAGAGGGCCGGGTAGGAAAGGTCCAGCCCCCTATGCGGCCCCCACCCACTTCCTGCCCCTGACTGTCCCCCTCAGAATATCCAAACCATCCTGCAACTTGTTCCCTGAATGCCCCTTCCCAAACCCCACCCCCAACCACCACCCCGGGACCCCACCCTCTACCATGCTGTTCCCCCATCCCCCAGGAGTGGTCCTGGACACGCTGCAGTGGTGTGGCTCCGGCGGGGCCTGAGCTACCGCTGGGAGCGGCATGGTAAGGGGGTGGGGCTGCGCGCTCCTGCGAGCCAAGTGGCAGAGCTCAGGCCCCGCCAGAGCCATGCTTCTGCAGAGTTGTCCAGCGCCGATCCTGG
>ML677362.1:17461328-17606101 GCA_007922305.1 Dermatemys mawii
TTTTGGAACCCCGATGTGGCCCTCAGGCCAAAAAGTTTGCCCACCCCAGTACTAAAGTGTCTGTGAAGGTTGGGTGCCTAACACCCATCGATGTAAATGGAAGTGGGGTGCCTAAACCTGTTTAGATGCTTTTGAAAATCAGACTAGGCACGGAATTGCGGCTTCAGGTTCCTAAATAACTTTGAAAACCTGATCCATAGTGCCTGAGCCAAACCCACTAATGCCAATGGGATTGTTTCTTTAATGGCCAGTTTATCCATGAACTTAATGAAGCTGAGGGCCAGATTCTTACAGCAGAAGGACTTTGAAACTCTGATTTACTGTCCTTTTAAATGAAACAATTCATTTTTCATTTTTGGGTTTCATTTCTTTGTGAGGTGAAATTTCACACAGAAAAGGAAATGCATAGATATTGGGAAGTTATTTTCCTTTGAAAATAACTATAAAAAGATACTTTATATTAAATAATATTGTTAAAGCAAAATAGATCAATTAATATTAAAAGTGTTTGAGAAACAGAAGCTGTCACACACCATTCTAATGCATGAATAGGACAAAGTATCTCTTTCATTTCATCTAGTTGAGGTCTGACCATTTATACAATCAGTAGTTGGCCTATAGTTGACCTTTTGTTGACTTATTTAATCATCTACTCTGTTTCTAGAACAGGTTATAAGTATGCAGACATGAATCACTCAACAAAAAGGTCCTGTCATTAGGCACTAAGACTTATACCTGATAATCTGTCTGTCACATAATATGCATACAGATGACAATCACTTACTGCTTTTATGATATAAGGCTGAAATTGCCTATAAATGAGGAAGAAAGCCATCATTTAATCAATAGAATTGCGTCAATTGAGTAAAATTTGTCTCCAGTGTAAACAAACTAAATGTCTATGCGCGCTGTGAAAAGAAGACTAAATTACTTGCAGATCTTGCAGATAGAAAAAACATAGGAAGTGGACTAGCAGCCTGACACATTCAGGGGTTTGGAATAGACATTAAAGATAATTGCTCAGATAACATTGGATTACTTACTTGTTTTTGCAGAGGGCATATGCACCTTTATTTCTATAAAAAGTGAAAAAAATATTTGCTGTTTTAAATTTTTTGCTCAATAAGTATTTTAGAAATGACTTTGACGATTCGTGTTTATTAATAATAAATGCATCAGTTGAACAAGTCAGTGGCAAAACTCCTATGGACTTTGGTAGGGTGAGGAGTGAGCCTTACTATATCATGATTTTGCAAATGTAATAAAGACCTAAGGTATACATAGGAGCTATGGAGGTCTAACAAACATCAATGGCAAACATCATGCCCTCAGCACCCCATCAGCTTTCTCCTGGCAACCCAATACTTATATTGGTGGCTGACCACAGCAAATAACTTTTGCAGGAGAAAAATCCAAGTATCCAAGTCCTAGAACTATTCTGACCCCTGCAATAGTTAACAGTTCATCTTGTCTAGAAATATCTATTTTGGAAATTGTGCAAACCACTTGAGATGCTGGTATATTAACATTCAGTTATTTTATATGCCCTCGAGTTGTCTGAAGATTCAGTTGAAGGGAAACTTGAGAGTGTTTTAGATGTATGTTTCTAATCTGTAAATATTTAAACTGTTGACTTGCTAAATTAAATGTCGATTTCATTTCCCTAACTGAATATAAGTGACCACCTGGAATGATATCACTCATATGCATGACGATGCCCCTGGAGAGCAAGACCTTGTGTCAGTGAATCTTCCTTACCCGTCTAGAAATGGAGATAGTTCCATAAAGAAGCTTATAAAGAGCAGCTCATCTGGGAATCAACTGTATCAGCAAGATTTTCTGAAAGCCTCTGTCATAATCCTCAGTCAGGGAGATGATGACTTAAGTCTGGAGGAAGAGACACTGGAGGAAAGGCACATAAGGACTCAAGAGCTGCAGCCTGGTTTTAGTATGTAGATCCTGAATCAGAAGGTTTCTGTGACAACTCTTGTAATCATTGAATGCCTGGTCTGAGGTTAAAGGATTTAATAAAGTCAGCATGCTGTAGGATTGCACCCTAAATAAGACATAGAACGGTAAGTGATGACAGCCAAAGAGTAGTGGGAGAGCAAGCGTGGCAGCACCAAAAGATAAGCTATTACTGAAGTGTATTCAGCTATTTCCTCCCCACCATTTTTCTTGCGTTGTTGAGATTATTTTAGCTCTTGTAGGGATTTTGTTAATAATCTGAGGGAGTGAAGTCCACTGAGAGGACAGGAATGATGGAGTCAGAAGCTTTATTTGTCATACTGATGTTATATACATTTCTGCCATTGCCAGTACCGTACTCGGTCTTGATGGAACTAGCTTGCCTATTTATTTATTATTATTATTATTATTTTATTAATTAATGTCATTTGTGCCCACAGGCTCCAGTCAGGGTCTAGGCCCCCTTGTGCCAGGTTCTGTACAAAAAAGCTTACGAGCCTTTTCAAAACGTTGGACAGCAGCTGTAGCAAATCGTTGAAAGTCAGTGAATTGTTCCTATGGGATGGTGATTGCGATACTCACCCTACCCAGTTGAACATAGCAGGGAACAGGGGACAGGGAGACGGGACACCTGGATCTGTACCTGACTCTGCCACGGACTGTGGAACACTGAGCAAGTGGTGGTTTGTTCTCTCCCACGTCTGGAAGCTCATGACGGGGAAGGGATACTCCCCAACGCTGACCTTGCAAAGATTCCACCAAATAATTCCATTGTGGGGTAGGATTTTCCCCTCTGTCTGCTGGAATGAGCAGGGGGTGTGGTCCCTACAAGCCTCACATTCCTTGAGATCTGTGTGGAGGTCTGGGGACCCACTGGTGGCCAAGTCAATCTACACTGGCTCTAGAGCTCCCTCTCCCGGTGCTATCATGGACTCCCACACTCCCTGCTGATAACATGGAAGGGCTCCTCCTCACAGTTATAGTAACTTTTAAATAGATTACCTGGGAGCTTGGTTGGGGACGATGCTCACTCATCTCTCCGCCTCGCTCCTACTCCATTCTCACATCAGATCTCCACTTCTCTGAAGGGTCTTCTACAATGCTCAGGGAAGGGGGAAAGTGCCTTAACGGTGGCACCTCTCCTTTCTGTATTGGAGATCTGTGCACTGGGGGTCCTCTCCCCAGGCTGATCTTGTGGGGAGGATATTCAGTTTGTGCATCTGTAAAGTGACTATGAAAACACATGGGTGTTATGAGGCTTAATTTATTAGTGTCTGTAAAGTTATTGTGAGATTCTTGGATGTAAGGTGCAGGATCATTCAACA
The DNA here is from genome assembly GCA_007922305.1 of Dermatemys mawii. Classification (NCBI taxonomy): domain Eukaryota; kingdom Metazoa; phylum Chordata; order Testudines; family Dermatemydidae; genus Dermatemys; species Dermatemys mawii. The sequence goes on from ML677362.1 coordinate 17,464,622, forward strand.
CACCATGTCATGGCTTCAGAAAATGAAGCAGGAAGATTACAGCTAGGGTATGGTTACACTTACAAGATTATAGCGCTATAGGTTATAGCGGTCCCCTTATACAGTAATATGTATAGCGCTATTGTATGTCCACACTCAGATGCTCCTGCGGTATAGCATGGCCACATTTGGGGCACTTAATGCGGCATTAAGAGCAGCGCATTAGGGCAGGTATCCCAGCATTCAGCTGGGTGCAACGTGCTTTTTAAACGAGGGGGGTGAGGGGGGATGCGTTGTGTGTATGCGGAGGGAGAGAGACAGTGGTTTTTCCGTTTTTCTGAAAGCCTGTCAGTGAGCCTCCGTTCACAGAGGGCTTTGTTTTCACACAGGCTCCCTCCTTAAACATTTGCATTGCTTATCTGCCGAGTTAAGAAAGAAACTCTAAAGAGGTACTTCTGCATTCCTCCAGCCGAGTTCAAAACAAAGGGAAGAGACGTCAATTGCCTTAAATGGCTCTAGGCATCTCCAGAGATTACTTGTAGCGCAGTGGGTGTCCACATTCTTGCTGTAGCGCTACAGCAGCTGTGCTACAGCCCTTATTCCCCATGAGGAGGTGGATTTATAATAGCGCTATAACTCAGCAGTTATAGCGCTATTAGTGCCTTGCCAGTGTGGACGGGGAGTAGGTTATAGCGCTCGTGGGGGCTTTATAGCGCTATAAAGTGCCAGTGTAACCATGGCCTTAGATCCAGCTTCATTAGAGAGCTGTCTTATGGGACTTCATTTGCACTTGGGCCTTCTTTACATTCCAGTTTAATGGCTACGTTTATTTCTTTTAACAAAATGGGTTGCTCTGAGTGTTTGTGATTGGAAAAAGAAATTGCAAAAGGCTGTTTTGTTGAGTTTGAATCAAATATATGAATAACTGGTAAACCAGAGGTTCTCAAACTCGGGTTCGGGACCCCTCAGGGGGCCGTGTGGTTGTTACATGCGGGTGGGTGGGTATCTTGAGCTGTCAACCTCCACCCCAAATCCCACTTTGCAACCAGCATTTATAATGGTGTTAAATATATTTTAAAACGTTTTTAATTTATAAGGGGGGGGGGGTCGCACTCAGAGGCTTGCTGTGTGAAAGGGATCACCAATAAAAAAGTTTGAGAGCCACTGTGGTAAACAAAGTGACAATATCTTTGCATTAACTTAAGAATCTGATTCCAATTACTTCTGAAGTCGAGTGCAGTATCTTGTTTCTATTCTTTCATGATTTCAGGTAATTTGTTACCTTTTAACTGAGTTAAAAAAATAGCATGCATTGTTAAATTCTCCAAAGCAAAGCACTCTTAACAAGCAAGTTAGAGAAACCTGCACCTTGAGAGAGTATCATGTTGAATTGAGACTTCAGAGTGATTAGTTTTTAAAGAACTTCTTTATTTTTATTCTGAATATGATCCAGTTCTAGGGATTTAATTTTTTGCCCCAGATCACTAATTTTGTATGTTTTCTTATTAAAGGATGAAAAGTTAGAGACTGAAGCTGCAAAGCCTTTATCACACAGTTTCTTCTTACTCACGTAAGTAATGCCATTGAAGGCAAGGCAAGATGTAATTTTATCCCCTAAAAAAGGCTGGTTTTATAACACTATCTAGCTCTTATCGAGTGCTTGTCATCATTAGATCTCAAAGTGCTTTACAAAGAGAGGTAAGCATCATTATCCCCATTTTACAGCTGGGAAAAATGCAGCATAGGAAGGTAAAGTGTCTTGCCCAACATCACCCAGTAGCAGAGCTGGGAACAGAAATCAATAGCAAAAATGACTTCAGTGGTGCAGGACTGAGCTCTCTGCCTGGGGTTTGTGGAAAAAGGAAGACTAGTCATGTATAGGATCAAACAGCTTTAGCAGACGAAACTGTAAGTTGTTTACATTTCACTGTAACCCATCCATCCTTCTATGTTGAGGGAATATAACGATCTTTCAGTTTTTGTTCAAAAGTTTTGTCACCCCAGTTGTCCACCTAGAATCTGGAGAGTTTATTATTTCTGTACATTAGTCCCTAGAAAGCTCCTGAGATTTGGAAACAAGTAGATATATCTCTTGCAAAAATGCTGTGGAATATTTTGTGGGATTTTTAGAAATGACTTTTTTTCTATTTTTATTTATGGAGCAATTAAAATGCTTAACTTTCCAGGAAATTATTTTTTATGTGTTCAAAGTCATAAATGAATGATAGAACATTGGCTTGCAACTTACACAGGTGAAAAGTAACCACAGGAAATTTTCCCACGTGTATATGATGTATGAAACAACCTTGCAAGACTGAAGTCTGAGAACATTGTGCAGTGGAAAGGCTCTGCAGGCATTTGGAACAATATATAATTGCAGATCCACTATCGAGTGCCATAAAGGTGAAACAAGAAGACTTGGCTTTATAATGTTAGAACGTTCCTCTGAAAGGCTAATCCCTTGAAGGAAAATAACATGTAAAAGGAAACATAACTTCTCAGCCGGAACATTTACAGCGAGTAGATTTCAGACAAGGTCGCTATCAGACTGAATGATGTACTGTATAATGGAAATAAGACACTTTAAAACCGTTATTTTTTAGATGAAGTGACACTGCCCCCTACATCTTTTGGATAGAAGGAATTAGAGAGAAAAAGCCTGATTCTAGTCCCACTGAAGTCAATGGGAAAACTCCCATTGACTTCCATGGGAGCAGGAACAGGTCCAAGGTCAGTAATGCGGCTTTGAAGAGCTCGCTTGGTGCTCTCCTTGATAGATCACAGGAGCATGCATCTGGGGATCTCAGAAGTATGTTCTCCTGCAGTTTAAAAGTTGTACTTTTTAAATATTCACTGCCACACACTGGTCTGCAGTTTCCATGCAGAACGGCTGAAGTCAGTGGGAGTTGTGTGTGCAGATCAAGACCAGGAGTAAGTATGAGAGGTCAGATGTGGGTGCAATTCCCTGGGGGCTGGGATTTTATAATACCATGTAGTGAGGCTTCTTGAAGCCTGGTCAAATCCAGACAAACAGAAAAAAGGCTTCTGAGTGCCAGAGTTTTAAATCAGATATTCAAAAGCGACACCCTACAGCCCAGGTTTCAAAAGGAAATTGATTGAAGGATGGCTTTGTGCTAATGATGCAGCCATAGTTCACGCCATAGTACAAAACTGATCATAAATTTAGGGTATCTTCATTCTTTGGTACTCAAAATGAGACACCTAGAGCCTAACCTTCAGAGATCTTGATTACCCACCACTCAAGCACCTCTGAATATCAGGCCCTCGTCATCTCAAACTGAACACCCAAAACTAGAAGACATCCTTGAAAACTGTTGGCTTACTCTTTTTTGTGCTTTTGTTTTCCTTTTCTATCCAGTATTGTGAGGTCTAATTGATGTCTGTAAAGCATTTTGAGTTCTTTCAAGAGGTTGTACAAGTGCATATTTATTATTATTAATAGTTATTATTGTCTTTTTGGGCAGTATATTATTTGGAGCAGCTGAGCCCACCCACGCTTCACTAATGGACTGGTCCCCTGACAATCACTGTAGTGAAAGCATGGTACTGTGGTATGAACTCTGCTCGGTGAGCAAGTGATAACCCTTGCTCCAACACAAGGCTTGTAGCACTCAAAGTGTGACACATCTTCCATAAATGACTTTAAAACGCATGGGCCTGGTTCATCTCTGTGTTCAGTTTGTGCCGGTGTAACTCCATTTATGTCAACACAGTAACATTGGCACAAATCTAGAGTGACACAATGATGAGTCAGGTCCCATGTGTAAAAAAAAGCCTGAAATTCATATGGCTGCATTAAATATTTGCACATTTTGCTGTTTTTCCATTACAGTTAAGGAAGAATCTGGAAGCTAACCAGTGGTATGACCAGCTAAGCAGTCATGGGATGAAAATGAACATGACTGCAACTGAGGTCATGGTGGATCTGTAGAGGTGCCACAGGGAAACTGGATATGGGAGATTAATGGAATATGACTAAACCAGATTGGCCTATTCAAATAGGTGGGTGGATGGATAATGGGTCATGGATAATGGTGAGCCTGAATAGGAGATACAGTCCAGAGAGGGGAGTGCTGGAAGAGTGTGGAATAAAATCTCCTGTGTTGTGTATGACAAGCATATGTCACTGAGACTGAAAGCCTGACTGTGTAGCAGAATGATACAACCCCAATGCTATTTGGTGGACAAACATGGGCACTGAAAGGAAGGCAGAACCAATGCTTACAGGTATGTAAGGTGAGATGTCTCTGCACAATAAAAGGAAGGGACAGATTCAATGGCCTAGCCAGGTTTGAACAGCAGGGGGATCAACCACCAAAAAAAAGGCACCACTTCCTGGTGGAACTGCTGCCGAAACACTGCCGCCAGACAAATGTGGAGCCCTTTCGGCTACATTTCGGCGGACAGACCTGCTTTGTCCAGCTGCAGCGGTTCGGCAGCAGCTCCATGAGTCCCCCCTGCTCCAGCCACTCAGTGAGTTGAAAAGGTGCCACTTTTCGGAATCTGTCCACTTCCCTTGATTCCCCCCTGGCTACGCTACTGGACAGATTGACTTCCATCCTAATGCTTTCATTTCACAAAGTCAGTGATGTTGCTGACGAAATCCAGGAGGTACAATTCAGCTGGTTTGGACACATGCAGAGAATGTAGCAAGAGGATGAATACAATATAGCAGGAAAGGGTGGTAGAAAAGAGACCCCAAGGAAGTAGTGCATGGGTTGCATCAAAGAAGACTGTAAGCAGGTGGACCTTAGTGCTGCCTCATGCAGATGGTAGAAGCTCGCATGACCACCTAACCCCAGATGATGGGATAAGGGAAAGAAGAGGAAGAGTCTGAAGCAAGTTAGAAGTCATACAACAACTGCCAGTTTTATTCGTATTTTCTCAGTGATTAGTCTCAAGGATTTCAGTTTGAGTAAGGGTGACACAATTGGACCCGATATCAATGCAAAAACATTTTTCCATTGGCTGATCATATTCAGAGATCACGATATTGCTTCTTTTCAAATGAACCCTGTCACTTATATTGTTCCATATGTAACCCTTCTGCCCATCAGAGTTGGCAGCAACAAGGGCCGGGTTCAGTATCCAGGGGTTCCATTCCAATAGCACAATACAAAAACCGGCTCGAGCCCCTACCCAGTGACCTGGGACAACCATATACCACTCCTCTGGGCGTCTGTAAGAGACAATACTTCCCCTCTCGCAAGCACAGAGTCTGAGTGTACCAAAGCCTTTTAATAACAGGGAGAAACAATGTGGCATTATATTGGGGAAACACCACAAACAAGGTTAATAAACCAAACCATGAACCAGAAGCCCCCCTCCCAGCAACTAGGCCGTGGCCTTCCCTTTGGCTCTTGAGTTCCACAACCCCAAAAGTCACTCAATAGTCCCAAAAGTCCAACAGCCCAAGAGTCTCTGTTCTTGGTCAGTGCAGAGTTCAAAAGTCAATTGGCAGAGTCTTACCTCCAGCCTGGGTGGAATTGGAGGGTAGGGCACAGGGCACCTTACGTGGTCCGAGGCCAACTGCGCCACCTCTCCGTGAGGTTCCGCTGCAGCTCTCACCGCAATCAGCTCTGCTCCGCTCCGCTGGCTGTCCCACGAACCGCTCTGCCCGTTGATCCGCTAGCTGCTCTGCTAGCCGACACACAGACAGCTGTGCCGCGCCGGTCACTCTGCCTGCAGCACCAACGCCTCCGCTAGTCGACAGACAGCTCTGCCGCACCGGTCACTCTGCCCGCAGCACCAACGCCTCCGCTAGTCGACAGACAGCTCTGCTGCGCTGGTCCCTCTGCCCACAGCACCAACAACTCCACTAGCCGTCCTGCTAGCCGACACACAGACTGCTCTGCGGCACCAGCCACGCTGCACTTTTTTCAGGCCCCCCTACTTAAGACAGTGCTCAGTGATTTCTTTAGCTCTTAAGTGATTTCAGCATACAGTAGGGGAGCCTTAGTGCAGGTGCACCAGTGAGCCCAAAGCAATTTTCAGCTCAACAGCCTGAAACCAGGCACCTAATGGAAGCAAAATTCAATTCTGACATTTCACAGTGGAGAGAGGCAGGGTGCAATAGGCCTGGGAGGCTCTCAGACAGAGCCCTCACCAAAAGGTATAGATGCTTATCCACCACTTCTCTCCATCTTACAGTGTTCTGAAACGCATGGCCCTTGCCCAGTGAGTGCTACCTAGATGATGGCAAGTCCCTCCATCATAACAAGGGCCAAGTACATGTCCATAGTACTTCACTCACATAATCACAGTAACATCACTTTATCATTCCTGCCCCAATAACATAGAAACTGGGGCTCCCTCATCAGCCGAAGTGGCCATGTGGGCTGCTGTGGGCTCAGGCTAGGCGCAGTGGGTGTGTCTATGCAAATTGATCAGCCCCCAAGTTATTTTTCAAGACTCACTGCAATTCCCATAGTTCGCCACCAAATGTCAGAATATATCTCATTCCTGACACTGCTTACACATAGAAATTTCAGGAATCCTTGTCTTATGTTCTCATTCCTTTTCTCTACCTCAATCATAATTCAAAATAGATGATGATGATTTATTTTTTGTATTATCAGAGTGCCTAGGACCCCATTGTGCTAGGTGCTGTACAAACACAGAACAAAAAAATGGTCCCTGAGTATCTTGTTTGTGTTTGCATTGATTATGCTTGAAAGACCAGTTAAATCAAAGATTATCCTTAACTTTCACTCTGACCCAAATTCTTTCTTGGTAGAACTCCATTTCCTGTACATCAGGGGTAAATTTAGCTCTTTGAGAGCGTATTTTCTTGACTCTTTTTGCAGCAATATGACTTGCCAAGAGATGCCCTCTGAGCGGTCCATAAACACTTGTGATTGCAGTCAAATAAATGAAAGCCCAACCAGTGAATGCGATACATTTTAGCTGGTAATTTGATAATTTATTTTTCATGAAAATGACCCTGTATCACAAATATTTCTCCAAGGGTGAATTCTGGTTCATCAAAGCCTGATTTGGTGCTTAGATAGGTTCAGGTTTCATGGGAGAATGAAACATTGATCAATGGGATGTAGCAGGCAGGTTTTGCAGAGGATTAGCTATAGTTGAGTCAACATAATAAATGATTCTCAGTGTTTATTCCTGTCATCTATCACTGTAAACCACATCACTGTCAGTGTTTCTACTATTTCTAGCTTACAATTAAGTTTCCAGTAGCTTGAGAACCTTTTCCATTGATAACCTGTTTGTCGACAAACAACAAAAAATGAAGATATTTAGAATAACAGAGAGACAGCTTGCTGTTCCTTCCCCGTGTATCTGCTGCAGTCTCCAGGGAGAGGAATGCAATGAAACAGTAGACCCTTCTTCTAAGGAGTCGCACTGAGCTGCTGACAAGTTCTTCATGGGCTGTGGGCAATATACTACTATGCACTTGTGTCACACCACAGGGCTTCCCATTGCTGCTTATCCTTTTAGCTCGACCTCTGAACTCTGCTGCTTGCCACACTTACTGAAATAGCAGTTCAAAAACAAAAGCAGGAGCAAGGCCAATGGAATTTTCATGCGCTGTACTTGCCTTAACCAAACTTATTTGCCTTTCATAATAATAAATAATCTTTTATAGCTTTCTTATTTTGATTCAAAACCCAACTTACAGCTATGTATCAAGCTACAGAATGATGTTCAGTTTTCCTCCTATCAGTTGCATGAGTGTTCAGTCTAACATCAGTTTCTCTTTATCAAAATTGGTCTAGAACCAAACCCTACAAACACTGCAAATATACAGAGCAGATCCTAACTGTGCAGTTTGGGCCCATCTGCAATTTCTGTCTCTCATAGAGTTCTATCAAATTCATGGTCCATTTTGGTCAATTTCATGGCCATAGGATTTTAAAATAATAAATGTCATGATTTCAGCTATTTAAATCTGAAATTTCACAGTGTTTTAACTGTAGGGTCCTGACCCAAAAAGGACTTGTGAGGCGGGAGGGTCACAAGGTTATTATGTGTGGGGAGTGGTGTTGCTGTACTGCTACTAGGGTGACCAGTCAGCAAATGTGAAAAATCAGAACTGGGGGTGCAGGTGGGTGTAATTTGGAGCCTATGTAAGAAAAAGACCCCAAAATCAGGACTGTTCCTATAAAATGGGGACATCCAGGTACCCTACCTGCTACCCTTACTTCTGCGCTGCTGCTGGCGGCGGCACTGCCTTCAGAGCTGGGTATCTGGAGAGCGGTGGCTGCTGGCTGGGAGCCCAGCTCTGAAAGCAGAACTACCACCATCAGCAGCACAGAAGTAAAGATGGTGGGGTATGGTATTGCCACCCTTATTTTTGTGCTGTGCTGCTGCCTGAAGAGCTGGGCCCTCAGTCAGCAGCCGCCACTCTCTGGCTGCCCAGCTCTGAAGGCAGCAGTGCAGAAGTAAGGGTGGCATGGTATGGTCTTGCAACCCTGACTTCTGCGCTACTGCTGGATGGGTGCTGCCTTCGGAGATGGGCAACTGGCCAACAGCTGCCTCTGTCTGGCAGCCCAGCACGGAAGGCAGCAACGCAGAAGTGAGGATGGCAATACCATGACACCCCTAAAATAACCTTGTGAACCCCCCCACTCCGCAACTCCCTTTTGGGTCAGGACCCTCAATCTGAGAAACACTAGTCTCCCCTTTGAAATCTCTATAATAGAGGGTAAAAGACCAGATTTCACGGGAGGAGCAGGGGGAGACTAGATTTCATGATCCATGATGCGTTTTTCATGGCCATGCATTTGGTAGTGCCCTACTCATACATTTTGGTGATTTTTACACAATGATATTGCACTGAAGAAAGATGAACATTCCAAGCAAGCTTCAAATAATCCAAGCAGTAGTGATTTTGAGTTTGAGCATGCGTCTTTTTGTGGTTAGCCTCAGACTCTTCTGGATGGTAATTTTCAGAAATACTATTATTGTTGTTTAATAGACCAATGTTAATCTTGAGATCTACAGTGGTGATAATTCCATGAGTCTGAAACCACCTCACCACTTTGTTTCCCATGTACAATGATGAGATTGAATTGTTGAGAAAAAGCTTCACTTTAAAAGCCTCCATGTATGTTTATTTATTTTATTATTGGATCACAGCAGCACTTAGAAGCCCCAATCTCAGACCAGGAGCCCCTTATGCTGGGGGCTGTATAAACACAGAATGAAAGCAAAATAATTTTTCCGGTTTTGGGTGGAAAAACAATGCCACTGCCCTCTTCCACTTCTTGTGTTTGATGCTCTGTAGTGATTGAACAATGGTTTTTCCTTGTTTTTCTCCTGCCCGCCCCAAGTGATCTTCCAACCTGCATCAAATCAAAGAGTAGAGCCAGAGAATAAAGAAGAAAGGCAGCTGAATCAGAGAACAAGCCTTTAAGATTTGAAGGCTTACATCTTTCCAATGCAGGGCAAGATCCTCAGCCGGTGTAAATCAGCATAGATCTGGTGACATCTGTAGATGTCTGTGGAAGATCTATGAGGGTCTGGCCTATCATTACAATCAGACAGGCCATCTCCAAGGTGTTTGTAGGACAGGGGCTTTAAACTATGGAATGCCTCTTTCCTGTCTGGTAGCTGGAATTTCTGGGATACTGTAAGTAAGTAGCTCAGTGTCTGTGTCATAGTTCTCTTTTTTGCCTGAGCTAGTGATGGAGGCACACCCTTCATTTTGAGAGCTAGCAGTCCAACACCTTTATTGAAAACTGAATTGACCTAATTTTAAAAGAAATCAATAAAAATACCTAGGAAGGACTAATAAATACCAGATAGAAAAAGTTTCTTAAAATCTCACAATAATATTCCTGTCTTTAATTTCAAAAGCACCAAAGAGATTTAAGAGCATGAGTTCCATTGAAAGTCAATATGATTTTTGCTCCTAAATACTATAGGCGGATTTGAAAATTTCCCACACATGCATGCTACATTTTTGTGCATGTAAAAGGCTTAGTTTGGAAATGTAGTATGCAGAATTTAGGAAACAGATACCTTGGCCTATACTGTTAAATTCAATTGTTAATTTCAGTGTTGCCAGCACTTGTGATTTTATCACAAGATTCATAATTTGGGGGTTTTCTTGGAGCTGCTGGAATGATGTTACCTGAAAATCTCTGCATTCATTTTTTTTTTTAAAGAAAGTTTGTAGGTCTGATGGCTTAAGACGAAAGCTTGAAAACATGAACTCTAAAGTGTGTAACTCCAGAAGGCAAATAACACCCACTCCTGCTTTACTATTTTTAAAAGCTCATGATTTTTAAGCCAATATCATAAATCAGGTGAGGGGTGGGGGAACCTCCTTTGTGATTTTTGCATGATTGAAGTTGATGATACTGTAAATTAACAGCAAGGGACTGGCTCTCCTTTGCACTGAGACCCTTTTAGGCAATGTGCAGCATGTTAGCATAAGTGACATTCAGGTGCCAAATGTCATTGTGCTGATTAAACATTCTGGTCACAGGGCTGAAATGAGGCCATTTGTGGTCCTTGCAACTTATGTTAATGCTAGAATCAAGTTACCTTCATTTGGTTCTTGGTTCCATTAGAAGGTCTGTGTGTAAAACAGATAGATAATGGGCTGGATCATTTAAGTATGTATGCACATACATCGCTTTAGTCATAATGAAGTCAGTGGGACTATTTCCATATATAAGTATCTGCAGGATTTATAACTTCCAACCTCAGACAGCTCCAAACCTCCTTGCTAGTGGACAGTTTTGTAACAGGTTGTCCCTCCCCGTCTCTTCTGCCTCCCTGCTCCCCACGCCCCCGGGATCTGCAGGCTGTGAAGGAGCTGAAGGTATTATGATTAGACAGTAAATACATCTTGAAGATTAAGGTGATAAATGGTCAGTTCTGGCCCCAGGATTGAAATTCAAGTAAACTGTGTGCACAAAAATGTGTAACACCATATATAACAGACCTTTATCTGTTTTCAGACCATTCAGGGCTGTACATGAGATGAAAGCAAGCAAATAGATAATCAATTTTATTAGTGATTCCATATTTTTCACTCTGATAGGAATAATTGATCAGGAGGTAGTGTCTGGCTTTCCAGCATACCATGCATGTATGCTATAAATAGATAGAGTCATTGTGGTGTGTATTTCCCTGTGCTTGATGGTAACAGCTTATAAGTGGGTGCCCTAGGTAAGGGTATGCAAGCAGCTTCCTCCACTCCCTGACATTCCATGTAGGGGCCTGCCCAACCACATCCTTGTGCTCAGAGTGGCTCCGTCTGGTGGCACTCAGAGGTGTATTTTGCTCAAAATGGTCCATAGGGAATATACTGCACAAGCTGAAGCCATATAGTAGTGGGCACACTTTCCCTGTTCTGTTCTGTTCTGTTCTATCAGGAATCCTCATGAGGTGTACTTCAATGGCACAGCTGAGTCCTCAGAGTGTTATTTACATATAGCCTTAGATAGGAATAGCTAAAATATAGAAATTGGTCAATAGAAGATCCAGAAATCTTTGCTTCCTAATTCTGAAGACAAAATTTAGCAATTTTGATGACACATTATTCAACAAAGTTATTAAATCAAAATGTGACTTGCCTTGACATTGGATCCATGCATAAGATATTACCTTTAGGAATTCAACCATCTACTTACTTTTTAGTTTGTTCATATCCCCTCTGGTAATTTAAAAAACAATGTGTTAGGAGGCTGAGTACCAGCAAACAAACCTGTGTGCTGACCTGTGCATGTGCTAGCAATGAGTAATAAGTCTGCTTCTTATACATTTTCTGGTTGTAGCAAACAGTGGTTGAAAAAATAAATACATGATAGAATTCCTACTGGTAAGACCATCCAGATGGCACCATACCTGCTCCTCCCAGGGCTGGCGAACTGCCTCGGGGGAGGGGGAGTGGCACGCCATCCGTAATTAGGGTGGTGCTCCTCCCTTCCTCAGCGGCATTTTGGCTTCGCCACCTACAGTGGCAAAAAGCTCATGCCACCACTGAGCTCGCCACTGCTCAAAAGGCCAGCAAATGGCCTATGTATTACGCTCAAGCAGGACTGATCAGTGCTTAGGCCTTCTGCTGCTGAATTTCACCCCTCACTGGATAGACAAACTCTTTTTAACAATTTTTCAAATAGCCTCAAAAGCTACAGATGCACGTTTTGTTCATGCATCTCTGTGCACTTATATAACCTGCAGTTTTGCAAATAGGTATTTGCATGTACAAATTAAGTAACCAGACATGCAATTATCTGATTTACACATGTTAATGGATGTACATACATTATGTGTATGTTTCAAAAATATGGCTATGGATTTTACAAGAATGGACAGCCTTACTTTCCAACGTTGATTGTTATTATATTAATACAGGAATTAGCTCTGTTTTTCCACAATGCTAATCAGTTCAGGCTTTTCTGAAAGAGCTTTGTGCACTACAGAAATTACTTCCAATTAAGTTAATTTGAAATAAGAAATGAAATTGATGAGGCTTCACTTTTAGAACTGCAGGATTTTTAAAAGGGGGACCATTTTAGCTGGCCAAACTTAGACCATTTTAAGGCCTGCTCTAAATTGCTCTGGGAGGCCAGATTGTTCCCCAGAACAGGGAATCAGAAATGTGGGCTGTGTAGCCATTCCTCTGTCCAGTACTTGTCCTGAATACACCTTGGCCAGATCCAGGAATAGGACCCCAAACTTCTTTTTTGATCTCTAACAAACTTGCCCAATTTTTTTCCCCTAGCACAGATTTACTCTAGTCGGATTCAGACCCGTACATTGTTATGTGCCTTATGTTATTTTAAATGCTGTGGTTGGCTTGGTTTTAGTGCTGCAATGCTTTGTGTTGGCACATGGGAAATTCAGGTTTGAAAACAACCTCAGGTATTCCCGTTTCCATGGCAAATAAAGACAGTGGAGATGATGCACTTTGTGCTTTGCTATCAGGAGGAGGGTAATAGAATATTTATTATTAATTATTATTATCACTTGTATGCAATAGCACCCAATCATGGACCATTGCCCTATTGTTCTTGACACTGTACAAACCCATAACAAAAAGATGAAAGCAGTGCAGTATCTCCGCTTCGTGATTCTTATGAAAAGAATCAAGCTGCCTCCTTTCCTGGCTGATGGACACTTTATAAAGTAGACAGCTCCATGATCACCAGTGTCTAGAAAGCACATTAGAGTTTCACAGTAGGATATTTGTAAAAGGGAAAGGGCTGGTGTATCAGGAATGAAAAGGTCTGCAAAACTAGAGTCTCTCCCTCCCAAAGTGACCATCCCAAGTCAAATCTAGGGTTCTTGGTTTTCTGTCCTGAACACTGACACCATACATTCAAACCAGTGCATTCAGAGAAGAGCCAACATTGGCACAATCTTCTGAATGATTGTTCAGCTTGGCCATGTTAATAACACTTATCACTAGCTACTAACAAATGGTAATGCAAATGGGATTTGGGTTGTGATCCAGCAAAGCTCTTAAACATGTGCTTAACTCCAAGCATGCTAGCAGTCCTTTTAAAATAAATCAGACTCTTCACAAGCTTAAAGTTGAGTGTACGCTTAAGTGTTTTGCCAGATCAGGGCCTCGGTTATCATGAATATTTAGGAAAAGGCTGTTCCATACACATTATGGAATGAATAATAAAAGGTGGTCTTGAGCGAACAAAAGCATTCATTGTTTGCTGTTAGGTTTTTGTTATTTTTCATTCAATGTTTAAACGTTTTTCTTGGAGCAGAAACAGTAGCAAGGGAATTTAGTAAACAATCATGCCCCAAAGGTACTGGGTATGGAGAAGTGAATAAATGTATAAACTTCCTCATAGTCTGAAATTTGTTTGCAAAAACTATTACGTGAATACTTATTAAAGAGGAATAAATTCAAAGAAACCAGAATCAGTTAATGAATTGTTCTGAACCAGGAAAAAAATACTAAGGCTGTGGCTTCAGTATCAAAAAATGTTGTTGTTGTTTTGACAGGATAACTAACAAGCATTAGCCATCTCACTGTAAACCTCTAGTAGAAACAAGGAACTTCTAGGTTCTACTGCAAGGTAGCTAGGTGGGGTCAGGACTATATCCCATACCCTCTCCTAGTTTACATCATGGTAAAACAATAGTGCTTTATTTCTACCAGATCTTTACAGCAAGATGACTAATTGCATGTTATCCTGTGCTACAGATACACATTTTGGGCAATAAAGACAAACCCTAACCACAGCAGATCATTTATTTGCAACAATCAGTTCTAATTCTAAGAATTCAATGGTACAGGTTGGATTGGTAGGATATTAATTTCTCAGCCTTGGTCTACACTGTGGGGGGGCAGGAGATCGATCTAAGTTATACAACTTCAGCTACGTCAATAACGTAGCTGAAGTCAACATACTTAGATCTACCCACTACAGCATCTTCGTTTAGGTGAGTCAACTGCTGCTGCTCCCCTGTTGACTCCGCCAGCGCCTCTTGTGGTGGTGGACTACAGGAATCAATGGGAGAGCGCTCGAGGGTCGATTTATCGTGTCTAGACTAGATGTGATAATCTCCCCCCCCCCCGCTGGATTGATCGCTACCCACCGATCCAGCGGGTAGTGTAGACATACCCTCAGATAGTAGCCAATTCCCTGTTTTAGTTGAATTTTTAAAAGTAAGAACACAAATGAAACAAATACCCAACCACTGCTTACAATAAAGATGTATTGTGCATGGGTTGTTCAATTACATTTTCCAGTGATTTTATCTCTTTACATAAATCTTTTGCCATCAGTGGAAGAGGAAAGTATCACTTCTGAAGATAAACAGGATTCAAGTAGTACCACTCTTCCCTGCTATCTTCAAATGAGGTGTCAATTTCCTTTTGGCAATCTCCTGTGGATAGATAACAGACAGCGGTTGCAGGAACAAAGGGCTTTTATGACAAGGTGAGAAAGAGAAAGTTTCAGATTAATAGGAATTTATATCTCTGCTGTACTTTTAATTTCAGTTTTAAGTCATAAAACAAATTTTCAGTGGTACATGAACTCTGTAAACTGATGTCCTGTGGCATTCCAATTTCATCACTCTGGCTCTCTAGCTTCAGAACCAACTCCATCAGCCGGAACAACAATTTACAATCAAGTTATTTTGACCACAAAAGCTCAGGCCTCTTGCCTATAATCATGAAAGAGGAAGAGATGTTTCAAGAAATGGATTTAAAATTAAAGGCTTAACATAGTAAACACCATCTTATTTATGCTTAGATGTTGAGTAACCATTTGTGCTTCCTTATGGGGTGAGGGTGGGGGTGTTAAACGTGTGTGTTAAACATGTATAAAAATTGTGGAACTTTTTCCCTCAACTGGTTTACTCCCTTATCATTTTCATCTACAAAAGCTCTTTAACTCTGCAAATTTCTTCTTCCCCCTATGAGGGTTAGGTGCCTAGGCACTTACTGAGATTTTCAGAAGTGCTTATTTCCATCTTTAGCTGCCTGCACTAGATTGAAGCTCTTTGTTTGCATAGCTAATTAACAAAACTTTTTCTTTAAGGGTCCATTTGTAAACTGCACATGCCTCACTGGCTTCCGGTCCTATGGCTTCAGAAGTTTTATGGGGAATGGTCACTTGAAAGTCATCTGAAAAACCATGATTTATATTTTTTTTACCTCCATGCTGGAACACGCTGTGATGCTAGAGGTGAAGGGCCACAAACCTGCAGCATTACATGGTGAGGATGGACAGTATTATTTTCACTTGTTCTTTCAGTGGAACACTGCCAGGTTAAACAGTTTTCATTTTTTAAATCTGAGAATGAGAGACATGCAAAACTGCATTCATCCCTCTCCCCAGGAGGTAGAGGAAGGGTCTGCCAAATGCTTGTTGGAGCCCACCAGGCTTTTCTCCACTTCAAGCCCATGCATCCTGGATGCTTTGTGTCAAAGTCAACATCTTTCCACTTGAAGAGGAGTGGACAGGATTCCCTCCAGCGTCTGTCAATGCCTTTCCTAGAATTGCCCTGTGTGGATGCAGCTGAGTGATTGGAAGCACTCTCTCCTCTGAGGGTTTAGCAAGCTGCCCCTCCACATCTCCAAGCTCCCTGCTAGCACAGTGCTCCTGAGACCAGGAAAAAAACTAAGGCCTTCTTGTAGCCTTTGAATTTATGAAGTGACGACATGATGTGCTTTACAAATTTACAAAGTGTTTACAAAGCACATGTTGCTTTTGTATCACACATTGGCAATGTTCCCCAAATGAAGCAAGCCAAATGGCTCTTGCACTGCATTTTCCATGATGTTCTTCACGCTCATGTCAAGGTGGGGAGTTCATCTTTGTTCTTCTCGAGATATTGTATTTTCAAATGACTAGACCAGGGGTAGGCAACCTATGGCGTGGGTGCGAAAGGCGGCACGTGAACTGATTTTCAGTGGCACTCACACTGCCTGGGTCCTGGCCACTGTGTGGGGGGCTCTGCATTTTAATTTAATTTTAAATGAAGCTTCTTAAACATCTTAAAAACCTTATTTACTTTACATACAACAATAGTTCAGTATATATTAAAGACTTATAGAAAGAGACCTTCTAAAAATGTTAAAATGTATTACTGGCCCGCAAAACCTTAAATTAGAGTGAATAAATGAAGACTCAGCACACCACTTCTGAAAGGTTGCTGACCCCTGGACTAGCCTGAGCCACTGTGCAACTCATTGAGTAAGGGGCAGCGCAAAGTTTCACCATCCCAAGAGGAGCGTTGGGAAGGATTCCAGGTGAACATTAGCATCCCCTCCCATGCCCTGCCAACAGGACTAGCTTTTGAGGCCCAGGAGCAGAAGCTCATCCACTTCTGCCCTTTTTCCATCCCTGTCCTGCATGATCCACATTTTCAGGTTTTGTTCTGGAGATTAAGACTGGGTTCTTTCAAGCAACTACCCTATTTTTAAGTATAACTACCAAAATGTGACTTTGTCAAGTAACACAACCACTTTGGAAAACTTTGAAACACAAAGAGGCACTCAGATACTATGGGGATGGGCAACCTTAGAAAAACGTGATAGACAGGAACACCTAAATTGTTGAATTTTGTTTTGATTTTTTCCCTCCTTTGTAATGTTGACAAGGGCAGAATGCAGAAAGGTTTGTTGGACAACAAAAGCCAGATGGGAAATAATTTTTGCCACTGTTGTTGGCACCACATTTTAGAAGAATCCTTGATACTGTTCAGAAGGCAGCCACGGGAGTTGTTATCCACTGCTGCACAATGCTGATGATTCCTGTGGGTAGTTGTGTTTAACAGGATAAAAAACAAAACAAAAAATGCCCTCAGCTCAAAGCTGAAGTTTGGTCTTTCTCTTGGGAGGAATTTTGCATCCTCTGAATTTGAAGATTGGCCAAGGTTATTTTCTGAAGTGAGGGTCTGACAAATTTCCACCAGATCCTTGTACTCCAGAAAGGTTTACTGAAAGGACTGTGGGGATGCTTTGTGGCATTCTGATTATTTTTCCTGGTGAAACTTACTGTATAATGTTACTGGCATTACTAAAATAATAATAATAATAAATAATTAATAATAATAAAAAGATTGCCTGCTATGTAACAAGTAACTGATAAAAAGAAAGAGGGACTGAGAAAGGCATAATAAACCTAGAAAGAAAATTGAGTTTAGAATGACCTCCCTTGACCTTTACCATCAAACAAGAGGACTGAAGTTCTTAATGTCCGAGTCTAGTTAAATGTGATCCATACAATGCCTACTGTATTCTCTTGAGGGAAGGCAGTGCCTGACTAGCACACTGTGTTCTCATGTTAAAGTGTTCTGTCAGCATTGCTGTGGGCTGTGGGGATATTAGCTCTGCCAGTCTCTTTGCCTCTCTAGCCTAAAGAAGAGGCCAAAGATCACCATTTTCATTAATTCAGTCAGGAAGAGCGGAAAGTAAGAGTAAACCAAGTATTTGTTTTCACTGACTGTCCAAGCTGCATTCAATAGTTTTCTTTCTCCTTTTTCACTGCTAGGAACAAAAGGAGAGTAGGATTTTAGTGACTGGGTAAAATGACCTGTTACTTAAATGGGAAGGAATCATTTTACCACATTCAAGTGTCTGCTGCTGTTTAAAGTTTTTTTTTTTTTTTTTGCTGTTGTCACTAGAATTACATGACACAAAGAAAGTTTATCTGTCTGATTTGTAATTTATAAGCTCCTGCTCCTTATTGGTCATAGTTCATTATTCTCAGGAGGTTTGATTATTTTCTTATTCTAGTAGAATATAGCGGGCAGCTGAACACAGAAGACTGTTCAAGGTTGATGGCCTGAATTTCAGTGCTTTGGCTGCCTGACAGATCTTTCTCTCTGTGACCATGACCTCCTATAACATGGAACAATTAAACTGTTGGTCAGTATGTGAAGATGTGTGGTCAGGGGGGACAAAACCCTTAGAAAAGCCAGGTCCAGGCTCTGAAGTTCACTGAACGACCAAAATCAGAATGGTCATTAATGTCACTACATTCCCCCATAGATTCACCACTTGGCCTAGCTTTCCCGCAGCTCACCTCTAAAAATCCCATTTTTATATATTCAAAATAATTAAAGCAATTATGCAAACTGTCTTAAACCTGCCTTTCATTGGTATGGATGGAAGAGAGAGATCCCTGATCTTGTCTTTTACTCCTGAGATGTGCTTAGATACTACACTACTAATGCAAGAACCTGGAGAGATAATAAGCCAGAGGAAAGGAGAAAAGTTTCACTTGCTTGTGTACATTACACAGTAGCACATGTGTAAGAGATAAAGGTACAAGGTGTAAGAAATAGAGGACAAGGCTGGACTAGAAATTTCTGAAGGGTTGCAATAACTAGCTTTTTGTATTATGGGATTCAGTAGTTCATAAATGATACTGTGGCTGCTTCTTGTGGGGAAAGCCCTTTTATGTTATTAGTTTTATAGTAAATTTGACCCTGCTTTGTGAAAAACAGAAATAATTTCCTTATATGCGGTGTGGTTGTAGCCATGTCAGCCCTTGGATATTGGGTGTGTGTGTGTGTGGTAATATCTTTTATTGGACCAGCTTCTTAGGTAAGAGAGACAAGCTTTCGTGTCACAGAGAGCTCTTCAGGTCTGGGAAAGTTACTCAGGGCATGTCTACACTTATTTCCGGAGTGATCGATCTGGCGGGGGTTGATTTATCTGTCTAGTGAAGACATGTTAAATTAACGGCCGAGTGCTCTCCCGTCGACTCCAGTACTCCACTAGAGCGAGAAGTGCACATGGAGTCGAAGGGGGAGCATCAGCAGTCGACCTATCTAAGTGAAGACGCCGTGGTAAGTAGCTCTAAGTACATCGACTTCAGTTCGCTATTTTCGTAGCTGAAGTTGCGTAATTTAGACTGACTTAGCTCACCCTCTCCCCTGCCCCAGTGTTGACCAGATCTCAGAGTGTCACAGCTAAATATGAGCATAAGTAGTTAGCACATATTGTAAGAGACCATTCAAAGTGAAGTGGCCAATTAACACTCCTGAAGTCATGGGACAAAAAGGAGTAAGGGTGAAGTTCATGGGTTGCAGATTGTTACAGCTTGTAATAAACCTATTACAACAATCTGGAAAGCTTGTTTCCCTCTTGCCATCAAAACTTGTTCCAATAAAAGAGATTACCTCACCCACCTTGTGTATCTAAGATCCTAAGACTGACACGGCTCAGCTACACTGCATTTAGGCAGCTAAGGCATATTTGAAAATGGAACTTAGGCTCTTTTGAAATTTACCCTTAAACTAAATTTGAGATGTACTGTTTTATTTCCTGCTTGGAGGTTATAATGATAACCTAACATTTAGCTGATACCTGACTGCAGCATAGTGGACAATTGCAAAGCTCATTTCCTGAGTTGCATCTTTTCGTTTTCTTAACATTTAACAAGACTTTCTGACTCCCTCTTGATTGGATTCCAGATATTTCCTGCCATTTGAAGGAACCAAGAAATGTTGCCTTAGAGAAGTAGCCAACATAAATATAATTTTACATGGTGATGTAACAGCCAGCTTTTTGTTTCACAACATTCGGATTGATTAAAAACCCAAAACTCTCCTTGATGCAACCAGTCTCTGTCCTGAAAAATGTTTCAAGCTTCCAAGGATGTGAGTGATACCAGGTTAAACAGTTAAACCCTATGTCCTCCAACTTCTTCCTAGATTTCAAGGCCAGAAGGGACCACTGTGGTCATTTAGTCTGAGCTCCTGTATGACACAAGCCATAGAACTTCCCCAAAATAATTCACAGAACAGATCTTTTAGGAAAAATATCCAATCTTGATTTAAAAATTGTCAGTGATGGAGGATCCATCATGACCCTTAGTAAATTGTTCCAGTGGTTAATTACCTTTACTGTTAAAGGTTTGTGCCTTATTTCCAGTCTGAATTTGTCTACCTTCAACGTCCAGTCATTGGGTCATGTTGTCCCATACTTTTGCATATGGGCAGACCCGTCCATCCAGATGGAACACCACTGACTGAAGTGAGGCATCACACAAGCAAGGCACTATACTTCTTTAACACCACGGTGGTATTTGGTACCCCACCACAACCTCTTCCGCGATGACAGCCTACTTTCTGCTAACCTTCCTCCAGATCAGATTGTTCCTTACAGGAATGTTTCCCCAGCATGCATATTCTGGGACTCATCCTTTAAATTTCTCACAGCCAGGCGTCAGGAAACCTAGATTCTATACCCATCTCTGTCACTATCAAATAATAATATAGGTCCTAAGTTCTCTACTTTAGGCTGACCATGAAGTCCACATGCTCATGTTGGTTTATAGGATAACTGTGAAATCCAGAATGTCTAGACAATGACACTGTTACACTGTATTTCTGATATCCATGTGTGATATTTGGTGTTTAGCGTTATGCAGGAGGAAACCATGTTAGAAATGGTATATCAGGACTGGAAAGAGCCTGTATTTTAAAGCAAATCTCAGTGTCAGTATTTTCATAAGGTTACATGAAAGCCTTGCGAAAGACAACATGTAAGAATGTGTAAGTCTAAATGTAAATGAAAGTCATCCCCTGTTTTGTTACTGTAAGTTACTGAGCACTGTCTGTGTACAAACAAGTTAGAAAAATCTTTTTAAATCAGCCACAGTTATTTTCCCATCAGAGTTATTGATTTTTGTTGCTCGATTGGGGCACAAATTATTTAAAGGCCAAATTTCCTCGTAAAGTATCACAGTGTAAATCCAGAATTACTTCACTCAGCTCAGTGGAATTATTTTGAAATTACATTAGTGTAAAATGAGAACAAAATCTGGTCCCGAAGCTGTGAATAATGGTAGTATTGGTGGTAGCAGTTTAAATGTGGCAAGTATCATGGTCAAGTTGCCAGTCTGAGAGAGAGACTGAGTGAAATCTATGAGAGAAGCCAGTGTGGTTGGTTTGAGGGAAGAGGCCCTACTGAAAGAGTCAGGATCAAGGAGCATCATCAAGGGATTCACCCCTGAGAGGTTCAGCCAAAGGACTTGAATCCTGGAAGATATTCAGATTTTTTTTCCCATCCAGTGTAAGATTAATTTACAGTATTGGGGGGTCAAATTGGTGGCAAGCTGCCAAAAGCCAATTTATCTCCTTTTATCGAAAGAAAAATAAACTTTCATTTGCTTTTCTGATTTTTTGCCTTAATGTGAAATTGGGGTAGGGTGAACTAAGCACAAAAACTTGTTCCATGGCAATGGATTTTTAACTTTTGAAAGGTAATTCTCTGTATATTGTCTGTATATATTAAATCAGGTTGTTAGGATTACTCAGATTTACTAACTTTGACTTGACTTTGTTTTCAACAAAAAATTAAAAAGTTCAGTGAATTGTGGCTACCAACCAGTTATTTTCCAGTGGTGAGTGTTCAGTTACCTCTTGGCTCTCTCTGCAGCTTATGTTGATTTGCTGCTTGTAGGCCATCATTTAATTCACTGACTTTGAGTCTCTAATTAAGTTCTTTACAGCAATTTTTTGCAGTCCTTGTAGCGGGATGGCTACCCCGCTCCTAAAAGAAAAGGGGTTAAAACAGCCCTGGGAAGGGCTGTGGCTGGGGGCAAGCAGCTCCCAGGCTGATTAAGGGAGCAGTCGCAGCTGTGGCCAATGCAATTAGGGCCCAGCTGGCCCTTATAAAAGGCTATGAGCCAGGAGCAAACCCAGTCTCTCTCCAGTCTTGGAAGAAGGAGGGCCTGGCTGCCTGCAGAAAGGGTACTGAGGGTGAAGCAGTGCTGGGGAAGGGGCAGGCTGAGCTGGGGTGCTCAGGCCTGGTGACCTCCCAGGCTGCAGGCCTGACGACAAGGCCTAAAAGGTACTGGGGGTTAAGTGGAGGCAACTGGCCCCAAAACCCCTTGCCTGTGATGACTGGCTCTTACACGGCAATCTGCCCCAGGGAGTGGGGGCTTGGTGATGACTGGCAGTAGCCCAGACTGAGGCAAGGTGGGACTTAGAGTGTTGGGGGTTCCTCAGGGAGGGGAGACCCAGACAGAGTGAGGGGGAACTGCCAGAGGGCAGCCCCCAGGTAAAAGGGCACCAGGGTCTGGGAGAGACACAGGAGGCCAGCGGACAGCAAGACACCAGCCTGCAGAGGGCATTCTGGAGGCTGGAAGAGCTAATTCCCAGATGATTAGCAGGAGGCGCTGTAGTGGTGAGTTTTGCTCCGTGACAGTCCTGTTCATGCATTTTTTTTCTGCAGTGCAAAAGCATCCTAGCTCAATGACATGTTGTTTTCTGATGTGATTTATTGGTAAAATGTGCTAGAACTGCAAAATCTACTCACTAACTTCCTCTCTCTCTGTGGCTGGTGTGAAACCGGACTTCTTTCAGGATGCCAGAATGCTCAGTCTACATATTATGGGTAGAGCTGGTAGCACTGCCTATTATTAAGGCCTGGCATTTCCCCTCAAAGACTCTGATTTCAGTTGTTTATAACATTGCCAAACTTCTTTTGTGTATTATTTTTATATATTATGGAATATGAATTTTGCAAAGAAGGTTTATATTCGAATTATCATTTTGTGTAGCAAATTTTGTATTCTCATCTTGAGCAAGACACCATATAATTGGATGAGGTATAATGCAGCTTGTCATGATTTACTGTTTCTGAAAATCTGTAGACAAGAATAGAACCAACCGTCTGTGTTATAAGAATTCAGGTTGCAGACATTTTCTACTCAGAGCAGCCTAGATTAACGTAGGCATCCCATTATTTGTTGAAAGCTCGCTCTCTCTCTCTCTTTCTCTGAATTTGTTCGGATTTGGTTGAGTTGGGCTGATTTGCTAATAGCTCTGTTGTTCCTCTTGCTTATGGAATTTTGTTGCACTAATTCTTTCTGATGTACAGCTGCAAAAGAAACATGACAGAGGAAAGTACTGTTATTATTTGACAGCCACGGAAACTGAGGCAGAGAACAGTCAAGTGGTTTGCTGCAGGTTACTCTGTTAATGGCAGATGGGACTGGGACTTGAACCAAGACATTGTAATGTGTAGTTCCTTGCTCTAAACATCAGATATCATTGCTATGAATTATACAAAGAACAGTTTGGGACCTTAGGGACCCCTCTGAGACATTTGTTGAAGAAAAGAGAGTACAATACTGACACTTGCAGAAAGTGAATATTTAATGCTTAATTCATTAATGCAAGACTAGGAAAATCTAATTATGTTGTTCTTTAGATACACTCCATATGTCTACATTTATATTTGGACTAGATTCTATTCTCTTAGTACAAAACTCCCATTGATAGGAATGGGATTTCTGAGTAAGAAATAATGATGAAATATTTTATTTTAAAACCACATTTGTCAGATAAAAGGTTGAATCATTTATTAGGATAACTATTTGCGCTTTTAGTACAAATATTTTTTTTTAAAATTACAGATCTTTGAGAAAAGCATTGGATGAAGAAATATTGTTAAAAGAGCACATCTGTTGCAAATTCTTATTTGGGGGGAAAACACATGTGTTTTTATTTTAAATTTGTATGTGTGCTGTTATCCTTGTGTTAACTATTAGGTAAATAGAAGCATTGAGAATCCATTTTCCAGTGAAGTTTGGTTAGGAATATTTGTACACATTGTGTGGGAGATAATTTGAAAGCTAATTGGAGGTTTGTGATGTGCCAATTCCCTGCAGATTCCTTAATTCAAAATACCTGCCTTTTGTCTACTAGTATTTACTAAATGCACATATTTGTTTTGGATATGAAATCACTGTACTCTTCAATATGCATTTTTGACATGCCTTCCTAGAGTATTGCATAACACAGAACAGTGTCATATATTTAATGTACTTCAGCATAACAAACACAATCTGAGCAAGGGCTGAACTCTAAGGGAAAAAATATTTGTTTGGGATTTATTAGTTACATATATGCAGCCACAGTCAGTTTAAATACAGTGTTATGATGTAATATTGTAAGTTAAGGAACTCCCTACTGAATACAGATGGGAACTTTTTCTTATAAGGCTAAATATGTGTATAAATTAGGGTGACATCTTGACCCCATTGACATAATTGGTGAAATCCCCTTCCTTCAGTAGACTAGGGTTTCACCCCAGAACTTTTGGGTGGGCCCCATAGGTTGCTTCCTACCCCTTCTCAATGATTCCTGGTAGAAGGGTGGAGAGCATGTATCTTAGGCCATGTCTACAATGGGACACTCAGTACAGTACAGTTGTGCTGCTGCAGTGCATGTGATGAAGATGCTCTATGCTGACCAGAGAGAGCTCTCCGGTCAGCATAAAAAACCCATCCCCATGAATGGCAGAAGCTCTCCTGCTGACATAGTGCTATGTGCACTAATGCTTATGCCGGCATCACTTATGTCGCTCATATGTTACACCCCTGAGCAATAGAACTTTTGCCAACCTAAGCGGTAGCATAGCCATGGCCAAGTTAGAGCTCATTAACCCCATTAGGATTGCCATCTGTCCAGGTTCTCCCAGAATTACCCTTTTCTTGAGCTGGCTGTCCCAGGAAATCTGTCAGCTGAGTCCCCTCTCGGGCTGCTGCTGGGGGTGTACGTCTGGTGCTGCTCCTCTCCCTCCTGGCTGCTCCATGGCTCGCCAGCAGGAGTTGTTATGCAGCATTAGCTGCTGCTTCTTGCCTGACCAACAAGCCTCTGAGGGCAGTAAAAAGAGCTCAAGACAGCAGCTCCACAGCACCCTCACCATGGTGGCAGGTCCTTCAGGGAGCCCTCTTCTGTTCCCATGCTCCTTCTGTGCTCCCCTTCACCAGCTCAGGGATGTCCTTGTTTGTTTTGTACCTCAGAGGTGAATACTCTCATTCAGGAATGGAATGGCCTTAGTCGCTATAGCTTGGAGAAGGATTAAGGGCTTGGCTACGTGGCATGGCAAAGCACTGAGAGGGGTGTGATTTGTAGAATGGTCTAACGTGCTGCAGTGTTACTGCCCAGCGTAGGTCTTGTCAGCATGCTCTGAAAGGTACCTGGAGGAGGATAGTAGCAGGGTAGGTGCCCATCCTCCCATTCCACTAGTGGGCCTCTGGAGATCCAAAGGTGGCCAGTGCTGGCTAGAGGAGGGAGAGTAGCTCTACTTCGCTCCCAGGACTGCTCCCTGAGGACTATCGCATAGGATCAGTTTAAACTGATTGGACTAAGAAAAGGTTTTTCAAAATCCAAACACAAACAATCCAACAACAGCAACAAAAATCAACACTCCCCTCACTGATCACTCCAAACTAGCCCATCCAAAACATTTCCTCAGACCACAGACTAATTAGGGGACATTTCAGGCCAAAAGGAGTTTTGTCTTGTGTTTTGAGAAAGGTAGAAGGGACATCAGGCTTAGAATGAAAACAGAATTAAAGACTCATTACAGCCACTTCAGTGGCAGAAAAGTTAGGACTATGACATTGTCTCCTCTACCGTTCTACTACAAAAACCCAAACCCGGCCCCATAATTCTATTTTTAGCACCAAAGTCATTAGAGAATTCTAGTAAACCATTGGAGTACCTCTAACTGCTGCAGGGTGGAAAAAAGGGAGAGGGGTCTCCCAGAGTCTTCTATGAAATAGTTTTGCCCTTTGTGCAGGGAGGAAGTTTAAAGAAAAAAAATCTTTTGCTGTAGTCCTTGCCAAACAGGCATGATTTTTGTGCTTGTACAGATCCTCCTGGGAGGTGGAGAATAGTTTGATATCATAAAAATTCACAGGCACTTAAAATTTATGAATGTAGCTGTTATCTTTACTCTCACTTCATTCTAAATCATATAAAAATCAGTGGTATGTATGTGCAGTAGTATTAATAACTGTCAGATCAGGTATTAAGCAGAAAATGTTTTGACTGTTGGCAGGTGAGCTGTGTGGAAAAACTGTCAGTTAAAGGGAAACGTGTGTGGTGTCTCTAGTGGTAAATAGTTCTGTGTGAGAGGACACCTGTGCCAAGTCCTGTGAATTTCAGCGGGATCAGGGATGCCACGTACAGTGAGTTACATGACTGGGGCCCAGCTAGAGAGAGTGAGCATGTGCAATATGTTCTTGAGGACAGTGGAGGGAGTTTATGGCAGGAGTCAGAGAACACTAGAGGGAACTATTCAGGGAGAGAGGCGAATAAGAAGATGGTAGAGTTATTCATTTTATGAGTTTGCTTGGATTAAAAATCCAGCTGATGTTTACTGACTGCATCACACTTTAGTTGATATATAGTCCTGACAATGAGAGTGTGAAATCCTGTCCCCATCAAAGTCAATGGGAGTTTTGTCAATGATTTTAATGGAGCTAGGATGTCACCCCAAGTGTCTCAGGGCTGGGTTTGTTTATGTATTACTCTAGACTTTCACGCAGTCACTCCTGAGACCCAGTGTTGTGTCACACACCCCTGGGTTTCACATTAAGATATAGGTTTATTCAAATCCAGCGTGGCAGAAGGGAAACTCTGAGTAAAAGTGGGAAAGTTACTTTTAAACTTTTTGCATTATGTGCAAGTTAGTGAAAGTTCACCAGTTGGCTCATTTAATCCAGAAGATCAACTGTCACATTTTTTCATGATGAAACAAAAACCAAAGTATGAAACATTCTTGAAACATTAATGATTACTCTGAGACAATAAAGCGTGAAGACTTGTTGCAGATGAAGAGCTGGTGGTCTTGATTGTGCTGATATAGCTACGAAGAGGATCACCCTCATGTATGGTTGGTTGGTGAGGGATAACTGTCAACTAATTGACTGATGCTGCTTCCTGGAATGACATGGCAGTGTAAGACACACTGATTACCGCTAAAGCTGACATGCCTAGGAATGGCAACTCCTCGTGTCAGACCAGCACGTTATTAGATGCTTTAGTTTTACATTGAAACCTACAATCAATGTATTTTTGGTTGCAGGATCTTTTTCGTCTAAACTTTTTTTTTCCCAACACCACCTATCCCTGTTTAAGAAGTTTGACTACTAGATAAAAAGTTACAGCTGCATAACATAGGAACACAGGATTTGCCACATAGGATCAGACCTGCGGTCCTTTAATCTGATAGCCTGTCTCTAACAGTGGTCAATACCAGATGCTTCAGGGGAAGATTCAAGGACCCCGCAAAAGGCAGTTATGGGATAATCTGTCCATACGGTAAATTTCTTCTGAACCCCCATTAGTTAGAGATTAGCTTATGCCCTGAATCATGAGAGTTTGCTACTAACAGTAATCATTGATGTTTAAAGGTTATATGCAAGATTTTGATAAAAGAATAGTTGAATGTGACTATGAAGATTGGACTATATCTGGTATTTGTTTTTTAAAGTAAGTAGAGCCCAGATCCTTAAAAGTATTTAGGCTCCTAATTTCCATTGATTTCAGTGGAAGTTGGGAGCAAAGTAACTGAGGATTTGGGCCTATGGCTTCTGTTTCTTAGTTTAAGCAGGAAAGCACTGAAAAATATCAATCTGTTTTTTCAGTAACTAATTTTTCTTTGTCTTCAAATTCTGTGTATTTGGATCTGTGCTTCACAGAGCTGTCTCTCCTTGTTACTTTTGCACAGTCATTGTTAATTTTATGGCACAGACTGGGACAAAGGAGAAGCATGGAGAGTCCAAGTCAATATGGTTGAATTAATGGAAAAATGCCCCTAAAATTAAATTGATTATGAATGAGAGAGATGCCAGAAGGGCCAAGTTAATGCAGTTGAAGAGTTGACAGAACCAGCTTGAGAGAGGCATAGGGAAGCAAAGTTCTCTGAAGGCTTTGACAGCTTTGCCCTTGTATCTCCTTCATGAATTGTAACATGATCCTCACTGGCAGTTCCTCAGCTGTGATCTTTGAAATTATACCCAGAATTTATTTAGAAGCCAGTGTACTGAGCCTGAGTGTGACATTCTCTTGGTGTTTTTCATTTCTCAGGCCAGGTCTACACTACAGACCTATATCAGTATAACTATGGTGCTCAGAGGTGTGAAAAATCCACATCCCTGAGTGATGTGCAGTAGAACCTCAGTTACGAACACCAGAGTTATGAACAGACCAGTCAGCCACTCACTGCGTTTGGAACTGAAAGTAAGCATTTAGGTAGAAGTGGAAACAACAACAAAACAATGTAAATTACTACAAAAAAAAAAAGAAAGGGGAAAGGCTTAAAAAAAGATTCAACACAGTAAGGAAACTATATTAACAGCATTTTTCTTTTGCATAGTAAAGTTTCAAAGCTGTTTTAAGTTAATGTTCAGTTGCAAACTTTTGAAAGAACCATCACATTTTGTTCTGAGTTATGAACAACCTCCATTCCCAAGGTGTCTGTAATGCTGAGATTCTACTGTAGTTACACTACAGCCACACAGCTGAATTGGTCACAATAGTGCAGATTAGTGGGTTTGTCTTCATCTGAGAATCTGGCTAGCTGTTTCTTGTTGTTATCTTTGGGCTTGTCTTCACTAGAGCCGGGAGAGATCGATCTTATGGCGATCGATTTATCGCGTCTCATCAAGACGCGATAAATCGATCGCCAGCGGCGCCCCCGTTGACTCCGTAACTCCAGCTCACCAAAAGGCGCAAGCTGGAGTCAATGGGGGAGCGCACCGCTGACCGCCGCCGCCGTGAGGACGGCAGGTAAGTAGGCTGTAGATACGCAATTTCAGCTACGTTAATAATGTAGCTGAAATCAGCGTATCTACAGTCGATCCCCCGCGCTAGTGAAGACCAGCCCTTTGTGTCCAGGAGCAGTGAAGAGAGTAATAGAATGATCTTGACAATTTGTAAGGCAGATGCCCTTAAAATGGGGGGAAATCAGTGTTTTTCTCTTCCCTCTTACCACCTCTGTTTTACTTGGATTATGGTCAGATATTGGTTGGAAAGCGGAAGCCAAAAGACAGTTACCTTTTTGTAACTGGTGTTCTTTGAGATGTGTTGCTTTTTCAGGGATTTCTCTACTTCCCTTCCCTCCAAATTCCCCCACCCCTATGGTTTTGTGAACTAGTTACATGCAGTGTTGCCAATTTAGTGACTGTTTGGAAATCCGAACTGAAATTGAAACATTAATACACACTTTAAAAGCATATAAAGTGTGTATGATAAAATATGTGTATCTGAAAAAGTATAATAGATTTGAAAAGTATTAACATAGACTAGCTTCCTTATATGGCTGTTTTTATGACAATGTCAGTGCCATCATTTAGGAGATGTTGGCCAACCTAATAATTTCAAATTCATATAAGCAAACTCTAAATGAGCTCTCCCTGACAGCTAGTGATGGGCTAGGGGTTTGTGGGGGGGTAAGGCTTCAGGACCAGATTGTATTTACATTCACACTTAATCTACTTAGGTATCCAGCAAACAGAGCTGTGTTGCCCAAGTGATAGATTTTTGGCTAGGGTTGGGCTTACAAATTACTTGAATGTGGGCAGGGAAGGGGGGCTAATGAAAAGTTATTCTTATTGCATGAGTAAAGGGCAGTAGAACTGTACTTAGCCTAGAATCAGAGAGGTAGCCATGTTAGTCTGGATTTGCAGAAGTGACAAAGGGTCCTGTGGCACCTTAAAGACTAACAAAAGTATAGAAGCATAAGCTTTCGTGGGCTAGTACCTACTTTGTCGGATGCATGCAGTGGAAGTATCCAGAGGCAGGTATAAATAAGAAGGCAAGAACCAGGTTAGAGATAATGAGGTTAGTTCAATCAAGCTGAGCCACTTTGTTATCTCTAATCAGGGAGGATGAGGTCCTCTTCTAGCAGCTGATCTGGAGGTGTACTTAGCCTGTGCTGACTGAGGGCATCAAGAGAGAAGATGGGGACAGGTGTTTTGCTTCTGGTCTTCCTGAGTCACAAGTACTATTTGATCTGCCCCTCTCTGCTGTTTAAAGACAGAGCTGATTAGGCTCCATAGATTGTCTTAAGTGACCTCTACACCTGAAATAACTCATAATCAGGTCGAAGTGCTTAGACCTGCTGTGGGACGGTGTTTCTGTGGAATGGACAGCCCAGTCTGCACTAGCAGCGTGGTTCCCTCACTGAGAGCTCAGCTGAAGTCACTGAGAGGCGGGTGAAACCTCTAGAGACCAACTCACAGAGGTCACAGTGGCAGGTGGCGGCACTGGGCCATTAGCAACAGAGCAATGGAGTGAATGGTGGGTACAATGAACAACAGTGGCCAGAGTGAACAGTGAGCAGCTGGAGGAACAAGCAAGGTGCCTTCTTGGCCTCCACCTGGGATGTGAACTTATGTGAAAGCACCTCTGAACTCTGGATCTCCACTGACCAAGGACACCACTGGTGAGTGTTAATGAGGCTGTTAAGAATGCTGGAGACACAATACAGTTCATGCGAACAAACATGGCTGTGGCATCATACTTTCTATTTAAGCAAGAGATACCACACACTACAGACTGGAGGCCAATGTTAAGTGCATTGTCACTTGTTCGTCCTGAAGCTGAACACTGGTTCTGAACAAGACTGGCAAATGCTCACTATCTTTCTGCAAGAAACTCAACTGACTGGCTAGAAGCACATGGTGCAACAGTGAAAGACTCAACAGTTGAAAAGTGAAGAACTCTCTCACCACATTGGCCCTGTCTGTTGTGCTCATTTGCTGCCAACACAACCAGTGAGCTTGGGGCAGGGTGGGTTTAAAGATACTTGAATCTCTTGGTGGGGATGTAGTATTTCCACTCTGCCTGCTTGGAGATGGTGGTGGTGGTGGGGCAGCGAGGAAGATGTCTGCCACAGGGTCTTGGTGATTTTTGCCACCTTCTTCTGCACCGGCAATGCCAACCTAGCTGGGGATGCCTCCCTGAGTACATCAAACAAGGAGTCTGAGGGATCTGCCAACTCCTCAGCTTCCAGCCCTAAGTTGGATGCAACCTCTTTAAGAGTTCCTGGTGAGCTTTGGCATCGTCCTGGGGAACCAGGTGAGAGGGTCCCACTATCACCTCATCAAGTGAAGATAAGGAGGAGGTAGGTATGGGCGGTATCTGCCAGCTCTGCTCCTTTTGCAGGGGAGCCTCAACAGAGGCTGACTGAACCTGGGGAGCCTGCTCTGACTCCATGTCTGAGTCCAGGGACGGGCGGGAGTGAGAAGACAAACATGTCGGAGACCATCGACATGTTCATAGTGAACTGTACCGGCGGTCTGGCGACGAGTGATGAGGCTCCAGTGTCTGGCGTCTCAACCCTCTGGAGCAGTGCCGTGTGCTGGGAGAGCAGCTTAGGTGTTCCCAGCATTGGGACTCTGAGGATAGATCTACGCGATTGCCGCCTGAAGCCCAAGGAACGCTGCTTGGAGTCTGTGGATCGATGCCATTGATGGGACGCCCCCTGTGACGAGGAGCAGTGCCACACTGATGGGGACCATTTGAAGGGTTCCAAAACTGGTTTACCCCTCAAACAGGGCACTTCTGTAGCCGGTGTGGGCAGCATTGGCAGGGACAAAATGTCTCTTGCAGGCTGAAAGTCCTCCAGCATGGACAGCACTGCCAGGTGTCGAGTGCCTCTATCGCTTCCCAAGGTGGAGAGCAGATCTTGGAGTGGGCCCGACCACTTCGTGGGAGTCAGAGACACTGGCCACTGTCCAGAGGGGAAGAGCTGCCCTTCACGGGCCTTTGCTCTCCTCTGGATCTCTCCTTCCCTTTCTTTGCTTTCTAGCTGGTACCGGGGATGGAGATCGGTACTGGTCTGTGACTGGCACTGATGGCGCACTCCACATTGAGGCCGTAGTGCTAGGAGCAGAGTCCGATCTGGTCGGCTCTAAGGCCGGTGCCAGGGCCGATTCCATAAGGAGCTCTTGGAGACGAATGTCCTGCTCCTTTTTGGTCCACGGTCTGAAACTCTTGCAAATGCGACACTTGTCGCTAAAGCACTTCAAGCAGCTTTTATGGAGATTACTCACTCGCATGGGCTTCTCGCAACAATCACAAGGTTTGAAGTCCGGGGACCGGGGCTAACAAACTAAACCCAAAAATAAGACAAGAGATCTATTTTAAACACTTCACCTCTCTACAAAAGAAAAAGGACTGCAAGCTATCTAAAATCCTACCTGCCACATGGGGCCACAACAGTGGTACCCCTAACCCACCCAGCAGTATCGTCAGTCTATCCAGCTACACACTCAGCCCGGCAGAAGAGTCTGTCCTATCTCGAGGACTCTCATTCTGCCCCACCACCCCCACAAACAAGATAAAATTCTGCGGTGATCTGGAAGCCTACTTTCGCCATCTCAGACTCAAAGAATACTTTCAAGACAACATAGAACAGCACACGGATACACAGGCACCATCCCACCAGCAGCACAAGAAGAAGAACTCCACATGGACTCCTCCTGAGGGTCGAAATGACAGTCTGGACCTATACATAGAATGCTTCCGCCGACGTGCACAGGCAGAAATTGTGGAAAAACAACATCGCCTGCCTCACAACCTAAGTCGTGCAGAACGCAATGCTATCCACAGCCTCAGAAACAACCCTGACATCATAATCAAAGAGGCTGATAAAGGAGGTGCTGTTGTCGTCATGGACAGGTCTGACTACCAAAAGGAGGCTACCAGACAACTCTCCAACACCAATTTCTACAGGCCACTTCCCTCAGATCCCACAGAGGAATACACTAAAACTGTACCATCTACTCAGGACACTCCCCACAGTAACACAGGAACAAATTAACATACCCTTAGAGCCCCGACCGGGGGTATTCTATCTATTACCCAAGATCCACAAACCTGGAAATCCTGGACGCCCCATCATCTCAGGCATTGGCACTCTCACTGAAGGACTATCTGGATATGTGGACTCTTTACTCAGACCCTATGCCACCAGCACTCCCAGCTATTTCCGTGACACCACCTACTTCCTGAGAAAACTACAATGCATTGGTGATCTTCCAGAAAACACCATCCTAACCACCATGGATGTAGAGGCTCTCTACACAAACATCCCACACAGAGATGGAATACAAGCTGTCAGGAATAGTATCCCAGATGATGACACAGCACAAGTGGTTGCTAAGCTCTGTGACTTTATCCTCACTCACAATTATTTCAAATTTGATGACAATATATACCTCCAGACCAGTGGCACCGCTATGGGCACCCACATGGCCCCACAATATGCCAACATCTTTATGGCTGACCTGGAACAACGCTTCCTCAACTCTCGTTCACTCACGCCCCTTCTCTATCTACCCTACATTGATGACATCTTCATCATCTGGACCCATGGGAAAGAAACTCTGGAAAAATTCCACCATGATTTCAACAGCCTCCACCCCACCATCCGTCTCAGCCTGGACCAGTTGACATGAGAGGTCCACTTCCTAGACACCACGGTGCAAATTAATGACGGCCACATCAACACCACCCTATACCGAAAACCTACCGACAGCTATGCCTACCTTCATGCCACCAGCTTCCATCCCGGGCACACCACATGATCCATTGTCTACAGCCAAGCACCTGAGGTACAATCGTATTTGCTCCAACCCCTCAGACAGAGACCAACACCTACAAGATCTTCACCAAGCTTTCTCAAAACTACAATACCCGCACAAGGAAATAAGGACACAGATCAACAGAGCCAGATGTGTACCCAGAAGCCTGCTGCTGCAAGACAAGCCCAAGAAAGAAAACAACAGAACACCACTGGTCATCACCTACAGTCCTCAGTTGAAACCTCTCCAACGCATCATAAGTTATCTACAACGCATCCTGGACAACAATCCCTCTCTTTCACAGGCCTTGGGAGGCAGGCTGGTCCTGGCCCACAGACAACCTGCCAACCTCAAGCATATTCTCACCAGCAACAGCACACCGTGCCATAACTCCCCTAACTCAGGAACCAATCCATGCAACAAACCTCGATGCCAACTCTGCCCACATATCTACACCAGCGATACAATCACAGGACCTAACCAGATCAGCCATACCATCACTGGTTCATACACCTGCACATCTACCAATGTAATATATGCCATTATGTGCCAGCAATGCCCCTCTGCTATGTACATCGGTCAAACTGGACAGTCCCTACGAAAAAGGATAAATGGACACAAATCAGATAACAGGAATGGCAATATACAAAAACCTGTAGGAGAACACTTCAGTCTCCCTGCACACACCATGAAAGACTTAAAGGTCAGCATTTTGCAGCAAAAAAACTTCAAGGCCAGACTGCAAAGAGAAACTGCAGAGTTGCAATTCATTTGCAAATTTGACACAATCAATCGGACTGAATAGAGATTTTGGATGGCTAGCTAACTACAAGAGCAGTTTCTCTTCTCTCGCTGTTCACACCTTCAGTTCAGCTGCTAGAGGAATACCCCACCCTCCCTGATTAGAGATAACAGCTGGTTCAGCCTCATTGGACCCACCTTGTTATCTTTAACCTGGTTCTTGCCTACCTATTTATATCTGCCCCTGGATACTTCCACTGCATGCATCCGATGAAGTGGGTATTAGCCCACGAAAGCTTACGCTTTAATACTTTTAGTTCGTCTTTAAGGTGCCACAGGACTTTTTGTCACTTCTGCGATTCCAGACCAACATGGCTACCCCTCTGAAACTAAACCCAAGTTAGTCCCAAGTCTAACAAACAAACACTAAATCTACAGTAAGGGAACTATAAAATTAACAATTCTTTAACTATATAAAAATTCACAACTCGTCACAATTGAGAGGAGTAGGCTTGTTGAGGCCGGGAGATGTTCCAGCACCTTCACTGGTGGTAAGAAGGAACTGAATGGGGGGAGGGACTAGTGCTGGTCCGCTACAGATATCACTGAGGGAAAAACTTCTGACACCAATGCATGTGACGAGCACACACACCTACAATGGAATGGCCATGAGCAACACTCGAAGAAGAACAAACTAATTTCCACTTGTGATCTGAACCACATTTAAACCTTCTGAGAAACTCACTTCTATGTTTTAATTCACTGATCAGCTTTGTATCTCACCTGATTCATTTTAAATTTTCTTTAAGTAAATCTCAAAAGTCTTCACTTACACTGTCCTAGGACACATTTTAATGAGCAGAAGCATTAACAATAGGAAAAATGCTGCCTTTTAAAATCTTCCTTATCTAGGGGAGTTGAAAATATGC
Source organism: Dermatemys mawii (assembly GCA_007922305.1). Lineage (NCBI taxonomy): Eukaryota > Metazoa > Chordata > Testudines > Dermatemydidae > Dermatemys > Dermatemys mawii. Next base: position 17,500,092 of record ML677362.1, read on the forward strand.
ATATTTCGTTCTATTTAGATTTAAAATAATTAAATCACAAAAGCAGCAAAGATTTCCATTTGTGGTAGAAGCAGAGAGTTGAATGTGCCAAAGAGCACCGCTAGTCCAAACTGATTTTGGCAGTTCTCTTTTGCATCACTACTTTTGTCAGGGCTGCAGAAAAATTATAGTGTCCAAAAATATTATTCTATGCCATACATGCTTGATTATATTCTTGGGCTGTCAAACACTAGTGTTTTACAGATCTTCCTATATGGTCTTTGCATGCTTTTATTGACGCTTACAAATGCTGCTTTGTATAGATACCATACAGGAGATAGGGCTTCAGCTTTTTGCTCTTTTGGGAAAAATCTGTCATCAAACTCTGTTTCAGGTAAAATATTTAAAGAGATACAAAATAACACTATATAAATCGATCATATACGTGCAAATATGAATACTGCTGTTTCACAGGCAAATTATGCAACTGCATGTGACTAGTTAAACACCTCAGTGGTCATATGGAAACACAATTTGCTAATGTAGGTAAATACACAACTGTAACATAGACTTTGGCTACTGAACATGTTGTCATTAAAGTGCAAACCCTGTACATGCACACCAGTGCATTCCCTGCTTATTAGCAACCTACCATAAACCTCTGACATAAATATTGGTCATAAATAACCATAGCACACTTTTTTAACTCTGGCATTAAGATTCTCAGTTTCTTGTGAATCCAGTCACTATGGTATTTTTTTAAACTGTTTTTATTAATACCTGTTTGATCTGTATGAGGTGCCTGACAGACTTATTATCCACTTTGGTGATGAAAAACTCCTGACGAGGTCCGGGAGAACAGGATTCCAAGGATCAGCATGATGTCTGTCTCATAAAGCTCTCATTCTTCTGGCTGACCATCTGTGCGTGGAAAAGGGCCGCTACTGCGCAGCAGTGGTTTTGTTGAGCTTGGCCTTGATTTCTTTTTTCCAGATCCTGCCTAGTAAAGGTGGGGGCTGGGCATGTCAGGGGCAGCCGGGGAAGAGTGAGGGGGCAGGGGGTGAAACCTCAGAAAGAATTTCATTGGGGAGTGGTAGGGAACTGGGAGGGTGGGGGGCTGAAATCTTAAAAAATGACTGACTGGTAGAAGAGTACAGTAAAGTCAGTGAATAATTTTAGTGTCCTGGTCTAGCAGCTTGGGAATGTGCCATATTAAACAATAACATCTTCCAAGTAAGTGAGAGAGGGGAAGAGGAGGAGTGGGATGAAGGACGGACTGAGAAGGGGGGCAGGAGAATGATTGAATCCTGGAGTTCAGGCACCACCAGTTCTTGGATTGGCTACTTCTTATTTTTCTTTCTTTTTTTTGTTAGATATTTGACAGAATCCAAAGCCCAGGGTATAAAATCAGTGTTGGTCTTTTACCGGGGGTTAACAAATAACACTACAGGTAGGCTGTTGCTCCAAGTTTTGTACAAATAAATTACAGTTATTTCTTCTTTGGAGCCTTGTGGACCTCATCTCTATAAAGTCCTATTAGGGCATTTAAAGAACATTAGGGCTAGGCTTTCAGGGGTGAAGGGAGCCATGTCTCTGGTTCTGGCTTCATCAGGATTTATGGAGTTCACATTGAGCAGGGGCCGCTGCGGAAGGGAGTTTTCAGCTCGCTGGATCTGTAGGGTCTGTGTTCTGGCAGGAAGGGTCTATACAGAGGACCTTGTGTGGAGCCATGGACAGACTTGATTTAGGCTCACATGAATGCAGTGTCAAGGATATATCTGTTATGGGTAGACTGCTGCTGTGCCTGAATGTGGCCCATAGTACTTAGTTTCATGAAAAAGAGAGCCTGTCCATAGCCTCCAAAGGTACTGATGCGCCATATGGTAAGAAGATATACTGTATGCAGAGAGCTATATATGTGCATGGAAATGTGTGCCTCCAGTTACCAATGCACAGAGGATGTAGGCATTGGAGCCCCTGCTGGTTTTGTGCATAAGCACTCTCTTCTCATCAGTGGCTGAGTAGAACTCACAGGAGGCACTTCTCTGCAAGACGGCAGCAAACTGTTTACCAGAGACACAAGTTTCAGCGGCACTTGACCGTAAGACTTCATTATGAGTCTGAAATCCTACTGTTTGGGCTTCCAGTGAAGGGAGAGGGGCAAGAGTAAAAACTGCCGTAAAATGCATTATATAGGGTCACTGGGAAATTCAAACTGCTTCAAGGGTTTGAGCCAACTTGCGATGGGAGGCAAGTCTGAGACCAGACTGCACTGGTGAGATGTGGAAAAGCGTGGATGGAGCATGGCAACAGAACTTTTTATAAGGCTCTTTCTTCAGTGGTTACAATAACTATGAACCGTCAAAAAGATCAGAAAGCTTTATTCACTTAGGATTTAAGAGGTATTAGTGCTTTTAGGAGCTTAAACATCAAGAAGGGCATAGTCAGTTTTCAGGAAAGGTGTGGACAGTATGTGAGGTCTTACCATTGAGGCCATGGTTACACTGTCACGTTATAGTGCTATAAAGCCCCCATGAGCGCTATAACCTCCTCCCCGTCCACACTGGCAAGGCACTAAGAGTGCTATAACCACTGAGTTATAGCGCTATTATTAATCCACCTCCGCATGGGGAATAAGGGCTGTAGCGCAGCTGCTGTAGTGCTACAGGAAGAATGTGGACACCCACTGCGCATTAATTGGCCTCCAGCCCGTCCCATAATTCCCGTTCGAGCCACTCTGGTCATCAGTTGCAAACTCTTTTGTCCTGTCCTCAGGTGACCACACGTCAGACCCGCCCTTTAAAGTTTCAGGGAAATTTGAAAATCCCCTTCCTGTTTGCTCCAGCCAAGCATGGCGTGCTCTCAGGGAATCCTTGCAGGTGATCATTCTCATTGATCTGATTGATTGCGTGGCGTGGTCTCAGGGAATCGTTGCAGGTGATCATTCTGATTGATCATCATGACTCCACGTGCCATGCCTCCTCGCAATAGGCGATCCCCAGCATGGAGCAATAGTAAGGTGCTGGACCTCATCAGCTGTTGGGGGGAAGAGGCTGTTCAGTCTCAGCTGCGGTCTAGCCACAGGAATTTTGACACCTATGGGCAGATATCACGGGCCTTGGCAGAAAGAGGCCATGAGCAGGACACTCTGCAGTGCCGTGTTAAGGTAAAGGAGCTTAGGAATGCGTATCGCAAAGCCCGCGAGGCAAACGGCCGCTCCGGGGCAGCCCCGGTGACTTGCAGATTTTATAAGGAGCTGCACGCGATACTTGGTGGTGATCCCACGGTCACTCCATCGACCACCACGGACACTTCCCAGCCCACCAGTGAAGGGGGGGGGGTGAGGAGGAGGACGAAGATCAGGAGGATGAAGAAGAGGAGGAGGATGAGGACGAGGCGGCAGCGACCCAGGGCACGGAGGAGTCCCTGGACGCATGCAGCCAGGAGCTCTTCTCAACCCAGGAGGGCAGCCAGCCACAGCGTCCGGCGGTTGCAGGGGCCAGCTCAGCAGCGGATTGCGGAGGTAAAGCTGCTTTTCTATGGGGAAGGCTGGCAGCTTGGGGTGGAAAGGGATGAGGGGGGCATTCCACCTGGAGCTCTTCTCAAGCCAGGAGGAGGGCAGGGGGGCATGCAGCCAGGAGCTCTCCTCTAAAGCCAGGAGGAGGGCGGCCAGCCACAGCATCCAGCGGTTGCAGGGGCCAGCTCAGCAGTGCATTGCGGAGGTAAAGCTGCTTTTCTATGGGGAAGGCAGGCAGCTTGGGGTGGAAAGGGATGCTTGCATGCTTGCCTACATGTGGAATAGAGCATTGATGTAGTCTATCACATCGCGGTAGTCATCATCAGTAATCTCTTCAAAGGTCTCAATAAGAGCACTTGCAATGCGCCTGCGCAGGTTTCCCGGGAGAGCCAGCGTGGTCCCCATCCCGGTCACGGTCACTAGTCCCTGCCACTGTGCTACAATGGGTGGGGGAGCATTGCTGCACATAGGCAAGCTGCATATGGCCCTGGGCGGAAGCCGCATCTTAATAAAATCCCTTCCCTTTGCTCCTCAGTGACTCGAAGCAACGAGATATCTTCCAGGACAAACACCTACGGAGAATGTTGGAACAGTGTTCAGAGTAGGGCTCCTGCCACTTCCCGGCACTCCACACACCTCCCCACCCCCGCCACAGCTTTTCAGGGCAGGGAAGAAATCCTTCCCCCTGCCTGCTGCTCAGAGTGGGGCTCCTGCAACTTACCGGCACTCCCCACCCCCTCCCCCGCCACAGCTTTTCAGGGCAGGGAAGAAATCCTTCCCCCTGCCTGCTGCTCACACTGTGGCTCCTGCAACGTACCGGCACTCCACCCCCCCTCCCCCGGCACAGCTGTTCTTGGCCAGGGAAAAAATCATTTCCCTTGCCTCTGGAGTCCACTCACCATGGCAGGGGCTCTGTTGCTGTATCTGTGCTGTCTGAGGGACAGGCAAACGGGGAATGCGGGGGAATGATAGGCATGTCTGCTCTTTACAAGGGAACCACTGTTAAATGTATCTTTTTATTTTAGAAGGGTCGTCCTTCACCCCTTCGCCATCACTCTTATCAACAGCTGAGAGGCTCAGGCGACTGAGGAAGCGGCCACGAAGGAGCAAAGAGGATCTTGTACAGCAAGTAATGCAACAGGCTGTAACGGAGAATCGAGTTGCACAGAGGTGGAGGGAGAATGAGAGCAAGTTGAGGGAGAAGGCGCGGAAGGAGAACGCGATTCACCGCCGGAAAAGCACCGACAAGCTGCTCTCATTACTGCAGCTTCAATTGCAGACTATGCAGCGGCTTGTCACCCTTCAGGAGGAGAAGCTCCGCACCCACCACCCCAATTATCATTTGCCCCAACTCCCTTCCCCTTCTTTGCCTCTGTACCTTCCAGGCCACTATCATCAGCCAAATGGTTATCACCATCCACAGCTGCCTCCAACCCCTCTGTCTTCACCGAACAACCCCCAAACCCCGGACCGTTATCCACTGCAGTTTACCCCTAATAACATGCCTTACTGCCCTCCGCAAATGGGGTTCGGGGGACATGGCCACTGTGAGGGCACTGGAGACTCAGAGACCCGGACATATTCCGATCTCTGACTGACCCCATGACACCCCCATTGCACCTCCCCTGGCTTCCCCCTCACATGCATCACAATATTTTCTTTCAGCAACCGAAGTACCTGTTCAATAAATGAATTATCTTCTTAATAAATTGGTTTCTTTATTAAGTGTACATACATTATTACAGGCTACAGAAAAGCAAATGCCTGTTCCTGTTAAAAGAATGCTCCCTCCCTCCCTCCATCTGCACCTCACTTTAGAACTGGCTTTCAGCCTCAAAATGCTCCCTCAAGGCTTCCCTGATCCTAACAGCCTCGCGCTGGTCCCCTCCAAGAACCCTGCTCTCTGGCTGGGCGTATGTGGCCTCCAGGCGTTGAACCTCCGAGGACCATGCCTGAGTGAAGCCTTCGCCCTTCTGCTCACAAAGATTATGTAGGGCACAGCATGCGGAAATAACCGCGGAGATACTACCCTCGGCCAAGTCTAGCCTCCCATAAAGACAGCGCCAGCGCGCCTTGAGACGCCCAAAAGCACACTCCACAGTCATTCGACACCGGCTAAGCCTGTAGTTGAACCTTTCCTGACTGCTGTCCAGGCTCCCTGTGTCGGGTTTCATGAGCCAGGGCATTAAAGGGTAAGCAGGGTCACCAAGAATCACTATGGGCATTTCCACTTCCCCCACGGGGATCCTCTGGTCTGGGAAAAAAGTCCCGGCTTGCAGCTTCATGAACAGGCCGGTGTTGCGGAAGATGCGTGCGTCATGCACCTTTCCAGACCAGCCAGCGTTAATGTCAGTAAAACGCCCACGGTGATCCACAAGCGCCTGGAGAACCATGGAGAAGTACCCCTTTCGGTTAACGTACTCCTCAGCTAGGTGGGTGGGCGCCAGAATAGGTATATGGGTCCCATCTATTGCCCCTCCACAGTTAGGGAAACCCATTTCTTCAAAGCCAGCCACGATGTCATGCACGTTATCCAGAGTCACGATTTTTCGTAGCAGGATGCGATTAATGGCCCTGCACACTTGCATCAGCACAACTCCAACGGTCGACTTTCCAACCCCAAACTGGTTGGCCACCGATCGGTAGCTGTCTGGTGTAGCCAGCTTCCAGATCGCGATAGCCACCCGCTTCTCCACCGGGAGGGCAGCTCTCAGTCTGGTGTCCTTGCGCCGCAGGGCAGGGGCGAGTTCAGCACACAGTCCCATGAAAGTGGTTTTTCTCATTCGAAAGTTTTGCAGCCACTGCTCGTCATCCCAGACTTGCATGACAATGCGATCCCACCACTCTGTGCTCGTTTCCCGTGCCCAGAAGCGGCGTTCAACAGCCGTGAGCATGTCCGTTAATGAGACAAGAAGCTTCGTGTCAAATGCATTCACCGCTTTGATCTCGTCTTCAGACTCATCACTGTCATCCTGCATGTCAAGGAATAACTCCACTGCACACAGAGATGTGCTGGCGACAGTCGTCAGCATGTCCCTCAGCAGTTCTGGATTCATTGCAGCACTCGACAATGGAAGACGGAGCGTGCCTTGCTGAAACCCTTGAAAGATGGCGCCGGAGGTGGAAGGAAACACAGGGATTGCTGGGATATGCCAAAAAGCATCATGGGTAGTTCAAACAGGATATAGAATGCCCCGCAAGTGACGCTCCCCCTACCACAAGGCATTGCGCCAGATCAGGAAGAGGTGTACTGTGGGATACATGCCCTAATGCGCTGCTCTTAATGCCGTATTAAGTGCCACAAATGTGGCCATGCTATAACGCTGGAGCATCTCAGTGTGGACATACAATAGCACTATTATTATTGCTGTATAAGGGGACCGCTATAACCAATAGCGCTATAATCTTGTAAGTGTAACCATACCCAAAGTAATTGGTCCTTTCTGCCTCCTATTCAGTTAGAAAGTTGCAGTGGCACATCAGAAATCTAAGTGTTTTTTTCCAGTTGGCAGGAGGGGAAGAGAAGAAGTCTCTATATCCCTGATCAGACACTGAAAATAGTCACTTAAGCCACACACATATGGTACGACTACTGTATATGGACAGCACCAAATAACTGAAAGGAAGGTTTTTGTTTTTAGAAAGTTGCCTGATAGCTGGCTTCAGATATACCTTCCATGAAGCCACTGCTAGGAGGAAACTAGCCCCATGTCTTTCTGACTAAATACTTCTATGGATGAAGAAAGATGCCTGTCCAATAGCGTACTTTTATCTAGACTGGAACAAAGATCTATCTCTATCTCAAACATCATTCAAAATAGAGAAAAAGAATGATTACAGTTAATGCGGCAGATGAGACTCGTGATCATATGCTTTGGGAAAGCCAAGGAAATCTTAGTAGAGGGTCGTGTTGCTAGTAACATTGCTGCTGGTGTAGTTCCTGTATCAGTGTCAAAGAACCAAACCAACATTTACCATACTGAAGAGAAATGTGTCTGTTATGAATGTCAGCATGTTGCCAATTGTTATACCATATTCACTTTTCCCTCCTTGCCTCCTCTGTAATAAATATTTTAAATAAAGAGATGTACTGCAATGTTACCAAGACCTGAATATTCCAGGTTGGTATGTAGTGTGTGTGGAGGCAGAGAGCTTTATCCTACCACTTGTTCTTGGTTCTAACCATAAAATGTTGCTCGTGAAAAAGGGTAAGAATCCAATAGTGAAAAGAGTTGGGGAGAGAGGGTGGGAAACCCCTGGCGCCAAAGTATACGTGCTCTGATTCCAGCTCAGAAGCTGTTATAGAGAAGAGATGATCAAAACAGTTTAGATAGAAAAAGCACTCAGGCATTGGCCTAGTTTTGGAGCATAATTTGAAATGAACCTGGGTTGTGATTCCGAAATATTTTAATACATCTTGTTTGTTTCCCCCACTTTTGATTTCTGTCCAAAAGTAGAAGCGCAGGAAATCCCTCAAGAAAGGCTGTTCTGGAGATTTCCAGCCCAATTTGGGGCTCTAGAGGATTAGAAAGTTTGGATAAGCCTATGAACTTTTGGATGTTTATCTGAACTGAACCTGAACTCTGAGCCTTTTAAGGTTCACCAGTCTCTCTTAGGGCCACTTTAGCTCCAGTTGAAGTCAGTGGGAGGTAGGATCATAAAGAAGATGATTTTTAATGTTTTTCTCTCTCTTTGTCTTCGGCCATCGATGATTCCCCCTACCCCGAGAATTTCTATTTCCTGCTGAGCATTAAACAAATAGAATGAAACACAAATGTACCAAATACGTACAGTCACACATTGCATGCAACACTGCTGTTCCAGCTGCTATCCATCCTGCTTGTTACTTGCTGTCTTTGTAAGAGGATTTAGCCAGAAAGAGAGAACCACGTATACCTATGATTTTTTAACCTGGCAGTGCCTTTCTTGGTATCTGTTTCTTTCTTGACTGAAAGATGACTCGCCAAAAATGTCAGGACTTTAAGTTACTTACTGATGAATAGTAAGCAACACAAAACACACACCAAAACCCAGATTAACCAAAAAAACACAAAACAAAACAAAAACCAACCAAGTAAAGCACATGTTTCTTTGGTTCAGTAAAATTTGTGGAAGTGAATATGGTAATGCTATTTATATGGCCTCATCACTGTAGGATTTGAATGGCTCCCGTTTCTTTATAGATAACATCCCTGTGAATTAGGGAAGCAATTTATAATCCCTTTTATGGAGAGGAGGAACTGAGGAACATAGGTGATGACATCCTGACAAAATTTCCATTGACTTCCATGGAGCCAAGATTTCACCCATAGGGATTGCCACTTACCCAAGGTCATACAAGAAGTCTATTGCAGAGCCAGAAATGGAATCCAGATCTCTGAGTTTCAGGCCAGTATCTTAACTACAAGACCAGTATTTATCAACTGGTAGGATGTGATCCTCCCAGGGGGTTCATGAAAAGGTAATCAGGGGTGCTGCAATGTGTTGAAAACTGTATTACAATCTGAAGCAAAGAAAGTCTCACTCCTGCACACCCATACCCTTGAAAGTCAAATATTCTCTGTCAACTTCTCAAAACATATACAGACATAAATTGTATAAGCTTAAGATGGTTATCACTGATACATTTCTTGTAAATGTAACAGTAAAACATGTAACGAAGCCATGAAAAGTTTTGACTTCGAAGAAGGGATCACCAATATGAAAAGATTGAGAAACGTGCCACCATCCTTGGAAAAGGCTTCTACTTCTGAGACTTTATCATGGACGATTGTAGCTTCAAACCCATGAAAGGCAGCTGCTGCATTGGGACTGTTGACCTCTGGGCCTATAATACTGTGTTCCTAGTGTGCGACCAAAGTGGTGGACTGGGAAGAATGTGTTAACTTTCTTGTGTGAGATCTCAAAATTAGCAATGTAGTAACAAGGGCAGAGGGAGTCGCATTTAATTTTAATAACTTGATGAGATTAGAATGTTTTTGTCTGAAATATTTTCTCTTCACATTCAGTATTTTAGAAAAATCATACTACTTTGACTCTGTTGCACATTTGCAGTCCTATTACTTTTTTTAAATAGTGTCTGCTGCTCTAGAGGAATTTTTGGAGGCCATATTTGTACGCCATAACCCAGATTTTCAAAAAAACTTAGAAACCAGCAACTCTCATTCAGGTACGTAAACAAGTGACTGGATTTTAAGAAACGAAGCGCTCTCAGCAATTTCATATTGCTCTCAATGGCCCCTCTCAGTGGGAGCTGCTGGGTACCAAGCACTTTTGGAAATGTAGCCACTTCCTTAAAGTGCCCAAAATGGGAGCTCAGCTCTCTTGAAAATCTGGTCCGTTAGCCACGCTAAACTACTGTAGCAATATCAGTGTTGGGTGAAACTTTGGGTCAAGCTCATTGGAAAGATTTGTGAACCTTTCAATATGACTTGCAAGCAACTCTGGGCTAATGTATACTTTTGAAGGGGTGCTAGATAGGACACCGCAATTTTGTGGGATTCCCCAAATTTGGAGATTTTAGCTGTGTTTCACTTTCACTGAATTTGGGTTCATTCAGACCTGAAATCCATGTGAATGAATGCAAAAGGATAAAGCCTTAAGGAATGATTTTCTTGAATCCCTATGACTGAAACTGCTAGTTTTACACATCTGCTCTATGCACCTAATTGTGTACTGCAGGCAGCAATTCTCAAATGTCTATCACCTCTATTTGAACAAAAAACTATGAGAACCTATTCTGCTTCCATGATACCCTGTCCATAAAGGAACCCATCTTCTCTCCTATTAAAACAAATGTAATAAAGCACTGAATGAGTTCATGTACACAAATCAGGCAGCAGTAAGGGGTTAGTTAAAATGTCCATAGCAGCAGGATGTAGGAATGCCTTCTAGATACACTTAACCTGGTATGCACAACTGTGTTTATATAGCAAACCAAAGAAGATTAGCTACTATACACAAGGTCCAAGAAGATCTAAATTAGAGGAATTATGCTTATTCCAAGGATATGGTATACCAAACTTTTTATGATCAAAGATTGCTTTGGGGGTTTTCCCACAGATTGTATTCTTAACCTGAACTTGAGATATAACTATAAAACTAACTGGTTCACATGTTCACTACCTGAATAATTTTCAGCTTATCTGAGTACATCTTCGCTGCCTCTGTCTCATGTAACTTCCTTAAATTAACACTGGACATTGCCAGCTTGGTAATGACTTATTTTTTGAAACAAATGTATTTGAGTAACTTTTGCACAATTAAGGGGAGAAATTTTCAAGTGGGACAAGTAATGTATTTTGTTCTTAAAACGTTTTTAAAGAAGTTTAGTTAAAAGCACATTCCCATCAGCAGTAGTATATTCTAGCAGCGATGCATTATCTCTCATAGAGAGAAACTCTGGGCAGTAAACTGATGTGATTATCGGTGCAAATGAAAACATTCAATAGAATTAAAGCATAAGAATAAACAGTCCCACATTCCATCAAAAGAAGAACTTTCAGCTGGAGGGAACTTCATCTGAAAGGAAATTTACTCTGATGAGGTGAGCCAAATTAACTGGATCCAACTTCTCTGAACTTTGGGGACATTCAGATCTAGGGCTGGATCAGAACATCATGGCTTGGACCTGTCTCTGTGTTCGGTAGAACCAGAATTTTGAATGTAACACATACCTAAAGTTTGGGTAGTTTAGATCCATGGGGAATCTAGGTTTGAATGTCACTTAATAATTGGCTGAATAATTGGCTGAATGGGAACATTGAATTCAAACACTAGCAACCCTGGGAAAGCTGGGCTCCAGATCTAATGCTGTATATAAACAGTGTGGCTTTGGTCCAGTTTATTCCCAAAGCAATTTAATACAACACCATGGTTCTGCATTCCCTTGTTGCTGTTGTTTATTTCTGAATCATATACTTCTCCCTCAGGTCACAACCTAGTTTCTTTTCCAGCTGAAGTTTGAGGATAGCGATCAAAATCTTCTGTTAATTATTTCACAATGAGTTGCTATGGGAATGACTGTGATGTTGCAAATTTTGTGTTAAGTATTCCCTGCTGGAACAAAGAGGAGCTGGAGGAAAAATGTGGGGTGCGGAGAAGCCTTATGTCAAAGGTTAGCTGAGGTCAATCTCTTGTCTTGCAGCTAAGAGTTGGTCATTGTTTTAACATGTCTGAAAGTCAGACCACTCATTTAGCTGCCTCAGTATAGATATTGGAGTCTAACTTCCAACATAATTTTTGAGAATTTTGGCAATCATATTTTTTCTGCTCAGTAACTGAAGCTTCTTAATGAAGAGAGTAAGAAAGGATGGATTTCGAATAACAAATAAAATACTGTCCATTATGAATTTTCAGATAAAAATCACTGGTGCAAAAATTATGATATGCTTGGGATTCTTGACCAAAGTTCACAAATCTGGTTGGCGTTTGATGCTTCTCCAAACACTTGAGAACAACTGGTAATGTCACCTCAGGAATAACACCATGTCAGTTGCAAAAATATTTGCAAGTCATTTCTTGCACTATTCCACCAGTTCTGGCCAGAACCCAGGCCATATAAGGCTTCAGAAAGAAAGGTAACACCTCAAATCACAGAGAGAAACTATTGGCAGGGCCATCCCTGGGGTGGGGAAAAGGGGAGTGTGACATAGGTACTGAATTTCTAATCTGTTGTGGGGTGCTTACCCCGCCCCCCGGATCTACCCAGACCCTGCCCGCACTCCATCCCTTCTCTCAAGGCTCTACTCTGCCTCCACCCCGTCTCTTCCTGCCCCGCCCTACCTGTTTCCCGCCTCTTCCACACCCAGTTCTGCCCCTCCCACAAGCATCCTGTGCTCTCGCTCCCCTCCCCTTCTCCCCAGTGCCTTCTGACCCTGTGAAACATCTGATTCCTCGTAGGTGCAGAGAGGGAGGGGAAGGTTCTGTGGGCAGGAGATGCTGGGGAGAGAGGGGGTTCAGGTAGGGGGGCTCCTCCTTGCCCACCTGCCTGCCGCTCGCCTCCCTGTTCACCTCCACACCCCGCTCGCTCACCTACCCGCCTCTGCCTTACCTTCCTGCCTGAAGCACGGAGCCCCCACAGTGTGGGGACTGGGGCGGTTGCCCTGATTCGCCATACCCAAGGGACAGCACTGGCTATTGGGAAAGTCTTCAGAGAACTGGTGTAACAGGTTCCCTATGATAGACAGTACCAAGCAGCCAGGCAACTACAGTCTGTGACAGACAAATACTTTCCATAGTTTTCTGCCTCATTTTTCATTACATCCTGCAAAGAGCACTTCCTGTCCTGAGGCAGCCACTGCTCTCCATCACTTACAACTGAAAGAGCTACCCATCAGAATGTCCACAAGTTCTGCTCAGGGGCCTAGTTGATGCTTCTCAGTAGAAGTGCTATTACCAGTGGTGGTGAAAAATCATAGCAATCTAGTGGTCAAAGTAAAGGATTGAGCCAGGAATTCAGTTTTCCTTACAGTTCAGTTCCTGGCTGGGGGTCTGAGGGAGTGAGAGCTAGATAGGAGGAACCCAACCCCTCCCCACCATGTGTGGAGTAAGGAAATGGCAGTAGTAACAGAAATAGTATGGCAGTCAGTGATGCAAGTAGAAATTATTTCCTGCTGATGCTGCACTCATGGGAGGGATGCAAGGGGAGGCATGTGACCTCCCCATGTGACTCCTCTCTGCCCTTCCCCCAGCTCGGGGTCCCCATGCTCTCCCTGTTCCCTCAACACCCTGCATCTGTCTAAAATTTTACAACTGCATCTGTTAAACAGATGCAGTTGTGAAATGGTGCTTTGGGCCCCCGGTACCACCTGTACTTCCAGGTGTCATTGAGGATCCAGCAGCACCCTACATTGAAAACTTCTTAAGAAGGATAGGAAGGACAATCGCCCCACTTTCCCTTGGCTGGACAGAGGCTGCTGAGCCTGCAAAACCGTAAGAATTGCTGTCCAAAAGTGCATCTTTCATTTATCCAGTCAGCCATGATTATAGATAATGTATCACTGTGTAAAGCACGCTACTTTGATTTTACAGTACAAAAATGGCATATTATAAGGTGCAAGTAACATATCTGTTTTAAAAACATCTATTCTGTCTACCATTCGTTTCTTACTATGGTTTAATTGGAAAGTCATGATTTTACATTGTTTTTTAGGCTGTCAAGTGGGTCCAAAATGTAATGAAAGAGTAGCCAGGTGCATTCATGTAGTAGTCACCAAATAACCTTTCCCTACTGGTTTGATATCATTTTTCATCTGGGCATGAACTGACTCTCTTTGTATTTTGTATAAGACAAAGTTTGATATCTACAGAGAAAACTAGCAAATTCTACAGTATTCCCAAATAAACACAGTGTTAAGCTGGAATTAATGTGGAACGAATGTGTCAGTTATTTAAGGGTAAAAACATTAAAAGTTTAATTATCACCTAAGCAAGAATGACAAAAACGGGAATTTCAGAGCTGAGTCTACACTTTTAATAGGAATCCAAAGATCTTAAGGTATAAGAAATGAACAGGTTAAGGCACTCAAAAAACCTTAACTTTTCCCTGCAGTGACAATTATTGTTAGTGCATATTCATATTAGTAGTCCTTGATCATATGAGACAATTTTTTAAAGACACATTAGATTTTTTTTCATCTTTTCCCTTCATGGTGTCAGTACAGGGCAGAGTTAAGGTTGTTTGGGTGCCTCAGATGTGCATTTCCACGCTTTAATGCCTTTGAATTTATTTTTTCCTCCTATATATCCTGTCAGTGGACAGCAAAACAGGACCTCCCTCATGTGTAAATCCTTCCAACTCATTCTAATAATAAAACTTAGGCAGAAGGCACACAGTGTTGTCAACTTTCATGGTTTGTTGAGAGTCTCATGAAATTTGATGGTTTCCCAAAAGCCCCAGCTGCAACAAAACAAACAAATGCCCCAGACTGTTTTGCCAGCTCTTGTGACCACTCCTTTGAAGTATCGTGGTAGCTGACAATCATTCTGGTGCATGTTTTGCCCTGAGTTTTCCAGGACAGGTAACGGACAGAAGAGAGGGTAAAATAGATAGAGTACTTATGTGCTTCACAGGACAGTGCTAGGAGCATGCAGTGCAATCCACTTAACTTTCCCCTGAGGGGATAGCTTGAGAACAAGAGACAGATGCTGGCAGGTCGCAGCAGGAACAGGGAGACAGAAAATAAAAAGTTGGGTGCTTGGCTGAAGCTGAATGGTGAATTCCATGACAAAAATGAGGAATACCATGAAATATCAGAAAAAAAAGCTTTGTTCCATGTTTGTGGGGTCACAGGGCCCTTGACTGAGAAGAATAGGCAGTTCACATTTTTTAGTGCTATTGTTTCAGGCTGTCTTCAACTTCAGACAGCCTTTGCTGCCAACAGTTTTTAGTTTTCTCTGCAACCAAAAAAGGCAAGAAAGTAAGAAAAAGGTTAGATTGTCATGACCTCAATGGGATGAGGATCCTGATGTGTGTGTGCCCTACCTTTGTGCTAGGGAATAGGAGAGATTGTGCCACCAACCCAGCAGAGGCCTATCCCTCTCTGGCACGGTATATCGAGCGATCGATCGATCGATTGATTGAAGGTTTTTATAAAACCTTGAATTTCTCAAATTCATCCTGGTAGCTCTGTAACCATCAGACATGGGACTCAAGTCAAGAAGTTCACAAAGAGTTGCTAAGGCTTATTATTTTATTTCTCTGGGCCCTCTGTGTTTTTAGGCCTCTTCTCCACTTGTTTTGCTTCTGACTCTGTGCAGCATTTAGGTTGTTCTGACTGAGCTGGAGGACTTTTCTGTCTGTCTTCCTTTCCTTTTTTCTCTGAGTCTTTACTCACTCCTCTTCTGACACCAAGTAGCAATTACAGAGACACAAAACCCAAGGGTCAGGGGAATGCAAGACTGTCTTTATTTCCTGTTTACCCACACTCGTTCCTTCATGCTATCTGTGCCCTAGCAGTCATCCTGAATTAGTGGCTCTAAACATGCACAGCTAACACTAAGTCCAAGGGTGTGTTTACACTTCAGTAAAAGACCTGTGGGAGCAAGTCTCAGAAGCTGGGTCACTCACTGACTTGGGCTCAAGCTGCGGGGCTCTGAAATGCCATGACGGGGAAGGGTTTCAGAGCCCTGAATGTCTACACTGCTATTTTTAGGCTCACAGCCTGCACCTCACAAATCGAATCAGTTGACCTGGGCCCTGAGACATGTCCCACAAGTTTTTTATTGCAATGTGGACATACCCTAAGCTGTTATGTTTATATATATTATATGAGCGGGAGAGAGAGACAGAGATTGTCATGCTTTACAGCAGAAAACTTGAACGCTTTTGCCCTTCTTAAGAAAGACAAGACTTCTTTCAGGTCTGCTCCTGCGGAGTTCAATTGAAGTTTTGAAGCCTTCCACGGGAGACTTCTGTTGGGCTCTTAGTTTATGGTATGGTGTGTTTATCTGCAAGGGAAAGAAAGTTGGTGTCTGTAATTTGCTGTGTAATGGTTCTATGCCTGGCTGAAAACAGTCAGGAACTAATGAGGACAGGGAAGGCTTCTGAAGGGAAAAAGTCCCATAGTGACATGTTAAAGTCAGTCTAGAAGTGAACTGATTTTGAAAACCTCAAACCAAGTAGCCCATACCACTTTTTCTTATGCATTTGAATCATATTTGAAATATGAAGAATATGTGCACAACCTTCATTTAAGCTGCCATGATTTATAGTTACCAGAAAGAGGAAGATATTTTAAGAGGGAAACTTGTGAGTGAGTCAAAAATTAACTATTCTGAACAAAATCTACATATGTGGGATTGCAAAATGATCCTAGATCTGACAAATCCTGAGTAAAACCAGTTTAACCACAAAAAGTCTGTCTTCCTTTCTCAGATGTTGCGGAGTGAGTGTCTCATGAACTCAGGCTCCAGAATGGCGGAGGTCTCTAACTGACTTCTGGTGAAGACGTGTTTGCTTCTTTCACTCTAAAATCACTGCTTGATTTTTTTTGCTGCCTTCTGTGCAGTGCTTGGATTTTGCTTTATTGGTTTTCTTTTAGTTGCTGCATCGTGTTCTCTCTGGTTGTTTTCTTTGGAGACGTAAAATGACCTAACTCCTTTTTCATGATTATACGGCACCTGAATTTGGAAATGTTCTTGCCCTGCTCTGTTAAATGTACTTTAATTTAAAAATAGGTATGACTGAGTGGAGATTTTTTTTCATACTTATAATTCAACATCTGCTTCCTCCATTTTCCCAGCCCTCCTGGGCAACCTTTCTCTCTGCCCTGCAACTCTTCTGCCTACTTCAGAACTCATATATGAAAAGAGGAGTAATAAGTGGACCCAACAATTTCATTTTTTACTCCAAGATACCATTTTAATCTCCTGAAAACTCCTGTGCTGAAAATAACCTGACAATATAAGAACATAAAACCATAAGAATGGCCATACTGGGTCAGACAAAAGGTCCATCTAACCCAGTATCCTGTCTTCCGACAGTGGCCAATGCCAGGTGTCCCAGAGGGATATAACAGAACAGATAATCATCAAGTGATCACCCCCTGTTGCCCTTCTAAGCTTCTGGCAAACAGAGACTAGGGACACCATCCTTGCCTATCCCTGCCCATAAAAGCCATTAATGGACCTATCTTCCATAAATTTATCTAAATTTATCTATTTATTTAAAGTTTCCGTGGGCTGCATTGGGGAGGTTCTTGTGCTACAGATGGCCCATGGCCCGGGACTTTGAGACCCGTGGTTTAGATCCTTTGTGACAGGTGGGCAATAAATGAGTTGGGTAACATCCAAATTAAACAGCCTCTTAGAATTGGTATGGTAATTTACAACTTTTTTTTCTTCTTTCTGTGTGTATAAATGCATCATACCTCTGTTTGTTCCATTCTATGCATCCGATGAAGTGGGCTATAGCCCACGAAAGCTTACACTGAAATAAACTTAGTCTCTAAGGTGCTACAAGTATTCATCGTTTTATTTATAGATACAGACTAACACAGCTGCTATTCTTAAACCATAAATAGGCATGTATCTCTTATGACTTATCTACAGAAATCACTCATGTCTATAGAAAGATAAGCTTTGAAATAGTAGATGCCACTTGCTTTTTCTGAGAAAGATGTTAACAGAGAGAACAAATCTTTAATTTTAAAGTAAATTGAAGTGCTTGTAAAACAGGCTTGACTGACAGAACTGAAGTGACTGGCTGTGAAATCACTAACCTTAGTGAAAGAGACTGAAGTGACATAATTAGCCACAGGGAAGGTATACTACCGACTTCACTGCACAGAGGTCTAACACAAGACTTATACATTATTTAAGATCCACTTAAGCACCAGTATAGATTGCCGAATGCAGTATGGATACCTGTCCACTGAGACCAGCAGATCATTTTTCACAGGTCATGATACAACCATCAGATGCTAACAACTTGCTGTGACTAACGGTTCCAGCTGAATCTGACCCAGCAATTAGCAGTGAAAAGTGATGTATCAAATTGCTTGTTTCGTTAGCAATCCAGTCACCAGTGGAAATGAAGCTATAATTTCAAACCGTGTAATTATATATTGATTTTATATGCTGCCATCCTATGAAACCATTTTTAGTGCCTAATCATTCTATAAAGAATGTTTTTTCCTTTCTCAAATTATGCCATATTAGGGTCTGCACCTGCTCCCATTAAAGTCAATGCCCAAACTCTTTTAGGCTTTCATTGGAGTTTGATTAGACCTTTACTTTAACAAGATAGTGTTTTTTGTTGTTTATTGGATTTAGGGCCTGATCTTGTGTATATTCAAAGCAATAGAACATCTGCCATTGGGTTAATTGGGAATAGGACCAGGCCCTCAGGGTGATTTTAATAGCTAATGAAAGAGGCAGTAAATAATGTGAGAAGAATATAAACATGCAAAATTATTTATTTTTCTACTGTATATAACTATACGAGAAAATTATTATCTGATGTGCTCATATGTTTTTAATATTTTGGGAGCACACAACAAATAACCGTTTAAATGTTTCCAAAATATTTGATGTTTTATTCTGTCTGCTCGGTCCTCTTGAACGTTAGCCAATGTTAATTCAAGCCCAGTTGATCCTAATAAGTCACTAAGACCTCATTTCATAAACATGCAGTTCCAGATTATTATTTCTGGCACTGCTGTTAAGAAAAAGATGCTACCCTCAGAATTAAGGGATTATGGGAAATTGAAAATCATGAATAATGCATGAGTTTCCCCCCATAATTGCAATTCTGACTGCATAGGTAACTGGCCCAATCCTACCAACCCTTACTCCTGCGAGTAGTTGATATGCACATGATTAGTCCCACTGGAGAGAATGGAGCTATTCAGGTGAGTAGGGTTTGAGGATTGACTCAAATATATATATAAGACCCCCCTATTACGCTAATAAGATCACTGAGACAAGGCTACTGTCTGTACTTATGCTTTTGCAGCTGCACTAAAAGCTATTACTTATTCATACATATTCTGATATCTTTATCTCTCTAAAATATACTGACTCCAAAAGTATGTTCCATATCTTGTGTAATTCCCATTAATTTGTTATTGAAAATAAAAGTATTTTTCCTTAATATGGCCATTTAAATCATCAGGAAAACATCTCTTCTTTCTCTCCCTGAGTTAGTCTTCTGACTGTATCTTTCTGTTAGATGTTGCCAGTGAAGGCATTAGTTCATGTCTTTGGTACAAGACATTTGTGTAAAATATAGATTAGAATGTGAAGGTCATTGAAGTGTCACAGTGTACTGAACTGGGTCTGAAATCAATAAGGTGTGCATCAAACTCCATTTTATTAAATTTTCATTTTCTACATACAGTAAAGCACCAAATGGTTTTACATGAGTGGAAATGAAAGATGAAAGCTCATCTATGTTCTAGAAACAACATTTTAACAGCCTACAGATAGAACTAAATAGGATTGCTAAACACATTACAGCATTAACACTTTTTTTTTCCTTTTGTAACCAACAGACTTTGTAGGCAAAGCAGAAAAGACACAAACATGTTACAAAGCCAATGAAAGAGAAACAAAGCATTATGTGGTAATTTACTAGCATGGCTTATTTTTTCTTGCACCCACCAGTTCTCCAGCAAATTGGTTTGTGAAACTTTGACTAAACTTTTTAGCTAATAGAGATTCTTCTTCAGCTCAAGTTTTGGGATCCTGTTTTTTCAAGCAGGAGTGTCTGAGTTCTCTTCGCCAGTGCAGTGAAGTTCTGAGTGGCCGTGGTGTATTGCAGTGGTGGGCAACCTACGGCCCATCAGGGTAATCCACTGGTGGGCCGCCAGACTTTTTGTTTACATTTGCACAGCTGCCCGCAGCTCCCATGTACAACCCACATGAACTGGAGTCTCTCCAGACCCGGCCAATGGGAGCTGTGGGAAGAGGTGGCCAGCACATCCCTGCGGCCTGCACCGTTTCCCGCAGCTCCCATGGGCCAGGAATGGTGAGCCATGGCCACTGGGAGCTGCAGGTGGCCATGAAAATAAAAAGAAACTGTCTGGTGGCCCACCAGCGGATTACCCTGATGGACCACGTGAGGCCCCCGGGCTGCAGGTTGCCCATCACTGTGTACAGTATAGATGTGTTAAAATAGTTATAAAAGACCATGTGGTGGGACATGCTTCTGTCCCACTGGTAGGAAGGCTAATGAGCATCCCTGCACTCAGGAAGCTCCAGTTGGGCAAACCTGCAGAGCAAGCGCCATCTGGAGTAGTGAGCTTCATGAGGTGAAAGTGGACGCAGAGAAAGGGGAAGTTTGCCCAGCAGCAGAGCTGCTGCTAGTGGGCTACAGTAGCAAAGGAGCCTAGCCCACAGCAATGGCTAGTTATTCCTTCCTCCCCTGTTCATTGGCTGGGGGCAGACTGACATTGTGAGTGTGATATGGGCAAGGGGCCCTGCAGGTGGCAGGATCTGGGGAGTGCCTCCAGGGACTACAAACAAGTGATCTGTTTTCAGTTGGACTCTGAAAAAACTCCAGGGGTGAGTTGAATTTGTGCTGGGAATTTGAGATTGTCTAAGAGTGGGTTCTTCCATAGGAACTCTGGGGAAATAGGCTCAAAAAGTCTATGGCCACACCAGCAACTGAAAACTACGACATTGGTGATCTCCATTCTCTGGGAATGGGAATGAGCCCTAACTTCTGTGTAACGTTATGCAGTTTAGGGTCCGTCACTCTCTTTCCCAGATGATTACTAATATGTTTACTGTGTTATGCTCTCTTTTTTAATATATGTAATAGTCAGTTTTTGTCAGATCATCTGGAGAAAATGTTGTGCACACAACCTTTTGTGGAAAACATTTTGAAAAGACCCTGTCAGATCATAATAGAAATAAGGTGGGTTGCTGGAAAGTGATGGGTCAATAGCAAAGCACAAAGCTCTTTCTTTCTTTCTTTCTTTCTTAAGCTGAATTTAGGCTTTAATTTTGAAGCCAAATGGGAGGTATGTGGGCAGCCCACATGAGCTGGAGTCTCTCCAGAACCATCGAAACAGTGAGAAGCCCTTTCAAACATATGAAGCAATGACATTTTAGTGGTCAGTGAAAATGTTTGATTACTTTCTCTCTGGCTTAAAAAAATTTGAACTTTCCACTGCAATCTTTTTCCCAATGACGAGAAGGAATGGATAACCTCACCAGGCATCTACTATCAGAATCACTTCTATGGCACCGCGCTGGGCTGTGGAAAAATGGATGGCAAGGTCTCTAAGCCCCCAGGAGAAGTTAGAGACCCATTCAGCTGGGAGAAAGTCTAGAAAATGAGTGCAGAGACTTAGAAAAAAGTATAAGGAATCAAAAAGTGTTTAGGATGAGATCTGGCTCTAAGCCACAGCAAGTGTTGGAGTGGGGCACATTGGCATAGCCCTAGAGCCATTGCTCCTTCGACTACGAGGGCTGCCCTTTGAAGCATCAGCTTCCTTAGCCTTTTGTTGAAGCAGTGCAGCATGCATTCCCTCCAGGCCGGGCCTGCCCTGTGGACTGGTTTGGAAGGGTTAGGAGCATAGCTCCACTCTACATTTCCAGAGTGCAGCACCACTGGAGGTGCTAACAGGGACCATTGCCTCTGCCCCTCGACCTGACTGTGTTTGTGATTAGCTCTTACACAAGATACAGAGGGAGAGAAATCTTCTCAACTCTGTTTCCTCCTTTATAATCTCTCTTTCACCCATACACTCACAAGGGGCTGGACACAATCTAGTACCCAATATTTTAAATAAAAGCAAGCACTTGATAACATTATAGCCATGTTGCACTGCAGCTCCCTTCAGACCATGGCATTTTTTCTTGATGTAAGAGAAATCTGCCACCTTTTTTGGGGGTGGGCAGATGAACAAGTTTTGGTCTCAGCTTCCCCTCTACGACTTCACTGGCCGAGTGACTGAGAACAGAGTCTCTCACAAGATATTTGGATTCCTTCTGGTGTGTCAGTATATAAATAGTAGGTG
Organism: Dermatemys mawii; assembly: GCA_007922305.1. Taxonomy (NCBI): domain Eukaryota; kingdom Metazoa; phylum Chordata; order Testudines; family Dermatemydidae; genus Dermatemys; species Dermatemys mawii. The sequence continues at coordinate 17,522,058 of ML677362.1, forward strand.
AATAATATAGAGGGGATCTTGAAACATATGCACACAAGAGATTTTTAACATCATGGAATATCTAGTGTTGGCATCTGGCCCGTCTGTATTTGGGATGGCCTCTTACAATAAAGCTTATTTTGTGAAATAAAAGGTGCTGTGTAGTTTGCACTTCAATGGTAGTAAATAAAATTTGAACTTCAATGGTAATAAATAAAAATTGATATATAGGATAGGTATGTTCCTATAACAACAGAAAAGCACACAGACAGTATATTACAATTATTTATTAGATGTATGGTAATAGCACCTGGTCATGGACCAGGACCCCTTTGTGCTAGATGCTGTACAAACAGAACAAAAAGACAGTCCTTGCCGCAAAGGATTTACTATCTACCATTCATGAGGAATCTCAGAGGCCCTTGGTAATACAGCGGAGACCTCTAGAATACCTACTGTAATGTATAAGAATTGGGTACTCTCCTTTTAAATAGTTTGCGAACCCTCTTGCTCCCCTCACCATCCTCTTTGTTTCACAAGCCACCAGATTCCTGCCAAAGCAGCAGTGTGTGTATACAGTGGCACCCCGGAATACCGTGCCCCACTATAGCGCAAATCCGTTTATAGGGCGGGGCACGGCTGGCTCCTGATGTCAGTGGTGGCCACTGCTTTGCAGCGGAATCCTGCAATACCGCGACCCCGCCATTATCATGATCAATTTTAATTTTTTTGGATCCTGATCGTTGTGGTATTGCGGGGTCCCACTGTATATAGCCAAGTCTTGTGTATGGTATATAGTTAATAAACATGGTTATTTGGGCTCTGTTGTGCCTGTGTAGTTCGTTCCTATTATGATGTTGCATAAAGAGCAAAAGATACAACATCTTCCCAGAGAGCCGTGCAACGGACCTGCTTTAGAATGGTGCTAGCTTGGCTGTAGAGAGGTTCAACACTTCTTAAACCAGCATGGCCAGTGTGAAAACATTAAACCTTTTAAGCCCTGACCAGTTACACCAACCAATTACACTCTTAATATTCAGTTGTTTAGTGTAGACCTGCCTTAAAGGACAAGATGTTTGTAAGGGTATGTCTACACTGGCAGAGTTACAGCGCCGGCAGTTACAGTGCCACTCAGAGAGCACTGAAGGGAAACCATTGTGTGCTCACCCACAGGTGCCAACTTTTGCTGGAGCCAGTGGGTGCTCACACCCCCCACCCCTGCCCCACTCCTGCCCCTGGCTGGACTCCACCCCTGCCCCAAAGTCCCCACTCAAACTCCGCCCCTCCTTGCCCTTATTGGACCTCTCCCCAAATCCCTGGCCCAGCCCTGCCTTCTCCTCACAGTGTGCCACCTTCCCCCTCCTCCCCCTTCCCTCCCTTCTGCCGCTAAGAGTCATGGGAAGGCGGAGGGGGTTGCTTGGCATCCTGGGTTCTGTCCTAATGCCCCGTGATGCATTGCTTCACGTCCCAGCAATCCCTGTGCTTCTGTCCACATTTGGTGCGATCTTTCAATGGTTTTTGTACTGCGTGCTCTGCTTCTTTGGTCTGCAGAAATGGATCCTGCACTGACCAGTACGCTGCTTGCTCTGATTAACACGTCATGAGTGGAAATATTCCTAAACTCTAACGGCAAGAGGAGTGTGACATTGATCTTACCACGGGTAGTAGCTACGACGTGAGATTGCTTGTGGCATTCGAGGAGGTGCTGACCACAGTGGAATGCCGCTTTTGGGCTCGGGAAACAAGCACTGAGTGGTGGGAATCACATCCTCATGCACATCTGGAATGATGAATAGAGGCTGCAGAACTTTTGGATGAGGAAAGCCACATTCATGGGACTGTGTGATGAGCTTGCCCCAGCCCTACAGTGCAAGAACATGATGATCTCACCCCACAATGAGCTTGCCTCACAATGAGCTCGCCCCAGCCCTGCCATTGGAGAAGTGTGTGGTGATTGCACTGTGGAAGCTGGCTACTCCAGACTGCTACCCATTAGTTGCTAACCAGTTTGGAGTGGGAAAGTCGACCGTTGGACTCAGGTTGATGGAAGTGTGCAGGCCTATTAATCATATCCTGCTCCGAAAGACTGTGACTCTAGGCAATGTGTGTGACATTGTAGATGGCTTTGCACGAATAGATTTCCTTGCAGAGGGGGGATAAATGGCATGCATATTCCAATTCTGGTACCAGACCACATAGTCACGAGTATGTTAATTGAAAGAGGTATTTCTCAATGATTCTCCAGATGCTTGTGGAGCACCATGGGCATTTCACAGACATTAATACAGGCTGGTCTGGAAAGGCACATGATGCATGCATCTTTCAGAACACTGGCCTGTTCAGGAAGCTGCAAGCAGGGTATCCACAGTATCCACAGTGACCTTCACAGCGGAGGTGGGATCACCACGTGTATCACGTCCAGCTCTTTGTAGAACCAACAGATTGTGAGTGCAGCACCAGAACGGTGGTTTGCCTCCCGCACCTTGTGGTAGGCATTCCGTAGCTCCTTCACTTTGACCCTGCACTGCAGTGTGTGCTGGTCACGGTCCCTTTCCGTCATGCATTGTGAAATCTGTCCATAGGTATCATAATTCCTATGGCTGGAGCACAGCTGGGATTGGAGAGCCTCCTCTCCCCAAATGCTGATGAGGTCCAGCAGCTTGGCATTGCTTCAAGAGGGGGTTTGCCTTGTGCATGGAGCACACTAAGAGGTTTGTAACACCTCAGGAGTTACAAGCGCAGAAAGCTGCTTTACTGCGCAGGAACTTGCCAGTGTAGACAAGGCCTAAAGAGAAAATCAGAAGACTTCTCAGCCACCCTCAATTACTTATTTACTGCAGCCTTCACAAAGATGAATAGGAAACAGATGCCAGAAACAAAGATACCTGTCAATTTTCTATAGTGGAGGAAGAAGAAATACTGAGGGAAATCAGAGTTGAACCAGAAAAGGTGAATAGGAAATTAAAATGTCTGAAGACTGCCAAAAATTCAGGACCACACATGTTTATAGGGAGGCTTCATCTCTGACGGGGTTTCAGCTGTAGGTCTTTTGTCTTTTTTGCAGAAATCTAAATGAAGACAAATGATGACTCTCCTATACCCTCCACAACAAACTCTCTAACCCACTAGAATATAATATTTTGAAAATTGCTTTGAAGACACGTTTGGATGGTTCTGATGGGCGAGAGGTACTAATGTAATGCCTACCCTGTCTTTGCTTAGAAGGACCATAGGAGAGGGCCCGGGGATTTAGTGCATTAACCTTCCCTTCAAATTTTGCTCACGTCTGCGTTTCTGCTTATAAAACATAGTTATTAATGTATATATTAAACCCACATTACTACAATGAATGTACTCTTTTTTGCTGCTTTCTCTAACCAGAAATCTAGTGTCTCAGGTTAGGTAGCACAGCAGGGATATTTACAGGCCTCCTCTCTGTAAAGAGAGAGATCCCCTTCCTGACTTATGTTATGAGTTTGGCAGTTACATCCTAGTACAGAGTGGTCCTCATCATGCCCCCACAAATGACTGGTAACTCTCTTCCCAAGAGAGGGCCAGGATGGGCAAAGCTATTTCAGGTCAGGATTGCAGCAGACTGGCAGGACTTTGAAGGCAAGCTTATTGTGTCTGTCAGTATCAGCCATGCACTGTGGACCAAACTCCTGTGCCATGCAAGATGAGGGGGTGGGGGATCGAGGACCATGGGGTCTGAGAAGTGTGAGAGAAAATGATTTGCCTAGAGCTGGTGTGGGGAGTTGAGACTTATGGATGGAGATTTCTTGTTAGACGGGAAGAGTGATAGGGTGACCAAATAGTAAGTGTGAAAAATGGGATGGAGTGGAGGGTAATAGGCACCTATATAAGAAAAAGCCCCAAATATTGGGACTGTCCCTATAAAATCAGGACATCTGGTCACCCTAAACAGTGAGAACATGCACTGCATCCTGGCAACAGCTAGGATACAGAAGGAGACCTTCCAGTTACACAAGGAGCTCAAATGATTTTTCCCACTGAGCATATAGACGGCATGAAGCAGCATATGCTCCTCATCATGTGTTATGGGAACACCAACTGAAAATACCGCACTGCTATTGCTGGGACCTCGACACCTGTGGGCACTGTGTGGCTGCTGGTTTGGCACCATTGTCTGAATCAACCCATCCTGTTGGATATAACCACTGACTCAAAGGAGAAGATGACTCCAGCTAAGTTTCCTGGCCTCCTTCCATCTTAAAATGGTTTGCGGTTTTTAAGTAGCCAGTGAGATCTGCGCTTTCTGCAGCATCCCCAAGTAGGGAATTTTAGTTGCTGCTCCAATATTCTACGCTTTGCAGCTGCCGCTTGTCATTTCATGCTCAACAAACAGTTTACGCTGAGGACTATCCACTGGTCTTTCCTTCAACAGCCAATTCTAAGCCAAGTGTGTCGTTATGCTCAGCAATGGATTTTCTGTGATGGGGTTTTGGAGCTGTCACACTTTGGCTGGGTGCCTCAAAAACCATAGCAGCTGAAACCCTGCCGTATTTGGAAAAAAATGTGCAGTTTCAGGGTGTGGCCTCATGGTAGCCCTAGTGTTCTCTTCCTGTCTTCTGCTGTGCCAGTCTGAGTCAAACTATTTCTCACCTTTCATTGAGCCTCTTCTCCCAAAAAGGAAGGAAAATTCTAGAACTTGATGCTAATTTGGGTCCCAATCCTTCTGCTGTAGTCTGGTGCTCACCCATGGTGAAGTATAACACAACCGCCAGGTCAAAAAAGCTCTGGGTAAGTGTATATTGAAACTTTTTGCCATTCTGTGACTATTGAGGGGCTTGTGAAATGAGTTGCTCATTCTGGGTAATTCCTAGTAAACATGTGTCTGCATCACAAAACGGCTACTCACTGCATTTAGCCTTAATTGGCAAATGTTGGCCCTTCATTAGCAGTCTCCATGGAGAACAAAGGTCTAACAGAGGTTTTATATTATACCTATCTCTAGAGATGGACTTTTCGGGCTAGGATCAGTGCTTACTGTTGATGTTTTGAGGACAAATCCCGCTCTCACTGAAGTCAGGGACAAAATTCTGACTTTAATGATATCAACATATAGTCCTTTGTCTGTAACAAATTCCCTGTGGGCCATATTATAACAGAGAGATTGTCTTATGGATGACTTCCCTGAAATCACCTAGGCCATTTCTTCTCCTGATAGCAATTGGGTAAGAAACCACAAATCTTACATCTGGAGCCAAATCTCATAGGACAGAGACTCTGGTAAATATCAGTAAGGTGTATATTGATTCATTCTGCATGGATTTAAAAAACATAAAGCTGGGATGAGAGAGCAACCAAGGGTCTGAGTCAAGAGCTTAGCAATTCAGACATGAGAGAAGGCTACAACTCCACCAGGGATTTGTTGGTTATTTAATTGAGACTTTGGATGATTGGTTTTTGTGTAGCATCTGGTATGAGTGGATTATATGTGAACAAAAAATAGGCTGCTGTTAGGTGGATGCTGGCAGAAAAAAGAGTTAAAGCATCCCTCCAAGCCACAGAGCTGCAGCAGGTGTCTCCTCTCACAGATGGACTGCTAAGGAACACAGCACTGCCAAAAAGCCCAGCTCTGGGTTCATCTAAAGTTAGCCAATTACCTGTTGTGTGGAGACAAGTGGGACTATTAGATGTGGGAGGTAGTTGGGACTCAGTATCTTTTGCTGATCAGGCACTGAGATCAGACTCCCCCTTGAAACAGGAAATGGGGGAGCTATTGTGCAATTACTTTTCAGCTGGTCTTTCTTATATAGAAGCTTGAGCCAAATTAATCACTGTACTTGCTATGAATTGATGGCCCATTGTGTTTATGGCTTGACAGTTGAAGGGGAGATTTATTTCTCTTTTTTTTTTTGCTTGGGGTTGTATTACAGAAATGCGTTTTGTGGACTGGAAGGAAAAAAGGACCCCTAGGAAACATTCACCCTCCAGATTTCTCTGCATAGAGTGTTTATTTTTTCAAGGATCTGAAGCTGGTTAGTTCTCAGCGATAACCTGGCTGAAATAAATCTTTGAGATATTTCCCTAATTTTCTCTCTCTAGTTAATTTAAAGTTGGAATGAAAAACACTTGGCCTATTCTGTGAGTGTTTTCCTGCTGTTTTTCCTGTCTATGTCCTCAGCATTCCCCTCCCTCCGGGCCATCATTATTCAAACAGACTAGTCACGATGATTGACTAGAACTACTTGCAGTCTAGGATCTTACTCAGTGTGAATAAAGAGGGAAATCTAGTCCTATATGAGCAGGCAGATATGGTGAATGAGTGGACATTCTTTGACATGTACTGGGACACAGATGTAACTTACGGGACTGTACTCAGCCCTGGCCTTAAAATATTCTTCTCCTAACCCTCTTCTCCTGTAGGGTTTGCTAAATGCAGTCTCTGGTGCACTCACTCGTCCTAGTCCCACATTTCAGCGCGCAGGGCTATAGCTACCACTGCTTTCTGTGTGGTCTTTGAAATGTGCACGGCTTGGTGGCAACCAGTAGAGAGGAAAAATAATGTGTTTTATTTATTTAGAGTCAAGCGCAGTTTAAGCTCCTTTCTAAATAAATACACTTTTAGCTGGTTTTATATAAATAAAAAAGGCAGATTTTCCCTCTCTCCTGGCTGCTGTTGGTTTCAGAGACCACACAGGGAGCCGCACTGATAGCCCTGAAATGTGGGACTGAGCCTGGTCTACGCTAAAAAGTTAGGTTGATGGAAGCCACCTTAAGTCAACCTGTTAATTTTTGTGTCTACACGACGGGTCCTTTATGCCAACCTAAGTCATCTCTAATGTCGACTTTTGTAATCCACCTCTGCGAGAGGCGTAGCGCTTAATTCAATTCTCATGGGTCGACTGTGAGGTAGTGCAGACGCAGCATTGTATAATTCGACTTAATTGGCCTCCAGATGGTGTCCCACAATGCTCATCTGTGACTGCTCTACAGATCATTCTCAATTCTACTGCACTGCAGCCAGGTACACAGGAAGGAGCCCCTTCCCTGCTAAAGCCCTGGGAATTTTTGATTTCCCATTTCCTGTTTGATCATCCTTGGGAGCGTGCCGGCTTGAGCACAGCTGATCATGGAGACTACACGCCCCAAACACAATCCAGCCTGGTCTGCACAGGAGGTGAGGGACTTCATTGCTGTATGGGGAAAAGAGTCTGTGCAGGCAGAGCTCTGATCCAGCAGCAGAAACGCTGACATCTATGCAAAGATCGCTCGTGGAATGTGGAAGAAGGGCTACAGGAGGGACACACAGCAGTGCCATGTGAAAATAAAAACTTCATCAAGCGTACCAGCATGCAAGGGAGACAAACAGTCATTCTGGTGCTGAACCCCACACATGCCAGTTCTACAATGAGCTGCATGTGATTCTTGGGGTGACCCTACCAGTGCCCCAACAAGCAATGTGGGCACCTCACAGGTGTGTGAGTTTAGAGACAACAAGGAGGACAATATGGTGGATGAGAAAGAGGAGGAGAAAAATAGGAGACAGACGAGCGGTGGATCCATTCTCCCTGAGAGTCAGGAAATATTTTTCTCCCTGGAGCCTGATGGGTCATAGGGCATCATGGTACCTGGCTGTGATGCCAGGGAAGGCACCTCTGGTGAGTACAGTTACAGTCAAAGTCCAGTTAAACTTTAGCAGGCGCACACATTTGGTGGTATTGCATGTTTACTGTGAAGAAAGAGCAAGGTGCTATGGTTCTGTGCTTACAAGGGGCTGCTCCAGCTGCATAGAGGGTGGTCCCCGGAAAAGCCTGTTTATGTGGACTTGGATAGCATGGGAATCCTCCATAGAGATCTCTAGGGAACTTCCATGGAGGTCCTCTGCAATCCTTTGCAGAAGGTTTCTGGGCAGGGTAGTCTTATTTCTTCCACCATGGTAGGACACTTTCCCACACAATTCCTGAATTAATTCGGCTGGCATTATTGCGGTACACAGCATAGCAGCATAAGGACTGGGTCTATACTTAGACACTTGCAGCATCTCCTTCCTTTGTGCCTCTGTGACCCTCAGGAGACTAATAGGGTCATCTAGGGGAAATGAGGGAAGTTCTCATTAAAAGTGCTCTTACAAGGGGAAAAAAAAGGGCATGTAGACCCCCGCCCCATTCCCCACATTCTGGATGGCCAGACCATGCAGCCACTAACGTGCCTCTACTGTACTCAGCATGGGTTTGCAAGTAGTTTAAGTGTCTGATAGTAGACTGGGTCCCCACATGAGAGATCCTGCAATTTGGGAGTAAAAACATTCCCCCTGGCCCATTCATAAACAGCTTCCTGTGATGCTATGGGGAAGGGCCATTGTTCAGCTAGTCACCTCAGCTCCTGACATGAGCCTCCCATAAACTTCATTAAAAGTGTGATTACCCATGACCTACGGGAGCCTGCTCACCATGGCTGGAGCAGCAAAACAGCCCAGTGAATGGTAACAGTTTCTGATTGTTATAGCTTGTTATGTTCGTGCACCTAGTATAATATGGGATTTTTTTTAATGAAAATTGCCTTGCTGTGGAAACATTTTATTCATGTACAATGACTCCTTTATTTTTCCCATGACTGACTGCTGGAAATGTGTCCTTTGGCATGTCATCAACACCTGAAAGCATACTTTTACTAATGAGAAAGAGGATGCGGGCGGACATGTTCACTGAGAAAATGAACACCTCTGGGACAGCTGACACAGAGCTGAGAGCGTGGAGGATTTCAGTGTGAGAAGTAGACATGGACATTGGAAGCTTTCCTGTTCTCCATGTCAGTGAGCAAGAGTGTGTGGCACAGGATGAGATGCTTTGGAATATGAGGGACAGAGCAGACGTGTTGAGGCATCTGGTTGAACTGTAGAAACAGAAGCAGGAGGGTGGAGTCCCTCTGCAGACCCTGGTGGACAGCTAGCCAGCATCATCTGGTGCAGAATCATCCTCCCACAAGCGTTCCCTGAGGTGTGGGTAAAAAGTCCGTTATCCCTTTCACTTAACTCAGGGGGAGGATACAAGGAAGAGAAGGTGCCCATTCACAGACCTTTGATGGTCGGGAATGCGGTGTTATGTTACACAGCTGAAAATGTTTCTCCCATTCCAACTTTACAACCTCTTTTCCCCAAGGTTACCTGTTTTTATTTTGTTCTCCTTCTTTACTTATGTTTGTTAAATAAAGTAAATGGATTTGAGAAATAAATGGTCTTTACTAAGTAGAAGCAGTGGGCTTGGGTGGGGAGTTGGTTTTACAGGGACAGTGATACAAGGCAGGTGAAGGTTTGGGAAAGCACAATGTAGACAAGCAGTTCACATTACTGTGACTCATTATTGAAACTGCTTTTCAAAGCCTTGTGGATACACAGCGCCCCTTGCTGTGCTCTTCTTATTGCCCTGGTGTCTGGATGCTCAAAAATGGCTGCCATGCGATCTGTGTCAACTGCCCACCCCTGCAGAAAATCCCCCCCCCGCCCTTTTTCACAGATATTACCGAGCACACAGCAGGCAGCTCTAACCATGGGGATGTTCTCTTCACTAAGGTACAACCTTGTTAGTAAACTTCTCCAGCGCCCTTTCAAATGACCAAAGGCGCAGTCAATCACCATTCTGCACTTGCTGAGCCTATAGTTGAACCGCTCCTTACGGCTGTCCAGATGGCTGGTATACGGCTTCATAAGCCATGGGAGCAAGGGGTAGGCTGGGTCCCCCAGGATAATTATAGGCATCTCAGCACTGTCAATGTTCATTTTGTGATCTGGAAAGAAAGTCCCGGATTGCAGCTTTTTGAATAGACCCAAATTCCTAAAGATGCACATGTCATTCCCAACCATTGATGTTGGTGAAATGCCCCCTGCGATCCACCAGTGCTTGCAACACAATTTAAAAGTTTCCCTTCTGGTTTATGCACTCTTTGGGAAGGTGGTCTGGTCTCTAGACGGGGATGTGCATGCCATCGCAATTAGGGAATCTCATCACTGCAAAACCATCCACTATGTCTTGCACATTTCCCAGACTCTCACTACCCTACGTAGCAGAAAGACAACCTGCCTTAATGAGCAGTGGACCGCACAATTCAAAGAGATGGAGAGCCTTGCTAGTTCGTAGACCATTGGTATAGCTGTACTCTTGCTGGAAAACAAATGCAAACTTTCCTGGGGTAGACATGACTTTTTTACATAATAACTCACAATATACCCAAAGCACAAACACATATATCTTGGTATACGTACACACTGTCTGTCTACATTAGAGACATTGGCCCCAGTCCAAGAAAGCATTTACTATAAGCCCATGTTTAACTTCAAGCACACGAGTAGTCCCACTGTCTTCAACAGAATTACTCTCATGCTTACATTTAAGCATGTACGTAAGTGCTTTGCTGGATATGGGCCCTAGAGGCCAAGTGAATATTTTCCCCTACTAAGTTAAACAAATTACATGCATTTAAATGTTTACTAAGGGCCTCCCAGTCTAGATGTGTCTGATAAACATGAAATGCACAGTTAGTGAAAAAATACAAATGAAGCAGCATAACTTTACCCATATTGCAGGGCTCAGATGTCTTCTGGTTACATAGAAATCACATGATTGCTGCTGTGCAAAACAAAATAGTAATATAACAGTTTAGTGGCAATTGTTTTAAACTCAATATCCATTATCACAGAAAGCTGTGACCTGAACATAGGACTGGAAGCTTGGCATTCTTAAATTCTAATCCTGACTCTTTTACTGACTCCTTTTATGGTCTTGGGCAAAACACTTAACCTCTCAACCTCAGATTTCCCTTTTGTAAAGGATTTCCCTTGAGTAAAATATTCACCTCGGAGGGAAACTGTGAGGATTAGTGAGTTATGTTTGCAAAGCAGCTTGAAGATGCTAAAGACTTGCCATTGCTATTGTAATGTGAGAAGATAAGAATTGCATCTCGTCACAGCTCTCCCAAAATTCAAATATGATTCCTCAGACAAGGGCACAAATACATTTGCTGATGCGCTGAGGCCTGATTTTCATTTGAGCCTTAGCCCACCCTCCCTTTTTGGGGGGATCAGTACTGTGTCTGCAATCCTATCTATCCATCTATCCATCTACACTTTAGTTGAAAGGATTAATAATAATAATAATGGAGTTTTTATGGATGCAAATTACACTTGCAAAAAGAGAGTTTGTGTTTAGAAAACGTTGATCTAGAAATTTTATGGAAGATGCGTACTTTTGAGCCCTAATAAAATATCCTTTCTTTCTTTTTCAGAAAGAAGCTTTTAATTTAATGTTTTTAAATAATGTTCCTATAATAGGAATAATATCCATTGTGTTGGGGGTGTATTTGTAATGAACAGAATTTTGCAGTTATTCAGCACCCCAGTTTTGCCTTAGAGTTTAGCCAGTCATAAAAGTCATTTATTGCTTTGTATGCTGTATTGCAATGAATGATACCACTTACTTGTCACTGTGTTCTGAGTAACTGCACCAAAGAGAGCATTTATCATAGCTACAGAAAGAATGATTCCATCCTATATTATCTCATAATAAAGTGATGAATGGTGCCAATATGTAAGAGAATTTAATGTCTCGGCCTTATTTCTTTACTGAAAATGGTGGTCAAACTATTAAAAATAAATGGGGAAAGAGTGTATCCTAGGGCTCCTGCACTGGTGATTTTGTAACATCCCCCTCCATCGAAGGAATTGACTGCAGGAGGAATTCTGAATAAGAAAACCTTACAAAAGACAACCTCAAAATTACCAACACAAAGAAAGGAAGGTCTAAGGATTCTAACTTAACTAAAGCTGATAGTCTGCTCTGTTTTATTGGGTATGAAATGGGAAGTTAGACTGAGAACTCTTGGGACACTGGGGAAGTTCCAGAGTCTGGAAAAAGGTTATTTTGTGCCAAAATAGAAAAAGGGTAAATGTGATGACCCCGGTAATTGTAGGCAGGTTAGTTCTGACATTGATCCCAGGCAATATCATGGAAAGGCTGTTATAAGGTGCAATCTGTAAAGAATTAAATGATAACATAGTTAATGATGATCAACATGATTTTATGGTCTTGTCAAATCGCCGTCATATTGGGTTTTTTTGGATAAGATTATGTTTCACTGATAAAGGACACTGTATTGAGACAATAGACTTAGCCTTCTGTAAGCATCTGATCTTTTCCCACACAAGACATTCTGATCAAAAAAATTAGCACTATACAAAATCAGTATATCCCTATTAAATGAAAAACTGGTTAACTGATAAATCTGAAAAAGTAATTGCAAATGGGGCATTATCATCCAATGGAGTCCCACAGGGAAATGTTCTTGACCCAGTGGCATTCAATACTGTGACAGGGTGCTAGCAAGAGCACTTCTAGCAAACCCCCTGTCACCCCAGCTACACTGAGGGAAGGTAAATTGGAGCTGAGAAGGCCACCTGGCCCTGATTGGCAGAGCAGGAGCAGCTGCTGTCTCTGCAGGCTGGGGCTGGTTAAAAGCCTCAGAGGAAGGGAGCTAGGGAGGCTGGACAGGAAAGTACCTAGGGAGAAGGGAAGCTGCTCTGAGGGAAAGCAGGAAGGACTAGTCTGCCCTTCTCTCCTGCTGAGGGGAAGAGAGAAGGAGCTTGGTATATATTGTGCTGTGAAGGTGGTGGGAGCACGTCTTGTACAATAAAACACAGGTGAGCACTGCACACCAGGCCCCCTGAGTGACTTTCTGGAACAAACAGGGGCAGAAGTCAGGAGGCCCTGCAGGAACCCTGTTACAAATACCATTATCAATAATCTGGAAAAAATATAAAATCACTGCTGGTAAAGTTTGCAGATGACACAAAAATTAGCAGAGTGGTAAATACTAGTGTGGACAAGTCCGTTATATTGACTGGCCTGGATCACTTGATAAGGTGTGCAAATTTGAACAACATGAGTTTTATCACAGTCAAATACAAGGTTGCACATTTAAGAACAAAGAATATTTACAAGATAGCGGACTGCATCATGTAAAGCAGTGACTCTGAAAAGGTGATAGAGAAAATACATGAACATGTGCTCCTGCTATGGTGCTATAGCTAAATGGATGAACACAATCTTTGGGATGTATAAACAAGGAAATATCAGGTAGGAGTAGGGAGGTAGTATTATCTCTGTATATGACATTGGTAAAGTAGTTACTGGAATACTGTGTCGAGTTCTGGTGGTTACATTCCAAAACAGATGTTGCAAAACTGGAAAGGGTGCAGAAAAGAGCTACAAAAATGATTTGTGCTCAGGAAGATGTTTTACAGTGAGATATTAAAGAAGCTCAAACTATTTAATTTATCCAAGAGAACATTCAGAGATTACTTGATCACAGTCCACAAGTACCTACACAGCAAAGATATTTCTGTTAGTTGCAAGCTGAAGCTAGACAAATTCAGACTAGAAATAAGACAAAAATTTTAACAGGGAGGGTCATTCATCACTGGAACAACTTACTAGGGCCATGGTGGCTCCTCCATTACTTTCAGTCTTTAAATCAGGTTTATTGTTTTAAAAGATACGCTATAACATATAATAACACATAGCCTCCATATAATGTTTCTAATTAATGTTTCAAAATGCATTACAAAGGAAGGCAGAATCATTACTCCTAGTTTTAAATAGAGAAACTGAGACACATACACTTGCCTAACAGCACCAGGAATAAAACCAAGGTTTCCCAAAGACTAGTCCAATATGCAATCCATTTGTCCAACTGCCTCCCTTAGCTCCAATTTCTCAAGCAGGCGTTACGGGTTTGGGCAGAAATTATTGGATGAGGTTCTTTGGCCCGTGTCATGAAGGAGGTCAGATTAGATGATCCTAATGATCCCTTCTGGCTTTAGAATCTATGCATCACTTTACTTTTTTTTGGCCTTGTTTGTGTCCTTTATCTGAGCCAAATAATCCCTGGGGCAGGTCTATATGTAATATGGAGTATATGGAAGGCTTCTGACCTTTTTCATGTCACACAGAAATATATGGTCCCCACTCTGCACAGGAGAAGGCAGTGTTTAAAATGTTAAGAAGGCATGATATGAAAAGGAATAAGGAAACAGTGCTCACTTTGGCTACTAATGATACAAAGTGTAAGACTGCAGAGAGGCAGTGTTTTGTTTAGTAGTTACAGAGAAATGACTGGCAATAAGGCCTCCTGCTCACTTTTTAAATAGATTCACTTTGTAAGCTCTTCAGAGCAGGACTGGGATGGCTTTTGAATGGCAAGTCTGTATAGAGCCTTGCACAGCAGGGTGTAGCCTACCCTTCACCTCTGATTAGGGATTCTAGATGTTTCTGCAATACAAATACTGTAATATTTTTGGTTTATGTTCCGAACCCCATTACTGATTCACTATGATCACTTTTGGCAGATTGCTTAAGCTCTTTGTGCCTTAGTTTAATATTTATCTTCTATTTATAGGGGATTTGCTAATTGATCTTTATAGTGCTTTGAGATCCTCAAATGGATAGTACTATAAATGTGTACAACATTATCATTATTTTTTACTATTTATACTTGTGTTTGGAGGGTTTGCTTATCACATTTATCTTTCTAATCTGTCTATTATATTTTATACGATCATTATAGTATCATCATATATAGTATAGTATAGTATCATATATAGTTATATATACATATATACATCATATACAGTATAGTATAGTATATATAGTATATATATATATAATATATATATGTACTATATATATATAGTACACTATATATACATCATATATAGTATAGTATCATTATAGTATAATCTATTATATTTTATATGATCATTATAGTATCAGGTCATCAATTTTAGCTACCTAAACTTACAATTTAATTCTGGTATTAATCAGCTGTAATTTTTATTGCTTTTTACTTTGCAGTAATAATGCCAAGCTCTTCACCAGTTGATCTCAAAGTACTTTACAAAGGAAGAAAATGTCATTATTCCCATTTTACAAATGGGGAAACTGAGTCACACAGCAGTGATGTGACTTGTCCAAGGTCACCCATCAGGCCAGTGCCAGCACTAGAAATGGAACCCGGGTCTCCTGCATTCCTGTCCAGCCCACATCTTTCCTCTTGGCCACCATGCCTTGAAACATAGTAGCTGCCTGCTTAACATGCAGCAATGTCTGGCATGTTTAATATGAGATATATCTGCTTTAATTTATATCTGCCATTGCACTTGAAAGTAACTCCATTGACCTCGTTAGTGTAACTGAGAGTGGAACTTGGCCTTCTAAAATTTCATATTTCAGTCCTAAAAGATTTTTTTAAAAGAATCATTTATATATCTTTCTTTCTCTGCATTACTTGCAACCTGATAGCATCTGTGTTGATAAGAACATAGACTTGTATTTTCTAAATTGAAGATGTTCTTTTCATACTGCTGAAGAAATAAATGCAAAAATAAGGCAACCAGATGTTAAAAAATGTTGAAAGTTCTTTTTTTGGAAAGGTAGCAACATTAAACAAACACAAAAATGATATTTTTTCTGTATAACTATTCATTTTAATGGCACCCCAAGAGTTCGTCCAAGGGTCTGCAAGTCACCTGGGAAAAAGTACAGTATGTTTTGGCTCCACATTCTTTGACTTGCTACAAAGAGCTAATTCTTCCAATTAATGAAATAAATGTTGCCAATGTAGATGGATTGACAAATTATTTTAAAGGCTAATTTATTCAAGCAGATGGCAAGCCTGATATTACTAAAATGTTTTAAGAGACTGTCACTCAGAAAAAAGCCCCTAAAAGAACTGAGACACTAGTAACTATTCAGGCTGATACAGGAACTGACTTTTAGCTCCTGTAGGAATCTGTTATCTGCAGCAGCATGGCAGTGAAGCTAGCAACTGTGTAAGAAGGTTAACTCATCAATAGGGTTTTTTGTTCAGGTTAGCAGCGAACTAGCCTGGTGAAGGTACTGTGATCAGGGCTGCTGTGAGCATTTTTGCCGCCCTAGGTGGCTAAGGAGAACAGCAGCAGAAGTCCTCCGAAGATGGGCAGAGCTTCCGGAGTGGCGGGGGAAAAAAAAAGAAAAGAAAAAGATTATGGAAGTTCAAGTCCCGCCGCCGAAATGCTGCCGACAGCAGAAGCGGCTGAGGAGGCATGTCCGCTGAAATGCTGCTGACGGAGTGAAAATGCCACCCTCAAAACCAGTGACGCCCTGCGTGACCGCCTTGGTCACCTGGTAGTTGCGCTGGCCCTGACTTCAAGACCAGACTGCAAAGAGAAACTGCAGAGCTGCAATTCATTTGCAAATTGGATACCATCAATTTAGGATTGAACAAAGACTATGAGTGACTAGCTAACTACAAAAGCAGTTTCTCCTCTCTTGGTGTTCACACCTGCAGATCAGCTGCTAGAAGAGGACATCATCCTCCCTGATTAGAGACAAGAAGCTGGTTCAGCCTGATTGAACTAACCTTGTTATCTCTAACCTGGTCCTTGCCTCTTATTTATTCCTGCCTCTGGATACTTCCACTGCATGCATCTGACCAAGTGGGTACTAGCCCACAAAAGCTTATGCTTCAATACTTTAGTTAAAGGTGCCACAGGACTCTTTGTCACTTCTGGCCCTGACTGTGATAAACATCTGCAGCTCACACCGCTGTAGATCTAGCGGACTCAGATGTTTATCCATCCAGATGTTATGTTTTCCTTTTAAACAATCTATTTTTCAAATCACAATAACATTCCAAAATAGCTGATTTTTAGGTGAGTCAGAGTGCTACAATTTATAAGCCCATCAGCATATCAACATTGCAATTTAATGCTCTAGGGAGAGAGGGAGATCTCAACAGATTAATTTATTTCTGTTTGTCAGCAGTGGGCAGTGGCGGAGGGTCTCCACGTATTTGAAAACACACTAGAGTATATCTTTTCATTTTGATGTGTGCCTGCATGTTGGTGTTTTAGGGTCCTTGAAAAGGTACTGCCTCCATGTGAACAAACCAGACAGGAAACCGCACTCAGCAGGTCAGTTGTACTGTACAAGTCTGTACACACTGTGACTTTGAAGGAGTTTCTTCATGTTCCTACTCTGATGCCTAAGAGATATCAAAAGTAATTCCCATGCATGTTGTCTCCTAGTGAGCACCACTGCTATATGAATGTCTAGCCATGTACAGGAACTACTCACTTAATGTCATCCCGGTTAACGTTGTTACGTTGCTGATCAGTTAGAGAACATGCTCGTTTAAAGTTGTGCAATGCTCCCTTCTAACACTGTTTGGCAGCCACCTGCTTTGTCCACTGCTTGCAGGAAGAGCAGCCCGTTGCAGCTAGCTGGTGGGAGCCTGGAACCAGGGTGGACCGGCAGCCCCCCATCAGCTCCCTAAGTTCCCAATGCAGCAGCCACCCAGCAGGCTATCAATTTCTGGGCAGTTCGGCTGTCCCTCCCGCCACTGCTGTGTAGTGCTCTTGCTCTCTACCTTGGAGCTTCTCCCAGGAGCCTCCTGCTTGCTGTGTGGGGGAAAGGGGAGGAGGGGTGCTGATGTCAGGATATCCTCCGCCCCCTGCTCCTGCTTCCTGCTCCTGTACCTCATCTCCACAGAGCAGGGGGTGGCTATGAGAGGGCTCCGGACAGAGGGAGCTTGCTGGCAGCAGCTGCTGTCTCAACTTGTTGATCTACTTATTTAGAGTGGGGTCAACGTACTTAAAGGGGCAATGCACGTCTCTTTCTCTCTCACACACACATACAATGTCTCTTTTGAGAGAGAGAGAGACAAAGATACACATCCTCTGTGTGTGTGTGTGTGAGAGAGAGAGAGAGAGAGAAAGGGACAGAGACACACACCATGTGTGTGTACCTCTGTCTCTCTGTCCCTCTCTCTCACACATGCACACACAGTGTGTGTCTGTCTCACACATACATGTACCCACCCCCGGCACTTTGGAAAGTGGAGGGAGTGGTGCTCTCCAGTGGAATAGCATGGGTTCATCATCCCATTCAATTTCTGCAGGGAATGATTGCAGCCACTGCCAGGTGTCTATTGTGTCTCCTCCCTCTATTTGTGCTGCCTTATAGAGTGTGAGGCTACTTTAACAACAATGTGTTAACCCTTAAGGGCTCAGCTGAGTGCTAGTTCATCATTGAGCAGTAAGGCATTCCCTGGGAAATATCCCATCCTTTTCCACCCTCTGACTCCACCACCTCAACCACGCTTCACAATCATTGCTGTGTACAGTAGTAAATTGTTTGTTTCAAACTTATGCTGTATGGGTATATATGTGTGTGTGTGTGTGTATATATATATATATATTCCTGAAAAATGCTACTTTAAGTGAAACAATGTTAAGTGAATCCAATTTCCCCATAAGAATTAATGTGAATAGGGGAGTTAGGTTCCAGAGGAATAGGCACTCTCAGTGTCAAAGCAAAATACAAGGTGGCTATCTTGAATGATCCCTTACAGTATGTGCTAACTACTTATGCTAAACAATCTGTTCCACCTTGCATTTTGCTGTGATGCTGGAAGAAAGTTCCTTTCCGAGACCTGAAGAAGAGCTCTGTGTGGTTCAAAAGCTTGTCTCTGTCATCAACAGAAGTTGGTCCAATAAAAGCTATTACCTCACTCACCTTGTCTCTCAGAAGCAAGATTGGAAGTTTTTTGTGTTATGGTTTCCATAAAGCAATAGAATGCTGTAAACCAAGTGTCACAGTGTGGCAGAAACCTGTAGTCATTGTGGTGGAGTTAGTATCCTGGGACCTTACTGAATGAGTATGCTAACTAAGGACTTGGAATTAAAGTACATAGCTAATGTATTAACTTCTTTGAGCATGTGTGGATTAATATCTTCACGACACAAATTAAGCCTCCCCCCACACTCCCCAAATACTGACTGAACAATTCTTCAGGGAGAAGGTGTGGACCTCATGAATGTAGACAGGTATTTGTACTTTTTCTTTTTCCATGTGTTCTGGCAAGGGGCTATTTTTAGGGACTGTGTTATTTTCAGCCACTTGGAACTCAGATGTTAGTTGTCAGCCAGCTCAGCAGCATAGTATTATAGATGGTTGGCTGTTTCCTCATCTAGCCCCAAAGGCTAGCTTATTTCTGGTTAAAATATCAATTTTTATTGTGAGTGAAATCTGATTTTTCTAAAGAAAAATATCATGAATACATGGAAGAAACTGTATTATCGTTCCTGTCCTGCCAGTAGCCTAGTACATATGGACAGCATCTTAGTGCACATTGTTTATGGAACTTAGGAAGGCAACATCATACTAATACAAGAACTCTGAAACACCTTCCACTGGGAGAAATATACCCTAAAAAAAATTGCTCATCTGCTGTTTTAAGAGGAATATATTCCGCTCCCAGGAATTTACATGTCTTTGATTATTATTACAATTAGCTAATTTGCTGCTGCCGAGAATATTTGCTTTGCTACTTATGTAGAAAGCAAAGTATTGTTATGATGTGCTAACCCAAATGCAGAGCAAGGATTTGCATTAGAAAACTGGGTTTAACTGGGTGCATATACACATGTAACAGACGCATAGCTATAGAGAAATTTACTTTTGTGCTTAGCCTCCTGTTAGTGCTCAGTCTGAATAAGAGACAATTCATTATTATCTTTTTGGATTGTGCTGTCTACAGATTTTTCCTGAGTTACTGTGTTTTCTTCTAACTTTTGTTTCTTGAGATCAGTTCCAACAAAGGGGAGAACAGTTGTTCGTGCACAGTGAAGGCACTCATTTACTACAAAGCTGAAAAGAAAGGAATGAGATAATATTAGATGGGCCTATTTTGGTAAAAGATTTCCCTGCAAATATCTGCATGTCTTCTTAAGAAACCCTGATTACAATAATCAGAGAGGTAGCCGTGTTAGTCTGGAATTGCAGAAGTGACAAAGAGTCCTGTGGCACCTTAAAGACTAACTAAAGTATTGAAGCATAAGCTTTCATGGGCTAATACCCACAACTACTTTGGAAGTGGGTATTAGCCCACGAAAGCTTATGCTTCAAAACTTTAGTTAGTCTTTAAGGTGCCACAGGACTCTTTGTCACTCCTGATTACAATATTAATCACCCTCAGCAGTCTATGTTATCATGATAATCCTCTCTCAAAATACAAAACCCTTGCCAACTTTTATCAACAGTACCACCCAACAGTCTCTTTATTTCATGACCTTCCTAACTGGAGAATGTCACTGCTGGCAGCAATAAGAACGTAAGAATGGCAATATGGGATCAGACCAATGGTCCAGCTAGCCCAGTATCCTGTCTTCCTACAGTAGCCAACGCCAGGTGCTTCAGAGGGAATGAACAAAACAAGTAATTATCAAGTGATCCATCCCCTCTCATCCACTCCCAGATTCTGGCAATCAGAGGCTTAGGGACGCCTAGCACATGGAGCTGTATCCCTGACTGTCTTGGCTAATAGCCATTGATAGACCTACCCTCCATGAATTTATCTAATTCTTTCTTTTTTGAACCCCATTTTAGTTTTGGCCTTCACAACATCCCCTAACAATGAGTTCCACAGGTTGACTGTGCGGTTGTGTGAAGAAAGACTTCCTTTTGTCTGTTAAGCCTGCTGCCTATTCATTCCTTAGATGACCCCTGTTTCTTGCGTTATGTGAAGGAGTAAATAGCACTTTCTTATTCACTTTCTCCAAACCATTGATTATTTTATAGATATCTGTCACATCCTCCTCCTAGTCATCCCTTTTCCAAGCTAAATAGTCCCAGTCTTTTTAATTTCTCCTCATATGGAAGGTGTTTCATACCCTTACTCATTTTTGTTGCCCTTCTCTGTACCTTTTCCAGTTCTAATTTATCTTTTTTGAGATAGGTTCACCAGAACTGCACACATTCTTCAAGGTGTGGATGGATGTACCATGGATTTATATAGTGGCATTATGATATTTTCTATCTTATTATCTATCCTTTTCCTAATGGGAAACCAACAGATTGTGTTTATAGAACAATGTAGAATTCAATGCAAGCATTCCATAAGCCCTGTCACTAGATATAAAATCTCCTTGAACTTCTATAGATACCATCTTTCGGAGTGTCTCTTTATTACATCAACCAGCCCTTTCTTTAGGGTTTGTCTACATGCAAGTTACTATGCGGCAAGACCCAGGATGTGACCCTACAGTGCATGAGCTGTATGGACACTGCTATATGACAGTGAAAGTCCTAGAGTGTGGCTTAGCATACTATACTTTCAAGTAGTAGTAAACTGAGCTGCATTCTGGAAATTCCCATGCTCTGTAGCAGAATCAACATAGGATGTTAGCAAGCTGATGCAGTATAAATTTGTACTCTGGCATGCAGACAAAGCCCTTATCTCTTCACTGTGCCAATTAACTTCAGGTTTTATAAAGGCTTTTCTGGTTTCCAAGGGCTTGGGCTTGATTTCTGCAAGATGCTGGACAGAGCTGAGCAAATAATTTATTTTTCAGTTCAGTAACTAAACAGAAAATTCTGGAAAAAATTTGTTTAGTGTCAAACAAAATGTTTTGCTTGACCCAAAACAATTTTTTCACTGTGTTTTTCATTTCTTTTTGTTTTCAGTATTTTTAAAACCTTTTCTGGTTTGTGTGTTGTGTTAAGCAAATACATAAATAAATCTAGGTACATTTTGAACTGAAATGTCATTTAGAATTGAAAAGACAGAAAAACATTTTGACTCTTCCAATTTTTTTTTTCATTTCTATCTCAGCCACAACTATTCACTGAATGTAACCCAAATTTATAAGTAGTTTTGGTCAACCCAAAACTGCATTTTTCTCTACTGCTGAGTCCCTTCAACTCCCAATAATTCCAATGGGAGTTGATTAAATTCTCAATGCCTTTCAGGAGATGCTCAGTACCCTAAATTAACATCCTTAATTGATATCCAATTGAAGTCAGCATTATTTTGCAGAACCACTATGTGATGCCTCTGTTTATTTAAGGAGGCTGACGGGCAAATGCTCTTGCTGTGACCCATCTCTCCCCAGATATTTTACTGGCATTGTATCTGTCGATTCTACATTGTTACTACTGTGGTGGTCACTAATGGCAGGTCTACACTATGAGGTTAAGTTGACCTAAGTTATGCCACTCTAGCTACGTGAATAACGTAAGTGGAGTCAATGTACCTTAGGTTGACTTATTGCAGTGTCTACACCATTATGGGTCAATGGGAGAAACTCTTACTTCAACTTATCTTATACTTCTTGTTCTAGTGGAGTTATGGAGTTGATGGGAGAGACATGCTAAATCGACCCCCAGTGGATCAATCGCTTCAGCGTCAATCCACGGTTAGTGGAGACAAGCCCTAAGAGGTCAACGTTTGTCAGACTGTGGTATCTGAGGTACAGGAATGGAAATTTGGGGCCAGGTGTAGCAAGCAGTATGAACTGGTTGTTTTGTTCCACTGTGGCAAACCAAAGCAGCAGTATACTTGGTTTGCAGTTAGCCTGGGTGTATAGCTTCTTTACAGTAGTGTGGCAGCACAAATTATCTGGAGCATATCCTGAAACTGGCCCTCAGGTTCTAAATTGCAAGGTGGTGTTCTCTTTAAGAATTCAGAATATGGCTGGGTTTACATTACATTTCTTAGCCCATATAATGTAATATTTATATGGTGGCTGAAATTTGGAAGAACACTTTTCTAGGTAGAATACTCACTATCTTATATGGATACTGAAAAAGATGGTCAGATTCACTGGAAAACTGGCTTCTTTGCATTAGCTACTCAGATGATAAACAAGGTTTAGAAACTCTGTTTAATGCGCTTGTTAAATTGGGTTCATGACTACTTAGTATCATCAGAGTGTGCCAGTGAATATGACTCTGAAATTTTAATGGCCAATCTCTGAAGAAAGGATTTATTCCTGTAGTGAGGATAAATGCCAGCATGTTTTAAGAGATGAACCAAAACTGGAATCTTGGAGAAAACCTTTCTGAATTTCAAAGGAGAAAGGGTATGAATCAAATGCTCGGAATTTTTTCCAGGAGGGATTCAAAACCACAAAGGCTTATTTTCCAGGTTCAGTTCCCAAAATGGTGTGTGAAAAGCTATTCTTGTGAAAGTTTGGCTCAAGATGGTAAAAATCTCTCACAAAAGCTGATCTCATGAGAATTCTCCCTATTGAAACCCTAATCTCACAAGAACTGTGTGAGAGATTTTTGGCATCTTCTGAACTTAAATTCTAAATTAAGTTTTGAGTCAGCCTCAGACTCCTGCCCAAGCCTAATCCTGAGCCAGGGTCTGACTGTGCCTAATTGACTCTTTTCTACTTTTAAGATTTTTCTAGGTTAATCTGAAATTCCTAACAAGGGGGGGAAAAAAGAGATATGCCAAACTTAATGATTTAGCCAACTGGCTATGGATAATTGAAAATGTCAAATAAGATCCTCATCTAAACAAGCCAAAGAAGTATATTTGATAAGTGGGATTTTATGAGGCACAAGGTATAGTGAAGTGTCTGTACTCTGCTACGATTATATCAGGTTAGTCACCACCTACTCACTTACTTAGTGTATCCTAAAACAGCATATTTGGGGCAGCAGAGACTGGAATAAAAATGTGTATGTTCCTACTGGAAGAAGATGGGGCTGTCAGTTTAGAAGCACACTGAACATCTGTTTTGGCTGAACCCTGTGGTTTGCCTAGATTAAAGCTCCACTTTAGAATGTTCATCAGTCAATCAGAATGCTTCCCTAATCTGAGGAATATAACATCTCACTTTATGTTTCAGTTTCCAAAAAGCCAATGTATCATGGTAAGTAGGACAATAAAAAAAATCTAAACATTTCACAGTTGTGGTTTGTTTGGCTTGTGTGACATCACTGGTTAATGTTTAATCTAGGATCAAACAACTTCAAAATCTTTGCCCTAAATTACTTTAAATCTAGCTAATTATGTTGGTCATATCTTGACTATTAACTCTAGTTAGCAAAATGAAATGTAATTCATATCTTTCTAGCTTTGGGAGTGTTCCCAGCCAATAAAGCTGTAGCATAGACCACAAATTTATGTTATTTCAGTGCCACGGGGATCATTTTCCTTTTATTTCAACCCCTGGATAGCCATTTAAGACTACCAGACTACAGGCCTTATAAATTATAGGCATATGAATCTCCACTAAAGCTCTGGTATGTAAATGCTGAAAAATATCCCTACAGTTGGCATTTGGCAACTAGATCATTGATTCAGGGTTTCACAAATGAACTTTTTAATCAACATCTGACAAGCATATGCTTATTGTATAGTTTTTGGTGATCTGAAGTATTGTACACTAAAACTTGCAAGGGTTTTTTAAATTTGTGCTAATTAGAACTGAACACAATTTTTTTATGTATACTTTGAACTAATTATTCAGGTTTTTTGGAACAAACCAATACAAGATAAAGTATATTCTTTTCCACACAGTAATTACAGGTGGAATCTAGTTTGACATGATTGATAAAGTCCTTCAGATTCTGTCAGGAGTGAGGGCCTGCATTAAATCCAGTCTATGAACAACCCAACAAGTGAAGCTGTCCTGTAGTAGGCTATCCCATTGCCTACACCACCTGATTGGTTGAAAGAGTCAGCAGACCAACTCTTAAGCTCAGCAGCAGCAGTAGTTCAGTGTCTGCTCCTAGCATTTGCTCACAGATACTTTAGCTTCTTTGCCTTCTTGTTCCAAGTCCTGCTTCTGAGCTGGCCCTAGCCTTGCCTTGGCTTACCTAGTTCTGACTACTGGCTTTGACTTCTGATCTCTCACTCCAACTTGTTGGCTTCAATTTCTGGCTACTGACTCCTGTTCTAACTACTAGGTTTTCACTTTTACTCCAGTCACTAGCTATGACCACCCATGTGCTGGTCATGTGATAGATTCAGTCCATCCAAAGAGTATAGCTTATGCACATGTATAGTGGAACAGGAATGCTATTATACGGTATGATGAAAAATGAATGCAAATCTATGTACAGCAAAGCCATTGTTAATTTAAATGTCATGGCTACTAATTACATTCTAATACAGAATGTTAAGGCAGCATTTGGTACAACTTGACTTTTCTCTCTCTAATTTTAATAGCCAAGTGTGCAGAAGTGCTTGCTACAAATACTTGAGGCTCTTTCTGCACTGAAAGGAGCTAATGGAAGTTACAGATTTGCACTGAGAGACTTGAGTCAAGAGGTGGCTTAAGGGCATCTAGAGCTCTGAGCACACCACAACATGGGAACCCTTTGGCCCTACCCCTGCTCTGTGGCCCTACTTTGACGGCAGGGCGCCTCCTTGACTCCCATAGGGCCCTCTTCAGCTCTGAGACCAGCAGAGAGCTCTTCTCTTCCCACAGAGAGGGGGTCTCTCTGACAAGTAGGGGTGGCAGCAGGATCCCTGCCCCTTTCCCCTCCCACAAGTACTCACTCCAGCAGCCAGAGCGTATCTGTTTGAACCTTTACTGGGTCTGCTGCACTCTTCCCCTTTACCAGGAGCAGAGCTCTCTTATGGAGTGGTGGTACTACCAGAGCCAGGAAGCAGTGGGTCTTATTGAGGCAAGTGGGGCAGTGTTCAACTCTTGGAGCTATTGCTTCAAGCTCTGCATCAGTTACAACCAGGCTGTATTTTCAACGGTGATTTTGAGTGTATGTTTGTTTTTTGCAATCATGTGAGCTAGAACCTTCTCTTTTTTTGTTTAAAGTGAAAGTTGGGAGTCTTATATTAACACGATTCCAGGTGCAGGGGGCCTTCGGGGAAAGCTCTGCTATAGAAAGGAGGAAAATAATGGATGGGTAAAATGTATAAACATTAGTATAGGAGAATTGTTTTCTCTAATATTGGACTCATTGTTTTATCCTGAATATGAACAATGCGATGTAAAATATCAAGCTGAAATTTTTCCCAGGGTATTTGGGAGCCCAATTTCTATTAACTTTAATGTTAACATCAGCTTTAATTGATCATCAGATCCCTTAGTTAGTTTTTGAAAATCTCAGCCTAAAGGTTTATATATTACCTCATTAATTTACATGTATTCTCTTCCAAAGGAGAAACTTATTAAAAACTAGTAGTTTACAGATAACATGGCATCAGCATTAACTGAGCACATAGTGGCTTTATCATTTATTCTAGGTCAGTAGCCTTCTGGAAGGTGGTACCTCCAGCACTGATTTTAAAATACCAAGTGATAACATTTGATTGTACTCAGAGTTTTATAAACTGATTTTTCCAAACCAGACTTTATTGAATGCTTTTGATAACAGGATTTGGGGCTGTTTAAGTTCCCTGCCTGCACACCGACTGAGGTAAAAGTGGAAGGACAAGGGAGGTGCTAAGGCACACACTTGTCCACATGCTTATGTTAGTGCATTGTCATCTGTGGGTTGTGTCTCACAGCTAAAAAGCTGTGATTTTAACTGTGAAGCAGACTTCATTTGGGAAGCACTGTGTTTTTTAGGATTAGATGGTATAGTTTTGGACCTATCTATGTTGATGGTATTTCTTTAAGAGAAGGTTTTTCCAAATACTCACATATATGTAATATATATTACAAACAGCTACCCATAGCCATATAATTCCCATGAGAAAACCTGCCACTTGGTTAGAGGGGACACTGTTGCATCATTGGGAGATGTAGTCCAGCCAGAGAGCCTGGCCCATAGGAAGTCCCCATTACTTTCAATATCAGACAGTGTGCTAGAATAGGGAAATACAGTACTGATTTGAAACAAAACATATAGATTCAGTTCATGAAATGTGATTTGGGATGGCCCAACCTGGAGAATTACTTTTTTCTATTTTCATGATGCATAACTGAAAAAGGTGGAAAACTTTAATTTTGCAGAAACAGCATTTTTCATCAAAAAATCATTCTGACAGACAATTCACAACCAGATCTACAATTTTTCTTACGTGTTGTACGCTATCTTTCTTCATCTATTTTCTTTCAATTATAAATACTTCTGAGGGTTTTTTTGGTTTTGTTTTGCATGATTTTGCATCCTTGCCCATCCTGGTTAGTAGCTATTGATGAACCTGTCCTCCATGAACTTACCTAGTTCTTTTTAAACCCGGTTATAGTCTTTGCCTTTGCAACATCCTCTGGCAAAGAGTTCCACAGTTAACTGCGCATTGTATGATGAAAGACTTCCTTTTGTTCATTTTAAACCTGCTGCTTATTAATTTCATTTGGTGACCCCTGGTTCTTGTGTTACAAGAAGGAGTAAATATCACTTCCTTATTTACTTTTGCCACACCAGTCATGATTTTATAGACCTCTATCATATCGCCCCTTACTCGTCTCTTTTCCAAGCTGAAAAGTCCCAGTCTTTTTAATCTCTTCTCATATGGAAGCTGTTTTTAAGTGGTGCCTAGCACAATGAAGCCCCTTTTCTGATTGGGAGCTTTGGGTTCTGTTGCAGTACAAACAACACAAGCTAAATCCACCATGCAACTTGACTCTTATCAAAGGGTTTGCATTAGAGGAGGACATGGAAGGAGCAGCTAAGCAGGTTGCCCTCTGCAACCTCTGTGCTCTGCAGAATGGAGGATGGTTTGAACAAGCCAACTTGGGATGGGTTAGTGAGGGTGGGTGATATCTACAATCCACACAGATGGGGTTGGAAGGGCTCCTGCTGCTCTTTACATCCATAATTTCCTGCACAAAGCCAGGGTACTTGGGATTGTGTGCGCAAAATTAATCTACTAAGTATTAATCCTCCATACTTAACCCACCTCATAAAACAAACACAAAGAAAACGAAATAATCAGCCAACCAACCCTCCACCCCACCCCCGCAACAAACAAAAAATACCCCAACACCACCGCTTCTGTTTGAGACCTGAAACTACTTCATACTGTCCTTTTATATGATTTTAAAATACAGAATCTGAAACCACTGACTGAGAAATCCTAGGTCAGTAATGAAGAAGAGCTTGATAGACAGCAGAGGTCAAGTGTTGCCCAAGATGATACACTACTCCCCGGTGGCTTAGCTGTGAAGCAGTATTGGCAGCATCTCTAATCATCTAATCAGGGGTTAGGTAAATAAAATGGTAACCAGCAAACGATGGAAAAAAAAGAAAAGCTGGGGGGGGGGAAGAATAAGAAGAAAATAAAATATAAACAGTAAAAATCACTGAATACAAGGGATTTTACTGCTTGCTGATGGATTTAACAAACCAAAATAAGTAACAGACCTAGAGCATCTCTGATGCTTAATTATAAAACCATATACTTCCCAAAAGCCAGGAAAAGCAATTGAAACTATATAGCACTTTTGTAGCCTTTCCTTATAAAGCAATTATGCTGCAGCATGCAGAAATCTGAACCCTAGAAAAGTAGATTTATAGAGAGAATTGGGTGTCAATTTGGGGTTTGAATTTATTGTGGTCTCCTAAAGAGCAAATCTTTGAAACCAAATCCAAATTTTATTTTAGCATTGCTGTCTTGTTAAAGCACTTTACAAGGTGTTATCCCATTCAAGAGGAGTTCACACACAAATGATGTCATCTGCTGTAACACTTCAAGAAAAATGTGAAGTTGTCAAATCAGCAAGGATGATGTTATAAGCAAAACTTCAGAAAAGCAGATATTAGTACTGAATAATTACTGTGCATTATTTCAAATTCTAAGATGCATGGCTACACTTTGCAAGAAACATAGCTGAGCAGTTGCACTGTAGTGACGTTCCTGTGATATTCTGCTGAACGATCTGATTACAGTAATTGGGGAGTCTCATAATGGTAGGTAGTGCAAAGTCTGGGTCATATTCCAGATGCTGTGCACCTCTCCAGGACAGCAGCATGAAGCAGCTGTAAACTTCAGTATAACCAGCCAGTTAAATTAGGTTAATGACTGCTTTGCATTGCTGCCTGAAAATAGTGCTATGGTGAGTAATGTGTTCACATATTAATGCTAACTAGTTTGGATGCCAGCAGATGTGTAGTACCGTTATATATTTGTAGATGCTGATCCACTCCCTTCCCAACCTGCACCTCTGCTCTGTGTATAGTTTGCTCATTATTCCCCAAGTAGCAATGCAATTTTCGGTATGGGTCCTCAAAAGGAGGCTGAAAACTGAAATTAAAGGAATGTACATTTTATGCCATGGTGTATGCCTTGGTGTACTAGGGTCCAGATACTCAAAGATCTCAGTGGGTGTTAGGTGCTTAGATACCTTTCAAAGATCTAGGCCTATGTCTATACCTCTCAATTAGGAAATCTATTGGTGTATGTGGTATTAAGAGCTGTGCCTTCAAAGGCTGAGCTTCCCAGATAGAGTCTGAGTGAAGCGCTGTGAGGCTCTTGTTGTTATGCACAGCAGTCCATATTCCCAGAGGTAACGTAATCCATTTGGCCTTGGTGGTGATGCTGTGGATAGCACAGTAGTTGAACTATATATTCATTTTTAGGGGAATACTTTGAAATATATAGCTCTATGCCGCATTGCAATTGAAGAGTTTGACCAATAGCTATACAGAGCTCAGCAGTCTAAGAAGAACATGAAGGTTCAACTCTAATTGCTTTGCACCGTTTAATACCTTCTGCTGTGTTTTTCAATAATGTATATTCTGTTGATATAAATCTAGAGTCTACATGATAGGATGCTGTTATATATTGGTTTATAGCAGCACCACTTTTTAAAGGATTTCCGGCATTTTTATTTTAAGTTCTGGCCAAAGTTTTCAAATTTATGTGCCTAAATAAATGGCCTGCTTTGAGCACTCACAACTCCATCAGTGAGAGCTGTGGATTCTTAGACTCTTAAAAACTTTTCAGGTACCCAAACAGAAGAGTAGGGGACTAATTTTAGGGATCCACATTTGAATATTTTTCTCTCTATTATTGAGTGTTTACCACTTGAACATTTTAATTTTCTTTGAACTGAAACTCAGTGTAAGAGCCCTCATGCAATGTGTTTATTTTTTAAATTTGTTACATGCATCAGTTCAGATGTGTTTTTATTTATTTTAACTCTAGTTCATCCTCGTGTTTCTAGGTAGTAAATCCCATATTCCATATATAAGGAATTACAAACCATTTTGATATCCCTCTAAGAGTGACTCACAACAGACCAAGATCAGATTGGAGTGTCAGCCTTAAGTTGGACTTGATTTTGTCAAGACACTTGACAATGTTTTAATGTCATGTTTTCCCTTTAATACATTCTTCACATAAGTCCTAGCCCAATACTATCATACTTAAAAGGGCTTTGTTTAAAGAAGAAGAAATGTTAAAGTAAAAGAGTGATAATATTTACTATCTATAAATACTACAAATACCAAATCTCTATGCTTCTTTTCAAAGCAACTTATATCGCTACTGATAGGGATGGTAGTAAAAGTTAGTTGCCAAGTGACTCAAAACACTCCTCTTACTGGATATTTTAACCCCTTCATTCAAGGACAATGAACTGGTTTCTTAGAATTAGATTAAAAAGAATGACACACCAGTAACTGGACACAATGACACTAGATGGGTCTAACTCTTAAAAAGCCTAGGAAAAGAACTCACAAAATTTTGGTCTTCATGCAAAACCCACATTTATACACACAAAATGGTACAATCGCTATTACAGCTTTTACACATCCCAAAAAGTGCTCTTGCAAATAGTACAGGTCCTTTTTGGAGGCCTTTTGAAAATAGGACCTGAGTTGTCTGAAGCATTTACAAATCAGCCTATCCATATTAAAAATATGCAGGATACAGTGGAGCAGAAGTAAACAGGAAGAGGAACAACTTTATGAATATTACCTTTTCTCCAAAAAAACCCATCTGCTCTTATAGCCAGTTTGTGATGGGAAAGATGTAGGACAAAAGAAGAAGAGAGAGCATAGAAAGGGAGGAGGAAGAAAGAATCAAAAGGTTGACAGTTGAGAAGAAACTGAGAATTGGACATTACTTAACGGTCCCTTAAATTTTTTGGTCAGTATTCAGGTTCTGTGGTGAGAGTGGTCTTAGAAACACCCATAAGAGATAAACAAGATTATTGATTACTGCAATATTATGGCTTTGTGTTGTGTTCCCTGATGTTATTATTACTATTTAAGAGTAATAAGGGGGACAGATTTAAATACAAGATTATTTCTGATTGTCAGGGCTTCAGTTTTGACCATTTAGGAGGATTACTGCTGCATTTTCTAATCAAGCAAAATATTCTCTGACTTCAGTGAAGATTTAGCCTGAATAAATATTGCAAGATGAAACTCTTTATTTGATTTTTCAAATCCAGTTTCTTCAATTCACTTAACCAGTGAGTTTGGGTTTTTATGCACCCAGTACTGTGTTTTTTCTAAAGACTGCTGAGGCTGCCAGTTCTCCTCAATCACTGATCGCTCTGTACTCAAAATTTGGCAAGACAATGGGCCTGATTTCAACTTGTTCACTGTGAAGAAAAGCATGGAATTATGCTATTGTGTTTGCAAACATTTTGTGCACCCTGAGATCTGTTGATAAGTTTTAGACTGTAAGAGTTAACTTCCACAGATTCGCAACCACTAGGACATAGGGACATTACTAACAAAGGCATGATTATTATCATGGCTACAAGTAATTAAATACAAAATAACTTTCTGAAGGTCCCCGATACAGACTGGCATTTAGGCTGTCATATTTCTAAAGCAACTTTTCTATTAAATGGGTTCCTTATTAAAACATGGTACCTTTTAATTAAATCTCCATAATCTTCTATCAGGGAAATGGCGCTAGCCTGCCAACCAGGCAGCCATGATAATTCCAAATACTACCCTAATAATTAGCTCTTGTAATGTTTGATGGAATGTTTGATCAAAGGAATTGTGATTCAACACATATTAATATAGAATAGGACTAATCCAAAAGTATGCAAAATGTGCATATAGCTATATAACTGCTGTGACTTTTTCTTTAAATCTCTAAGGACTCCTACTACCTGCAAACACTTGTAGCCATTTTGAATTTAGTTCAGTGCAGGTTGTCTCAGATTGGATACTTTACATTTTGTTCTTTCCTCTTTTATTATTCTCTTAACTTAAAATAAATTATTCAGACTGACAATAGTTACTTGTTCTGTGAGTACAGAGAAACATTGCAAAATTGTAGTTAATCAGCAGTAACGTAGCCTTATCTGACAACAGGCAGTAGATTAAATACTGGTTTATTAATGAGTAAAACGAGTAAAAAAAAGTATAAAATGATTTCAAATAATAATTTTGTTTTCTCTTAATCTTTCATATTTCTGCTAATACAATTTCTTGGGTTTTTTAAAATATTTTTTTTCTGTCTTAAAGATGGTGAATAACTGTAATAAGATGAGAGATGAAGATAGCCTTGCCCTTGTTTGGTGGAAATCAAGCCTGACCACTGAATAAACAGGCCAAACAATTTAAAGTTGCTAAGTCTACCTCTTGTTTTTCCCCTTTTATTCTTGGAGGCAACTGCTATCTTCATCACTAGAAAAGGTGATGTTTGGCTGCGAGACCCATGATCCCAATAGCTATAATTCTTCTCCCTTTGTTTTAGGCTGAATACACAGAAGTGTTTGCCACATTTGCAGATAGGGCTGGCTGAACATTTCTGATGAATGTACTTTAGTGAAATACTTTTACTATTTTTAAACCAGCTTGTAGAGTGGTTGACATTTTTTAAATATATGAAATTTCAGTGAAAAAATGTTAGGATTTTTTGATATTCTCTCCTTCCATAAGTTTTGTGCTTTTATCTGCATCTGTCACTTGTTTTGAATTCATCTGGTAATTGTGGCATTGAAATAACATGTCTTGTAAAGAAAAAAATTGCAACTGCATCTAGACCTCCTCTCCACTCATAAGTATATAAAATATATAGTTTTGGCCAGGCTACGTAAGTAGTAAAAACGAAATATACACAAAGCGATACATAAATGGCTATAAGTTCAGAATATTTTTAAAAATGCATATTAGTGTATAGCGAATATTTTGATTGTCTAGTATTGCTGTTGGCTGTTAAACTGCTTCCATTGATACACCCTAGAAAAGACTATACTTCAGTGGTAGATGAAATGATTCTCATACCATGTCATATTCTTGTTGTTGTTTGTATTAAGGTAGTGTCTAGAGACCTCACCTGAGATTGGGATCCCATTGTGCACAGTCCTGAACAAATGTATAATAAGAGACTGGCTCTGCCCTGAAAAGCTTATAGTCAAAGAAAACAAGACAGGCGAAGTGTGGATGGAGACATGGAGAAGGGATTTAAACATCGTATTAAAGCTAATGTTCAAAAAATTATATAATACATAGGTTGAGAAATGAGTGTCTGTACATCTGGGTGTAGTGCTTAGATTATCTACAAACATGGAGTTTGTTTTAAAAAGTCATATGATACATTGGGTACATAATCAGCAATAATCCAAATTTAGGGGAATAGATTTAACAATACAGTTTAGATATTAGAAACTGAATACTTGGGTACAACACTCAAGAAAAGTTATACAGAGATTTGATTGTGGAAAGCAAAATATATCAATGAGTGGCGATTGTCCCTCAGTAACTAAGTAGGTAGGTTGTCCACTTAGACATACAATCCATGAAGAAAATATATCAGTTACTTCCTGACTGCGCTTTATTACACGCAAGCCGAGTGAACAATATAATGACTTGAAAATATTGCATTAGCTTCACACATTGTTTAGTTTAATTTGTTTTGGTTATTTATTTATTTGCCGGGCGGGGGAGGGGGTCTGTTAGAAGATTAACTCACTAGGCTGTGTACATTTCAAGCTAGACTGGTAATCCCAAACTCGAGGAGAGATTCCTGTGCTAGCACTAACTGTAGCGACAGCGGCAGGAGGTGCTGGCTAGCTGAGTGTGTGCCTAGTTACTTGGACTGGAATGTATGGGCTAGAGCTGCTAGACCCTCCCACTGCTCATGCTTCTTGTAGTTACACTTGATCAGTGCTAGCACGGCTATGTCTCTTTGAGCTGGGAATGACACTCCCAGCTAGGAAAGGAATGGGGAACATTGAAAGCAGGGAGGGAAACAGGCTGGCAAAAGGGGAAAGGGAAATAAAGGAGCATAGAGGGCAGTAGGTATTAAGACTGTTAGGTAGGTGAGGCAGTGGCTGGAGCAGTCAGCAAAATACAAAAGAGGAAAGAACGTTTAGGCTGAAAGCTCTTTTTGATGGCTCCTCTTGGTTGTACCAATGCATCCCCACTGAGTTCAATAAGTTTACAAGGTGTAATTGACACCAAAATCCAATCCATTGTTTCTACAGGAAAGGTTTGTCTAAACACAAAGTAGTGTCACTTTAACCGGTACAGTTAAAGCAATACAACCTCCCTTAGGGCTGGTCTATACTACAGTGCTAAGTCAATCAAAGTTACGCTTCTTTAGTTATGTGAATAATGTGATTGACGTTGATGTAGCTAGATCCACTTACAGCGGTGTCTACAGTGCGCTGTGTCAATGGGAGACGCTCTTCCTCCAACTTACCTTACTTTTCTCAGGGAAATGGAGTACAGCAGTCTACATGTGCTATTACCGTGCTTTATCGACAATAAACTTGTCCTGGTGCCTTTGTACCTTAATGGATCTTGTGGTCACTGGGAGGTTCGCTCGAGGTCTGCTGTGCCAGCTGTCAGCCGAACATCTAACCACACTAGGTAGCACAATTCAGTTAACACCTTCAACATCTCCATTCAAGACAAAGCAATAATCTCATGCTAAGGTATAATTGATTTGCTTCTGTTTACACCAGGGGTTCTCAAACTAGGGGTCATGACTTCACGAAGGGGTCATGAGGTTATTACGTGGGAGGGAGGGGGTTGTGAGCTTTCAGCCTCCAACCCAAACCCTGCTTTGCCTCCAGCATTTATAATAACGCTAAATATTTAAAAAGCATTTTTAATTTATAAGAGAGGGTTGCACTCAGAGGCTTGCTGTGTGAAAGGGGTCACAATACAAAAGTCTGAGAACCACTAGACTACACTTTACCCGCATCGCAAGGTACAGGAGTGTGAATAGCAGAGTGCACCAAAATGTTGTGCTCTAACTAACATTAATGTGAACTAGGTATCTTTTAGTTCATGCCAGCAGCATCCACATGGGGCAGTTAGAGTCTAACATTTTGGTGCACTCTGCAATTCATGCTGCTTAGGCCACACTGTGGTGCAATGTAGGCAAGACCTTTGTCTTGACTAGAGTTTTAGGAGGTGTTAATACGATTGCAGTAGTTGACTCCATCTCACCTCACATGGTACTTTTAAACAGTAATCTAGACAAGACCTCAGAAAGATCTATAAAGAGCTCTGGGCTCTATGTAGGTGAAAGGACTATATAGAAGGATATATGCAAAATGATTGTCATTGACCTTATTATTTAATGAGTAGATTTATTTCAGCATTCGTACCTTACTCAGCTTTATATATTCCAGTCCTGTTTCCTGACTAGTTTGCACTAAATGACAGCTATCCCAGATTCAGAAGAATAACATTGCCCAAGTGACCTACTAACTGGCATAATGCCTGATTGTATATTAATATGGCAATATATACAGGAGGGGAACACTGAGTGATTTTAATATCTTTTACAGAAAAGGCAATAAAAACAAAAGATGGTAAAACTGCTTGTGCCATCGAGCTGCATTCGTTCTTGTCCATATAGATTATTAGCATGAGCCTTCTTCCCTTGAAGTCAATCAAAATGGCCGTTGACTTCAGTAGAAGCAGGATCAGGCCCCATATGTCAAATATTAAAGCAATGGTAGCTCTTAGACCACTGAGCCTTATTGGAATGCAATTACTTTAAGTACTGTTGTTACCACGAAAAGGCTGGAATGCAATTATTGAGAGAGCATGTGGTATGCTTTTCATTGATTAGACTGTCCTGTTTGATTAAATTCCTCAGCATTTTTAATTTTCTAGGCCTAATTGTTGCCTTACATCTTTCATGTGATCCTTTGTTGTAAATCATCTGCTTTCAGGTCTAGGATTTATTTTTTTAATGCATTCAAATCCTCTGCAAACATATCCTGTCATTATGTGTTTTATCTGTCTCTGCAGATGGATCTTCGATGGAAAGTTTTCATTGCCTCCAGTGAATGAGTCTGGTATATACCTTTCAGTTTTCAAACAAATACTTGCAAAATGGTATTGATTAAAAGGTCAAAAAATATTACTGCCGCAAGTATATCAACTCAATGTCTGAATCACTCCAGCCAAGCAGTATTGTTATAAACAGGCACAAATCTTTTCAAATCTTTCAATCAGATCAGGATTCAATTTCCCTGACATAGGGCAGGTCTACACTACCTGCTGGATCGGGGGGTAGCGGTTCATCTCTTGGGGGTCGATTTATCGCGTCTTATCTAGACGTGATAAATCAATCCCAGAGTGCCTTCCTTGTTGATTCCAGAACTCCACTGCCATGAGAGGTGGAAGCTGAGTTGACGGGGAGAGCAGCAGTGGTCAACTCGCCATAATGAGGATGCCATGGTAAGTCGATCTAAGATACATTGATTTCAGCTACACTATTCCTGTAGCTGAAGTTGCATATGTTAGGTTGATTTCTCCCCAGCTTCCCACAGTGTAGACCTGGGCTTAGTCCCCAGAGAGAGAGCCATTTGGAATTCCACATCTTGTAAATATATATTATATTACTCTCTTCATTTACATTGATGTAAATCAGGATCAGCTCTGTTGAATACAATGGAATCACACTGGTGTGAGTGAGAGGAGAATTGGGTTTCATAACATTTAAGCCATATTCTGAATTCAGGGACCTAGGTTACAGAAATAGTGCTACAGCAGTGGTAAAGCATTGAAATTCTTAACTTTATTGAAACAAAAAGCTAGGTGAGACTTCTTGCAGAAGGTTTAAATAAAGAGACCATTCCAGGGGATTCATGCAACATCTGAATGGGTTGAGAGCAACAGGACAAAATGAGTGAAAGTAACTCCAGGCCTCGCTGACTTCTTCAACCATAGTCCATAGCACTGGGAACCCACCAGAAGAGGAAGCTCTGGCACTGGAAAGTGTCTGCATCTTTTACTCAACTCTGCGGTGAGTTTCATGTGCAGCCACCAAAGCCCTCAAAAGATCATGGCCAGAGTAGCTATTCAGTGCATCTCCTCAGCAACCTTTGGCTGTGCAGCACCCAGGGAGCCTGAGGCAGGAGTTGAAGCTGCCCTTTTCCAGTGGGAAACCTGAAGAACATTCTCTCAATCTTTGTCTTCACTGTTTCTTCACTGAGATAACTTGCAAGTCAATTATCTTACTGTACAACCCCAGTGGAGACAAGACACCTGTGAGGTTAGCACGATTCTGCCTGCATGTGAATCATCTCACTTAATTTACTTGCAGTAAAACGTCAGCGCCTTGTTTCCATTAGGGTTATATGGTGTGTGTGTATGTGTGTGTGTGTGTTACCTAACGCATATTAGTTATCCCATGGTAAAAACTGCACATTTTAAAGTATTGAAGATAAAGCCTCAGAGTGAATAACCTCTAAATGGCAAAAGAGAGTTGCTTGTCGAGAGAGGTGTAATTTACATCTCTTTGCATCAGTTCCAGTGAATCTGACACTAAGTACTTGGGGCACTTCCATAGGGAATTGTTACCACATTGTCTTGCTTTGCCTTCAAAACAGAGCTTCCTTTGTAATGTAATAGATTAATTTGTCTCTCTTTTTCTTAAGCCAGGCAAACACCGGGCAGCTTGGCACCTGGCTGAGTGTACTGTCTTGTTGAGTGACAGCAGAAGCACATATTTTTACAAGTGATTTCAATATGTTCATGGTGGATTTAAGGAAGCACAGTAGTAAGGAGAATTTGGGCCAAATCCTCGTCCTATTGAAGCTATTAAACTTCTTCAGAGAGACCAGGACTTGGCCCTTGTGAGACAGCAACCGTCTGGCTGGAGGTTTAAATACAGCTGTTTTTACAGGAATTCTGAAAGTGTTACAGTGTTTCCTTATGCTCCTAAAACTTACACCTGTAAGTTTTAGGAGCATAAGGAATGGCTTATTGCTTCAGACCAATGGTATCCTGTGGGAGGGAGTGGATAGGAGGCAGGACCCCCCTCCCACCATGGAGTGTCCTCTTTTTGGAAAGTTCAAATATGGTAACCCTAGTGTGTGTGTGTTCCCCAAGGCCCAGCTCCTTCCCTGTTATAGTCAGATTTAATGTTGCCTATACAACCTTAATTCTATCCTCTTGTGTATCTATCCTGTGCATTGAATGAGGCAAGGGCTCTGTGAGGGGAAAAAACTGAGATCATGTAAATAGAAACTGTGGCTTAATGCATATGAACTAGAGGGTGGAATTAAAGTTGCACAGACAACCTTAAAATGGCACTTCTTAATTTGCTGGTGTATGTGTGTGACTGCTTGATTTTGTTAGCATTTTTATGTAATTACTTGAGGTTTTTCTTTTTAACAGAATTTGGTTTTACATTTTCTTTCTTAATGCAACTGTAATACCCTCTACTACATCATGCATACATCAGCAAGGTCTGAGCCCTGAACCGTCAGCACTGATGTCTACCATTTGAGCTACAGGACGACATTAGCAATCAGCAGGAAAAGGCTGTTATTCGGGGAGAGGAATGGGCTGCTGGGCCAGATGCTGGGTTGGGGGAGGAGGGAGTATCAGGTAGGAGCTCAGCCTTATGTAATTCTCTCTTTCTCCCCCTTTCCCAGGAGCTGGGGGAAGTTCCTATTTCATGTGGTGCCCCCACAGGGGAAAAAGGGCCTCAGGGGTCATGTGCGAAGTTGAGTGGGGTAGCTGAGAGGGGCATTCAACTTTGGCTGCCTTACTCCTAAATTCCCTGCTACAGCTGCTGTAGGGGTTCCCAGTACAGTGTTGGCTGCTGCTGCTGCTTTGGCAGTGATGTGGGCCTGGCCATGGAATATTCGGCTTCTGTTTTCCCAAAAGAAAAGTATCGATTTTAATGCAATGCAACCAGGGGAATAATAACTCAAAAGTCCAAGCAACCATATATTACAAAGCTTTATTTCTGAGTACTTCAGGAAACTTTGTATAATGTAGCCCTGGATCTTATATGTGTCCAGTAAAGCTGACATCAAGAGGGGAAACATGAGGATTAATGAAAGTGCGAAAGTGTATTAATAGAACCAGGATCAAGGCCAAATGGAAATAAGTATTGTGATGTAAAGCAATGGATAATGCACAATGGAAATTGTGGCTTTTTTGTGGTTTTATACTAAAGTTTGAGGTAATCAGTGAAAGTCTGCGGAAGTCACAGTTACCCTGTGGAATTCTGTTGGAAGTTGTTTAATGGAAATTCCAGTCACTTCTTATAGCTTTTACAGCAAACTGCCTAGACTGAGAACATGGGCATTAAAATATTTTACTCTTAAAATGTTCTACTTCTACAATAGGCCCCTTCATACTACATTAGTCATCTACCACTTTGAAACAATAAGGTACAATTAGAAAAAGTCATTAGCAGTAACTGGGAGGGACATGCATGCAGAAATCCAGCATCCTTCCTACAGTGTTAATCTACAGAAAAAACATGAATTTCTTTGAGGATACTGTTGTCTGATATACTCTTGTAAAATGTGATCTATATTACATGTATCACATCTCTTTTCTAATCAGATTTCTGAAGGATGGTAAATACAACTATGAAGACATCCACAATTTATAACTTGTTTGAAAAATCATCTACATTTCAAAGGGTTATAAATGTTCTGCTTTTATGGGACTGTTGTAGTCAGTAGTGCTTGTCTCTGCAAAGTGTTCTTTAAAACTTCTTGGGAAGTTGGGGTGGGAAAGGGAGTCCATTTGATAAAATTTTACATTATCAGTTCAGTTAAAATTTGTGACACAAAAACACTGACAAAATTTGTTTCATAAACCCAGTGCCACACAATGAGTTAGTGGCAAAGCCAGGAACAAAGAGTTCAGGTGTGCCAATTCCTTGCCCTTTGGAAAACCCTCTCTTATGCACTGTCATTTCCAAGGGCAAACTGTCAGAAAGTGTGAATCATGTAAAGGTGAAAAATGCTAATGTTTTTAAAAAATCCCTAACTTTAAAAATGTATAAAATAACCACATTTAAAGCAAAAATTAACAAATGCAGAGCAAAATTTTGGGAGTTATTCAGTTGTTCAAAAAACACAAGAAAAACTTGATTTTAAC
Organism: Dermatemys mawii; assembly: GCA_007922305.1. Classification (NCBI taxonomy): domain Eukaryota; kingdom Metazoa; phylum Chordata; order Testudines; family Dermatemydidae; genus Dermatemys; species Dermatemys mawii. Next base: position 17,562,083 of record ML677362.1, read on the forward strand.
CTTCTAGCCCTGAAACAGTGCTATAGAGTCCAAAGTAAAGTAATTATGGGGAAATAGTTTTATATTTCCCTCATTTTTTATGGTGCTCCAGTTCACTCTCTCATGATTAGAGCTGGGCAGGAAAAGGTTTTCCCATCCTGTGAAAATTTTCAAGATTTCAGAAAAACTTCCCAATCTGCATGAGGATGAACCTGAGACCTTTCAACAATTTTGACACAAAAAAATGTAGAGAAAGTAACACTCCAGAATAGTTAAGATTATCAACCTGGGTCTCCCACATCCCATATGAGTGCCTTAACCACTGGATTATTGGCCATTGTTGGTTAGTTTTCTGGTTTTGACCAGAAATCACATCTTGGCCCTGAGAAACCTTCCTAGTCAAAGCTTTGTCAAAACCGACCCTTTCCCGGGAAAAAATTCAGTTTGATTAAGCAGTATTTTCCAACAATGCAGCTTTGTAGTTGTCTACTAATTTCTCTGGATTTTATTAACTGATTATTTTGGCTGTACAGGATGTATTCTTTGTATTTTTATGGCTAAAAAAAGAAAGATTTAGTTTCTCATGTGTTTTTCTTTTGTCAGGTGCAGTGTATGGATTAGTTATTATGAATTAATCCTCTCAAGAGCATGTTCATAATTCTCATTTAATTGTCTTTCATTTCAGAAACTAACTAAAACCAGAATGGAATAAAATCAAAGCACTGAGCCATTTTCAAGAAGTCAACCTTAAAAAAAAGAAAAAAGCTAGGGGGCAACATTTTAGGACCATCAAAGAGAATTCATGTAAATAATAAAAAACAAAACTAAAATGTGGAATTAAATTAAAGGGATAGGAAATTAAATTTGTGAATCTATTTTGAAATCTAGGTTTTATGTGTACAAATGTGCACTGATTTGGCTCTTTCACACAAAGTTCTAGATGAACGTGCCAAAACCACAAAATACTGGTGAATGAGATGGGATTCGTTCTCTCTTCTAACCTACTGATTATTGTGTGATCGGAAGCAGGTAGGTAGTGCCCATTGTGGGCATCATAGAAAATACTTGAGACACACGATAAAAATGCTTATCTTACTAGATTTCTCCTTCAGTGATTAAAACCATACCTTAATGGCAGACATCTGTTGGCCATCTCATGTGGTTTCTTATCGTCTTGGTATGTGAGAAAATACTGCAGGCTGTACTTCTCAGCTTTGCTAGCCCCTGGTGCACTGAGGACGAACCGGAAATTAAGCACATGCTCAGTGGTGGAGTTACAATAACATGGAGGTTTGGCATAATCTGTTGAAATGGAACAGCATCATTGCGCACACTCTGCCGCCTGGAAGGAAAAAGGAGGGGAACTGTCTGAGATCTTTCTTCCTGCATCATTTGATTGACTAAAAGGCAAATTTGACAGCAGAGAAGGTTTGGCGAACATGCTATGTGATAAGCAGCGTATTTGAAAACTAGATATCATTCCAGCCAGTTTTCTTCCTGTTTTATAGAGAGACTTCTTGAAGAAACTAGAAACAAGCCTGTTTCATAGAGAGATCAGCATGTAACAAGCACTGTTAGCGGTTGCTTTTATTAATTGTACATGGGAAAATTATGTTTTTTCCCTACAGTAAATGTCTTCCATTCATGGCTGTTTAAATCAAGCCCCCTTTCTGTTACTGTGAATGGTTACTGCTCTGTAAACACAAGTGACAAATTTTTCTAAAGGGAATTGCTTTAAAATCAAAATAGCAGAATAGTACCTTGGGCTCCCGGAGCGGCCAACACGTACCAAAGCTTTTCTGTGCACATTTGAAAAGCAAAACAGCTTGGTTGTTATACCTGATGGTGGGTTTCAGGCAGTACTAAAACCAGCTCATGCTTTGCAAGTAAACATGCCAATGACTTCCATTAAAAATTCACCAAAGACATACTTATTCACATAGCATACAGTTAACCTGTGGAGCTGAGCACTACAACATATCACTGAGGGATAGTGTCTTTGCAAGATTTAATAAAGGGTTGGACATTTATGTGGGCAACAAGTACATCCAATATTATAATAGTAAGATTTATACTCATGCCTCAGGGCATAAAACAACCTCTGGCGCTTGAGGGCTAGGAAGAAACTTCCCCTCAGAGCAAGTTTTTCCATAATTGCTCATTGCTTGGTTAATTTCACCTACATCCAACACAGCTGATAATTGCTCTTGTGGGACAAAGGATACTGAAATAGATGGACCACTAGTCTGATCCAACATGGCAGTTGCTTTGTTCTTTCCTATTTACCATAGGTCCCACTGATTGGTATCAGAGCTACTACCGTTCCATATGTGCTTACAATATGAAATAACTGTGGTATCTTCAGGACCACTGTATAGGAATTGTGGTGAGTATTTATTGAATTCTCCTTGGTAACCACTGTAAATAATTTATTAAATATATAGAAACTTTATTCACACAGAGTTAAGTCTGTCCAGAGGTGCCTTGTGCCCTTCCATAATATGGAGTGTGGCTAAAATTAAGCCTCTGGAAACCAAGAAATGAAGAATTAAGGCACACACTATCCCTGCAAAGCAACCTTTACTCTGCCCACTCCCTCTTCCCCCCCTCCTCTGCCTTGCCCCGCAGCTGGCAATAGACACTGAGAATAGCTCAAACTGCCAAGGGAAGTGGTAACTTTCCACCTCTTGATATCTTTAGATCAAGACTGGCTGCTTTACTGGAAAATAGTTTAATCAATCACAAGTTATTAGGTTCAGTACAGAAACTGAACGAAAATCTCTGGCCTGTTTTACATAGGAGGTCAGATTAGATGATATAATGGTCCCTCCTGACCTTTAAAATGGATGAATCTACAATAAGCAGACAGGAGGGAGGACTAAGAGAACGTGGCAAATTGTTTATGTTGTGTTCCACAGATTTGAATTCCAGCATTTATCTGGATGCACTCCAGCTGCATCCATTTTTATGTGTAGCTGTATTGAATGGTGGCAGGATTAGTTGGAGCAGTTTGGCAGAGTTTTGACTATGATATAAAGAGAAAGGTGCATATACTGCTTGAACCATCAAATGTGCCTCATTTCAGTACTGAATAGGTTGTGTCAATAGAGATACATAGGGTGTCTTCTCGGTATCTGGTATAATGCTGGCGGGGGGGGGGGTGGAGATTTTGGTGAAAAATATTTATTTGACAACACAGAAGTGTTCATGGGTTATGTTGGTTTTGCTTAATTGTTAATGTTGGGAATTTTTTTCCCAAGCATGTCAGCGTTTTAGTTAGACGTTTTCAAAATGAAATATTTTGATACTTTGGTTTGAAATGACTTTTTGTTTTGAATTTTTTTTTAAATGTTCAGAATTAAAACAAAATGTCTTACATTTAGATTAAACATTTTGCTTGATCCCGAACAATTTTTTTTGATTGGCTGAACCTTCAAAAACATTTCATTTTCAGGTTGATCCAAAACTATATCTTTCCCCTGAATTTTCAGAATTGGCAGTGAACTAAAGAAATCCATTATTCACACCGCTTTAATCTGGTGGTATACATGACAGTGGCTTCCAGAGCTTAGTGAGTGAATGAAAGCAATGTCTCAGAAAGAATCCTCAGTGCAGGGACGAAAGGGTGGGAACATTTAGCAAGTCTAAGTGGTTTGTGTGGAGGAGGCTCAGGACTCCGATCTAACACTGGAGCAACTCCATTGAAGTCAGTGGTGTTCTGTGTGGGAAAAGTGGTCCACCCATGTAGAAAAAATTACATCACTGTATTCTTATTATATAAGTAGCCCCACTGATTTCAAAGGAAATACACATTATGAATAAGGATGACAGAATGAGGCCCTTAATGTAGACTTGCAAATTACTATTAATTTTCATTACAGAACTTTAAGGTTCTCACTTCTTTACCTCTTTGTCTCCTGAGAGGAAAAATATCTTTGTGCTTCTTTTTGATATGTGTGGGTGTGCCTCCTGACCTTTAGTATCACAGACCTCTTTGCCTTTCAGTGAACCAGTTCCACAGGGAGATTGCTACTTCAGAGTATTCGAGTTGGCTTAAATTCCAGGCAGTACTATTTAATATGCATCAGCTAAAGATGTTTAATTTGTAATAGATGCAAAAAACCAAAATGGCTTTCACTTCTGTTTGTCTTTACTGAATCTGTCTTTACTGGTCCAGGAGGTGAAGGGAGAGTAGAAAATGAAAAGTTATTAAGTATTACTACACTATTCATATTATAAAAAGTAAATGCTTTTGCAGTTTTCTTTACAGAAGTATCTTTATTCATCTGACAAGCCTTTAATAACTAATTTTAGTTGTCTGGTTGCCAAGATAGGTTTCCTACAGGCAGACTTAAATGATTTTGTCCTCTTTGCCTACATGACTTCAAATGGTCCCAAAATAGCAAACATTTAATTTCCCCCAAGATGCTGAAATTTTCTGGAGTGTTGTAGTAACATAAAAGAACAAGCCTATTAGGAAAATAAATAAATAAATTGATTAATCATTCATCATATGAGATGGGTAGTATAAGAGCACTCTTTGTGTTCCCATGCTGGTTAAGATCTGTTTTCTGGTACTGGATGCAGGCTGCAGATCAGTCAATATGGCCTTTTTACAGATTTTGATACCACCCTGTGGATCAGAAAATCTTTAAACTTCATATCCAATTGGTCATCAGAATCCAAACCCTTTCTTTCTGAAAATTTACTTGTAAGTGTTGTTTCTTATTGTATAAATCTATAGCTCACACAAGGCATGGAATACATATAATTGACAAGTGATCTAGCAGTCATTTTTTGATGTCCATCATCTTCCCTTCAGTTTAGCTAAAACCACACTATTAAAGCAGTCAGGAGCTAGGTTTGCATTCCGCTATGTATGAGATTCATATTAGACTTCATCTGATCCTTTCTTGGTGAAATAACATAAGAAATAATTTTGAAGTTACTAGAGACAGGCTCAGTCTTTGGGGTGTCTGGACGGCTAATACCCAATAAGGATCTATCATCTTGATTTTGGATCCAATGAGATTCAAAGGTGTAAAAAGTGAACTGCCCTTCTGGTGTTTGGGGGTGAAAAATGTGATTAACCCCAAGCACTTGTCCTCCCACTCTAGTCCCCACACTTACTGTTGCTGTCGTCTAGGAGGAGACTTCACATCCCCTTCCTTCTGGACTCCTTCGGGGACACAGCTGGACATTTCCCAGTCAAACCACCCTGTGAAGAGTCAGACAATCCTGTCCTAGAATACACAAGTCCTAGAATCTAGGGAACTGTAGAGGCTTCAGGGATTTATAATTTAAAAAGGGAATGGGGGTAGGTTGTGTGCATGATGGGGATGGAGGGGAGAGAAGATGTCAGATGCTGATGTCCTCATGAAGAGTCCAAAAGGTAGAATGAAGGTAATTCAGAGAGCAACAGCTAATGGGACCCCCAAATATAGGGATAGTGCTAGAAGAGAGACCAGGAGGAGGAAGGAGATGGCAGATAGAATTTGAGCTGTTCTTGTGAGTGTTCTGCCATCTTGGTACCAATGACAGATCTCAATTGTGATCGTAGCAGCCTTCAGGAGTAGTATTTTCTAAGAGCCATAGTGATTTAGGAGAAGAAATCCCATTGACTTTCAGTGGCATTTGTGTCCTATGGAAAACTCCAGCCCACTCCTAAATTCTTACTTAGCAGTATCTGGATGCAGACTCTGTTGGGTCATCCCATCTCATAACAACCCTGAGACTGGTCTAAATTGTCCTTAAGCTGAGCCAGCAGCCTGAAGATCAGGAGTTTCAAAGGTGGTTTATAGCTACTGAGATTCCTGCCATTGATCTGGTCCTGAGGAGGTAAGATTATACCTCAGAGATTCCATATTTAATTCAAATCTTGACCTGGAAAAGATTCAGTTGAAAGTCATCATTTTCACATAACCAGTGTCAGTATCAACAAAACTGTATGGAATGTATAAGTGTCTTGTTGTAATAATACAACATGTTTATTATGGGGACAATTTGCAGGGGAATTGCAGATATCAGTCTTTCAAGAGGAAAAGAGATTAAAACTTCCTTACTAGATGTGATCATTTTCTCTCGTTAGATCTGCTTTCATTCAACGTGAGTTTAATGCTGGTGAAAGGTGTTAGAATGACAACTCTAAATAGTGGATTGAAGTTCCATAGCTAGCCACTGATTCTGCTAATCTACACGATAGTGTAATGTAGGCTTCTTCACACTGTCCTGACTCTGTGCCTGACTCTGAAGGGAGTTTTCATCTAGGCTCAATTCTGTCTTTGTTTTTGCAGGTGCAGTCTTGCTTCCAGAGTTCACTGGAGCATATTGTGTGTACAAATTCGTAGATTCTTAGATTATAAATCCAGAAGGGGCCATTGCGATCATTTAGTCTGACCTCCTGGATAACATAGGCTATAGGACTTCCTTGAATTAATTCTTGTTTGAACTAGAGAATATTTTCAAGAAAAAACATCTAATTTTGATTTAAAAATTTCCAGTGGTTAAGAATCCACCCAACCTTTGATATAATGTTCTAATGGTTAATTACCCTCACTGTTAAAAACATGCAATTTATAACCAGTCTGAATTTGTCTAGTTTCTGCTTCCAGACATCAGATGTTGTTATAGCCTTGTCTGTGAATTTGAAGAGCCCTATATTATCAAATTTCTGTTCCTTCCATGGGTACTTATAGACTGTGATCAAGAGACCCCTTAACTTTCTTACTGTTAACTTAAACAGACTGAGTGCTGTGTCTTTCACTGCAAGGCATGTTTCGCAATCCTTTAATCATTCTCTCTAGTAGCTAGGGCCAACATTCTCAAAAATACCTTGGATTCATCCATTTTTGAGCACCTTTTTGTCTCCTAAATGTAATGGTTCTGTGGTTTTGCTTTTCTTCCTTGAAACAGCTTTGATTTACTGGTAGTATTGAATTTTTAAGTCTGTATCCTTTACAAATCTTGACTTGATATAAAAAAAATTCAGCACATCTTTTACCAAAACACACTGCTGGAAATGTATTTATGTGGAAGCTCTTTAATGTCTATATGTAGAATGGGTATAGTGTCTTTTGAAGCTTAGTTTTTTATGGTTAACTTTGAGGGGTAGTGTGTATACAGACATTTGATACCAGTCCCACAGTAGATGACTTAACTTCCTTACTTGATTTTTTTTCTCTTTGTGATTGACTATTAGTTTGTCAGTAGTTCCCTATAAACATTTATTTATCAGTTTCAAACTTTTAATACATTTCTTGGAGTCAGGAATATATATATATAGCTTGAACTGTTACTGAGATAGTAATCAGATATAGAGAGACTGAGCAGAGTGCTATCTGTTAGGTGTGTAGTGCACTCCATTTCCATTAAAGGCACCTTGCAGGAGGTACTCAGCTCCTCCAAGTATCAGGCCCTTACAGTGAAATTTGCTCCTGTGAAAGATCTACATACTCAAGTCCAATTTAAACTCTATTTTGTGGATTTAAGTTGCAAATAGACCTTGTGCAAGCACTCTCCAAAGGAGTGCATTTCATCCTTAGTGAAGAGCAAGGCTGCACGTAGTTCAAGGCTGGAAAATTTCTGCCACAAGATCAGTGATTTTACAGTAGGGAAACTTTAAAATATTGCAGTTGAAACAGCCTCTAATTCATATCGTAACTTTGCTGAAGTAAAACTACAAAATGTAACCTATTTGCTGCAAATCCATTTAATTAAATTGCTAATTTAAAGGCAGAGCAATAGTTTCTTAATGTAATTAAACCTTTTGGAAAGTTTTTAATAAATAGTGTCTTATTTTACAGTGCACTGATTCACACCCTATGAAATGTATCTCCATTTCATTAGACTTCATATGGAGTCAGACCTCTGCCAAAATGCCGCACTGAAATGTATTTGGTTGTTATGGAGCCATCAACATTACATCATTTACTCACGACCTCATATGTGACACAGATGTCTGCATTTAACCTTTAAAGTTGGGATAAGTGACCCCATTCCTAATCAAATGTTAAATTATAAAATGGGCGTTACTCTTAAAAAGCCTCCTTGCCCAAGAAACAATTCTGAGTTTTCCTATGACAACTGCTGAAACTCACTATGAGTCTGCCCTGAGATTGCCCCTCACATTGTGAACTATTCCAGATAGTGTGACAATAACCAATGTTGGATGGAGAACCACAAAATTTGCATAATGACAGATCTTCTGTCTTTACCCCGACCCATCTTCTAGCCTACTTTTGACCCATTTAATGAGCCCATCAAGTGCTGCTGTGCCTGGAACCACATGGAATAGGGCTCCAGACCACTGAATGTGGTCAGGGGTAGGATTTTCCCCCTAGGAAACAGTTGAAGAATTGGAATACCAGTATAAGCTCGACCTCCTTCAAGAGCAACTTTCAACTCAGACTGGCTTGACATAGCTTCCAAGGGCTTGCTCAGAGGAAGGTTCCCTTTTCATCCTCTGCTTAAGCTACTGACTGTGCTTCCATTCTGAGTCTTAGGTAAAGCATGATTCACTGAGTCGGGCCCTCATCTGGGGGATTCTGCTAACTGGGAAAGTCTCCCTATTGTCTGGTCGCCAGTTGGCGAACACAACAATTAATGACAGGATCAGCTTTCGTGACTAGCTTCCAGAAGGTAGGGTGACCAGATAGTATGTGTGAAAAATAGGGACGGGGGATGGGGGGGGAGAGGCGGGGTAACTGGCACCTATACAAGAAAAAGCCTAAAATATCAGGATTGTCCCTATAAAACTGAGACATCTGCTCACCCTACCAGAAATGGAGGGAAATATATAAGACATAAAGACAACCGTTAGCTGGAACAAGGTTATTAAAGCTCTCTTTTAGCTTGACCACAGGAAAAACCCCTTTGGGGGTCACCCTAATTTGAGTGTCAGCTAGGCCAGCATGCAAGATACACATACACTAAAGACTGCAATTTGTTGTGTGTTGTGGTGTTGTTCTAGTGTCTGGCCTCCAAATGCAGAGACAATACTGTCCTCCAGCTCCTAATACAGGGCTGGTTTTCTTTTTAGATCCCAACGCACAGTTATTTCAAAAGATTTTTGTATAGCTCAAGAGGTAATGGACTGACATCCTACTGCAAGATCTGAGCTCAGATGTGACCAGGAGAATACTACACTAAGGACCCAATCAGTAAGGTCCTTAAGCATGTACCCAGCTTGGAGTCTGATGCAGAGCCCTTGGAGCATGGCTGGTGTGTGAACCGCTAGCTGTGGAGACTAGCCCCCAGGCCTGCCCCTTGCACCCAGGCCTGCCCCTTCTGCCCTCCACCAGAGCCCACAACAACCCCTCACCTTCAGCCACCAGCCCCTTCCCCAAGCTAGCCGCTTCCAGCCCCAGAGCACTGGGAGGGTGGGCAGAACTCAGCTGCAGGCCTGGAGCACCAGATGGGTGGGTGGCATGGTCCCAGTCTGAGCCACATGCAGAGCAGGAAGCAGTGGCGGATCTGGGGGTGAAGCATGGGTGGGATCACACCTGGCTGTTTGGGGAGACACAGCCTCCCCAAGCCTATGGTATCTGCTGCACATGCCATGGAAGTCAGTGGAAAGACTTCTTTTAGGCTTTGGATCAGGTTTTTTAAGTATATGAATAGTCCATAGAAGTCAATGGGATTATTCACATGGCTATAATTAGTCATGTGTTTAAGTATTTTGCTGAATCAGGGTCTATTAGCCCAGTCCTGATCCCAATGAAATCAACAGTACTGGGGTATCTTTTTTGTTGTCTGTGTAGGGGAATGTTTAAAAAAACCTGAACAAAAAATGACACTTTTCAAGAATCCCTTATGTTTACTCACACCCGTTTCAATAGGGCCAGTTCCAATATCCATAGGAATCAATGATGATACTCCTGTTGACTTCATTGGGCACCAGATCAGGCCCTGAAACGATTCTAATATCTGAGACTACACCTAAGACTAAGGTATACTAATGTTCAGAGTAAAGTCAATTTTTCCTTTGAAAACATATTACCACTGGAGTGAAGTATCAGATAAAATATATTTTCTTGACCAAAGCATATGTTGCTTAGCTAATTAAGAATAACTTTTTAAAATAAAATTATACTTTGGACTATTGTTTGCTACTTGGTGTTTTTCTGACACTATTGTCAATATTAATCAAGAATGAGTTTGAGTGAGGCTAGAGGAATTCTTAGAGGGTTGGGGTTTTAGTTTATTGCACAGCTAACCAAAATGTTTCGGTTTCATTAATTACTCTAAATGGCTAAACCTATAGTGGGGTTAAAGTCTTTAAAATGATCTGATTTGCAGCTCTAGCCTACTTCACTTTGTAGGTAATATAAGTGATCCTGTGTCATGAGAAAATGTATACAACGCAGATAAATTCATAAGTATTTAACCTTTAAGCAATCCTAATATTTTCACTTCACAGAGTCTTCGTAAATGCCAGCAACCTTGGCCCTTCCACTCCCATTCATCACAATTACTGGTAGAGCTGTCTGATGCAATGCATAAAGCATTGCATGTTGACATCCAGTATTTTATCATTAATAAAAAAATAAGAAACGTTCCAAGTATTTATGGTGGTTTGATATTATCCAGTGCAGTGCCCAGGAGGAAAAAGAGACAGTTTTGATTTACACTAGTTCTAGCAGATACTGTTAATTAGTGTTCACTGTTAGTGGAAAGTAGGAATGGTATATTTTCCAAGTAATGTGCTTGATTATTGACACAGGTGTGACTTTTAATGATTTTTAATTTTTGCACAGTATAAAAGTAGATTGTGTGGGTTGCATTTAAAACAAGAATGTTGTGAATCAGAATCAGAAGAAATCCCATACTTGAAGAATGAGAGTTTTGGATTAAATCCTTCCTCAGACAAAATCTTTATTGACTTCAGTGAGAGTTTTGCAATATTAAGGGCGACAAGACCAGCCTCATGTGAACATCTACACAGAACCAACTGCTTTTCTTAAATCCCAGTCTCTGCTGGTGTAACTTCATTGTATATCTATGTCAGCAGAGAGTATGACCCCAAGCATCGCTTATTGTCATTTTAATTCAAAAACCCAAAACACTACGGCAATGTACAGAAATACCAACAGCATTCATAAAAAGAGAATTTGGTCACTCTGGGTGGCTGCATGGTTCAGTGTATGGGCACTAGATAGTGGCTCAAGGAAGCCAGGTGATAATCATGGCTCTGTCGATGACTCAGCGGTTGACTATATAGGATAAGACACTTTACCACTCAGTACGTCTGTTTGCTCTTCACCCTTTGTCGGTCTTGTCTATTATGATTCTAAGAATTTTTGGACAGATACTCTTTTACTATGTGTTTGTATAGTACCTAGCACAGTGGAGACTGATCTTGATTGGGACCTCCACCTTTTACAATAAGACAAAATAATAATAATAAAAATGGGAGGGCCTTGTTCTGGCCCTTTGCACAAGGATGAATTTTACTTTGCATGCATCCATAACTGCTACGTATTGAAAGCTGTGTTAAAATTACAAGCTATTCCTTTAAGTTTGTAGGGGGTTTCCTAGTCCTGCTTGCAGGCTAGGGGGCTCTGTAGTGAAGCGTGTAATGTAGGCCTTGAGTATCAGTCTGCAAAGAGCCTGCCAACTTGTGCTTCTCTGCCTTAGGTAGGGTGACCAGACAGCAAGTGTGAAAAATCGGGATGGGAGTGGGAGGTAATAGGAGCCTATATAAGAAAAAGACTCAAAAATCGGGACTATTCCAATAACATTTGGACATCTGGTCACCCTAGCCTTAGGGAGCAGCCTTCATTGTGCCTTTCAGTTTTTGGTTCTTGATTTTAAGACATAAAGTAGTATTTTGCTGCAACCTTCCAAGAGAATATTTTATATTTTTACCTAATTTCTCTATTTGTATGCTGTGAAATTAACAATAATGGGGAAATTGCAAGGAATCATATAAAGCTGCAATTGGAATGTATAATACAATTGACTTCTGTCTGGCCTCAGATCTATAAAGTTCTCACAGAACTTCTCTCATAACTGAACTGACATTTTTTCAAAAACGAAGCATAACAAAGAATTACGATTTTTTTAAGGCAAAGATACAAAGAAATTGTAACATTAAAGATTCATTTGTTTTTTATCCCCCTCTTCCTTTAAGTAACTTCTACCATCTTGGATACAAGAGCTTTCTTTATATGTACTTTCTCTCTCTGACTCATACATTTGTCTTAGGGTAGTTTTTATGGGTCTTAATAATTTATTACCAAGACTTATACTTTTAATGGAAATCATGAAGAAATGGCAAGGGAAACATGATCTAGGATTTTTTTCTTCCTTCCAGTGACATGTTTCACTGTTATTTAGATTGCCATTTTGCCAAGCAAAACACAATGATTACAACTGAGCAGTGAGATATGTATAAGAAGAATTAATATGATAGTTCTTTGCCCCTCAGCACAGAAGACAAGTGATATTTCATTTTTATTGGAAGGCCGCTGCTGCTTACATGTACAGGGTACACTCTTTCTGTGTTTGTCTGCAGCTGTGTGGTGGTGGTAATTACATAGGCATGCCACTGGAAGGATTTCAGGCATTCTGGCTGGGTTGGTTCACTTCCTTTCTGCTGCTATCTTGCCTCTGTTAGCAGCAGATCCCAGCTTCTGGGGTGCACAGAAAAATCACAACACTCAAGCACTGAAAATATGGACAATTATTGTAGCCTTATCACAAAAGGGCTGTTGAGAGGTGTAAATTGACTTCAGTGCTGCTACCTTAATATATGCCAGCTGGGACTCTTGTCCTAAATGTGAAAACGGTCCAATTTTTTGAAGACATTGAATATCCTTAGATCCCATTAACATGTTGATGCATACATATCCCACTGTGTGTATTTTAATGAGGATAGGAATTTTTAAATAACAATTCTGGAGCTTTATTTCAGTCCCGGAGTAAACTGGAACAAAAAGTCTGGATTTCCCCTATCACCAGCTAGTTCTGCAGTCCCTCTTAAAAGGGACTCCATACAGAGCTTTAGTAACAATCAGTGGATTTTAATCTGACATGGGGTGGGATGATGCAGTCCCCTCTATCTATAGATCTCAGACATGCCATCCAGCCATCTCTTTCATGTAGTAAGATGTTTTCCAGGATATCACACACTACATAGTTCCATGACACTACTCAATTTTCTATAAGGCTCAGAGACTTTTAAGGTCAGGAGGGACCATTACGATCATCTAGTCTGACCACTGCACAACACAGGCCACAATCTCACCCACAAATTTCTGCCTCAGATCCCTAAATGGCCCCCTCAGGGATGGAGCTCACAAACCTGGGTTTAGCAAGCCAATGCTCAAACCACTGAGCTATCCCTTGTTTTTGCTTTTGCAGCGTATCTTCTGAATGGACCCTTTTTGTGTTGTCCATAGGCATCATACAGTGCTTAGCTTGTAATGAAAGAGGTGCTGGGGCTGAAACAATTTTTTTGCATTCATAACTGTTGCACCAAGCCCAGAGGTGTTGGGATATGAAATGCCAAGCCTGGAGGTGCCAGGGATGAGCCCTGGCAGAAATTAAGCATTGGCATCATGCCAAAGAGGAGGCTCTGACTTACACGCACTTGGTCTTTTGAGGTGGTGTATGTTACTAAACTAATGGGACTTCCTTCACTTCTCTCCCTGACTCCATGGAGATGTGTCCCCCATAATGAATAGCTGGCATTCCTAATTGTAGTTCTCAGTACTTTAGGGCATCAGCATTGCTAACATTCTGGGATTAGGGCAGAACTCCCCACACAGCATTTTGTTGCATGACTGTCCATTGTGGGAGTTTTCACCTGCCACTTACACATTTGTTACTAGTCAGGTCCTGGATGTGGTACTCGGACTAGATGGACCATTGATCAGTCCTAGATTCCTGGTGCTGTCCAGTGCTCACTTCCAGTTTTTCATTGCACATCATACCCACACTTTTTCTTACCACTAATGAAGCTATTATTTACCTTTGCACAGTGTTGTGCTATTTCTCTGTAAACATAGAAGGGGAAAGTATTGCTACCAGTGTTTGCTAGACTTGGAGAGTAGTTAGACTGATTGAGTGGATATACAGGAGAGGAGTGGAGTGGAAAGAAGCAGCCCTCCATATCCACATATGGATTTGGCGTGGAATACCAGGGGATTTGTTTGGTGGCTGTGACCTGCGTCCCTTCCATTACACTGGACTGCCCCTTCCCCATGCTTTCTGCTACAGGAGTAGTTCCTCTAAATTCATGCCATCCCTTGTGTAAAATAATTGCACAGATTCTGCTGCCAAGCCCCTCAGTGATCACAAGGCGTGGGGCAGGATTTGACCCGTTCACCCGCCTGTCTTTGGGAATTGAGTGGGAGTGTTGCCTGAGTAAAGGTGGCGGCATTTGACCCTAAAATCCCACGTCTTATCTCCTGTATGTATCTCCTAAGCACTGCAGATGGTATCTATTCTCCTTCAGTCTCTGCCTCCCATTCCTCTCCCCCCCTCCACCACTCTGTACAGAGGCAGCTGTACTTATACAGGCATGGAAATTGTTTATCTTGGGAGAATGAGTGTTATCTATGCTGTTTGGGGCTTTTTATCTTAAGTCCTCTGTGTCTCCTTTCTCTGAACATCTTGACTCATTTCCTTGAGTCGTGCTGCTTAATGGCTGAGTTTTAATAGAGCCTCTAATTTGACGCAGAGGCTTTTCCCACTTCAGTCTCTATCACTCCCAGTATGAATTCCTTTTGGGTGTGGAACTGTTGTCATGTCTCCATTTTAATGTAGGAGGTAAGACTGCTGAAGCTGGTCCTTGGATATTTGTAAGAGAGAGTCAGACAGTGCTTTGTACTCAGAAAGTGCATGCAGGGGCCAGAGTCAGTGACTCCAAACTGGGGAAGAGAGAGGCCAGTGTGGAGGATATGGTGAAGGTGAGCTATGGAGATGCCAGGGTCCATATGGTCGGTATAGACTCCCTGGAAGGTCCATGAATTGTGTGGTATTCCTGGTTGTACTCCTTTCTCCACCACACTGGAGCAAATTACCCTGGAGGGGGAGATAATATGAATCTACAGGATTTATGGAGAATGTTTAATATTCAAAATGCTTTATAAACATTATCTCATAAAATGTGCCTTTAACTCTGTGAGTTTTAACTTGTGCAATATGGGGTGCAGGTCACCCGCCTGCAGCTTTATCCCTGGGAAGGCAGCGTGTGGTCCCTGGTTTGTCACCCATCAGGGGGAAAATGCTATTTTCAAGATTTTAGGGTTGGGTAGTGGAGCATGAACAGTGTATACAGGAAACCCTATAAAATTGCTGAACAGTGTCTCTGAAAAATGCAGCAACCTTGATGTGCAAAATCTGTCAAGGAGATTTATTCTGTGAACATTGCACATTCCTGTGGACCCACCACAAGAGAGCAGACAAAGCAGAAGTATGTTGGCTCGGGATACATTAGAAATACAATTCTGTAAAATAAATAAATTTTAAAAAAATCAGATTTTGCCAAATGGAAAAGGAAAGAATTGGTAATAAAACAAAAAGTGCTCCCAAGTTTCTAAGACAGGGGTTAAATGCTATAGCGTAAAAAGTAAAGACAGTGTCCCATTCAAAGAGACAGTTGTGGGGAGCCTCACTGGCCATTCATGTGTCTGCGCAAGGGTGGTTTACCACTCAGACATCTGGGGCAATATTACACTCCGAAAAATGAAACCAAAGTAAAATAAAATCTCCTTCATTCCCATTCCATAAACTATTCACAGCTGTTCCTTTACTGCCTTCTCATGTTGGAAGAACCTGCATAGGGAGAGGAAACTGCATGAGTTAAAATTCAGCTTCCTCCTCTTTCTGTCATCAGTGGACTGGAGGGGGGTGGCTTGCACACACGTGGAGGAATCCAAGGAGCCCCATGCTTAACCTGTGGATTTGCAGGAAGCAAGGGACACCCATGCAGACAGATCTTGTATCTGCTCTACTGCTTGGCCCTACAGCAGGTGTCACACGGGTTCCGCAGTGCAGGGAAGAATGATGTGTTTCTCAGGGGGTTTGAGATATGGGAAGAATCTAGAAGAGTCCATTTTGTCTTTCCTGCTGTGGATCCTCCCATCTCTCTCCAACTCTAGGGAGGTCCAGCCTTTTGGATCTCCCTATAAAAGGATTTTTGCAGGGCCGGGGGAAAGAAGATCAAATCACAGAAGCAGAATCCCTTACACGTGCACACTTTTCCTCCACAGGTACAGGGCCACCTAAAAATCAATGAGACTAAGGGCCTCAGGGTGCATCCATCTTCAGAAGTATGAAAGGTTAGCAGTTCCAGTATTGTCAAGCACAGACATTCAAAAATCAAATCATGAGATTAAAAAAAGTGGGAGGTAGTTTTTTGTTTGTCTTCTGGTTTCTGAGTCACTAGCGTTCACTAGGGTCACGTTTTCTAGTTTTTCTCCGCAACCATAATGCTAGAAACTTCCTTTTCTTAAAAGCCAAAATCTGAGATTCTCAGTTAATCACATGCCTCCAGGAGCTGAGGATTTAGGTAAACCATCAAATATTGTGAGACACTCAATAAAATCACAAGAGTTGGCAACACTGCTTTATCCTAGGCTCTGTAGTACATATCTCAATAGGGGTCTCTAATGCAGCAATAGTAGAATTGCAGACAGGAGACTCCATTATGTCAGTGAACAGCCCAGGAGCCCCAGCAGATGGGCATTATAGCAGGTATCTTTAATGACTGAACATTCAGCTGAGGAGGCTTGTAATTCCTCACCTGCCATTTTGACTTGTGTATGTGAGATTGTGCCTGACTTGCCCAGCAAACACCACTGTGCCTGCACAAATTATGGATGAAAATACAAATGAAAAAGCATTACTCTGCTAATAAACAATAGGCCCTTGAAGGCAGATGTTCAGGAATGCCTGTTGGGGAGGGGATGATAGTCTTTGGCACAGTTAAATTATTTTGTTGAGTTAATTATTTTACCTATTATGAGGTAATTTCACTTAAAGGTGAATAAGGGCATAATTCTTGATCCCACTATTTCCCTCTGCTTTTCATAATGTTTTTGTTTAAGAGTGTTGCTGAATAATGGCTTCTAGCATGTTGTAAAAGCTGTTTGCTGTCAGAGTGAAGCTGCTGTGGTGTTCTTGTCGAAAAGGCCCCTCGGGATTTATTTCTATGTACATTGACACTATAAAATGTTCATTTCTTTACTTTCTTTTACAAGCAAAGAACTATAATAATCAAATTTCATTGTCATTTCAACTTTTGTTTTAAAACATTATGATGTGTAGAAAATTGATTAACTGGAATTTAGTATACACAGCAAAGGAAACTTTGTTGAAATCCAGAGGGCCATTTCTGTTCATTTGATAAATGTATTAGTTTCTTCAGTTTCCTGAATTACCAGGTAAAGGGCAACATTTTCCAGATCTAACTAATTTCACTGAAACATATGAAAGACAAATACCAGAAGTCAAATCTAACATATTATTCCCAGGGGTCCTAAAAAAGAAAATCCAAAACCTTTACTATGAAAAGCTAAAGTAAGATTTTTTTAATTACATTAATGATTCATGCTAGATATGTGAACAGAGTAACACGTCAAGTTGTTGTACCAGTTGAAATGTCCTGGGTTTGCTCAGAATCATTAAATGGATTCAGGGGTACGGAGAGAAGGAGAGAGTAAATATTTTAGGAAAAAAATAATCTCTTATTCATTTATGCACGAGTCAAAATACTTCAGCAGTCCAGCCTTTGTTAGCAGGAAGCACAACAAACCAGGCACAGTACAAAGGTCTAAAGTTAGCGCAAGGAGATTTATCTATCTGGACACACAGAGAGCTAATTCTGCTTGCTCTCTCTTTCTGATCATAACTGAGGGGCAGGCTGGACAGAACTACTAT
This sequence comes from Dermatemys mawii, assembly GCA_007922305.1. Taxonomy (NCBI): domain Eukaryota; kingdom Metazoa; phylum Chordata; order Testudines; family Dermatemydidae; genus Dermatemys; species Dermatemys mawii. Next base: position 17,579,948 of record ML677362.1, read on the forward strand.
CTCTGTGGCCATATGTTGTTTTAATTTAAATGGAATACATGGGGTAAAGGTGTTAACATAACTTAGTTACTATGTAACATTAAATAGTGTGAAACGTAGTTTGGGGCTTGGTATTCAGAGACTTTATCCTGCTTAGTACAATGGCAAACACACTTTTTAAACTTTATGTTAAAGTTACAGAAAAGAAAGAAACAGTAAAGCATCTGGCATGTAAACTATGGCTTTTATTTTAACATTTTTTATTCCCTTTCCCTTTAGCTGGATAAAGTTTTGAAAGGGGGAAAAAAACTTGTTTGACAGTTTTTAGATGTATTAAAGATGGTGGTAACTGTTTTTTGGGGGGGATGGGGCAGAATGGGGGCTTGGTAAAAGAAGTTAGTTAAGATGAGCTGGAGCTGCTGCTGCTGCAGTTAAAATTCTTTTTCATTTTATTACGGGCGGTGTTTTGGATTTAGTTGAAGCTAGTAATGCCATTACATTATATCCAATGTGATGCCATTTGGATCTCTTTCTCTGACCCGATCGAGTCTGGACCTCCCTCAGGATTAGGTCGAAGAAGGCCTGGGATCTCAGGAGAGAGAGGGGGTGGTGAAGCTTGCTTCAGTAGCCTCTCTCTGTTCTTCCATTCTTTCCTCCCAATGATTCATTCTTTAAGGATCCAAAAGGGAGCGATGGCTGGAATAGCCCATTCCCTCATTATTATTATTTTTACCAATTAGGCATAATATCTAACAAACCAAAATTGGTGTATGAGCTTTTGGTTTTACATTTTTTATTTTTACTAAGCGTGATTTTGACATAGTTTTTGAGTTATATTAATGTGGCCTTTTTTGTTTGGACTAATTTTAGTTTTTCTGTCTGCTTCTCTTGCACCTCTTTATAACATTCATTACTAAAAGCAATGTAGCGTACTTTCCATTAACGTTTGACGTTAGAGGTTATTGTAACATTTTATGAACTTCCATAATCTATTTACAATTCACCTCACAATTGGGCTGAATTTGTCAGCCCAGTTACTATAACAGATCTTGTAGCACTTTGGCCAGATTGTGGAGCTCTCACTCACCCTGGTGAGCCCTTAGTCATGTGAGAAGTTCCACAGATTGCACAGTTTGCTGTGGGCTACTCTGTAGCCCAGAATGGGCAGAGTGCTCTGTTTAGACCTTATCTCTTCTCAGACGTGATCCCTCCCATTCCTGGCCTCGCTCCACATTGGGTTGGCATAGGGCTGTGAAGACTGTGAAGCATTCTGTGCTGGGGGAATTCCTGGGTGGGTATACATCTGACTGCATTCCAGTGGCATAAAGGGGTCTGTAGGAAGCAGAGAATTAGCTCATGTAAGAATGTAGGGTGTGCAAGGAATACATGTTTAGGCCTTACATTTTTAGAGAGGGGCAAGGAAAAAGCCATGGTAACTGATATAAGTCTTTGTTATCTGTTCCCTAATATAGTCATATTAAATAAAGCATGCCATTACAGTAATAGGACATGAAATTGTCTTCTGATGTCTGTCACAGAACAGAATCAGAAAGGGTTTTTGCAGCCATAGTATAGTATAATATAATATATAATATAAGCCTTTGGCTTTTAAGAAAAAGAATAATGTAGACAAATGTAAAAGTACTCTTTTAGTCTTATTAGTATCGTTCAAATATATTTAATTCCAGATGAACAAGGTCCTAGGTTTTGTAGGAAGAAATCATGGCGTCTGAGTGTCTGCATGAGAAAATTCAGATCTTTAACATATTTAGTTTTGTCCTGAGTTTGAGTTTGATGTGATAGGCCTGGCAAAATATAGAGTTGACAGACTAAATACACAACCAGGTTTTTAGTCCACATTGGTAATGAGACCCCACAACCCTGCCACCTTTTTCTTGCTTCCATCAATTTAAAGTGCATTTTTAAATGAACAGTGGGGTTATTTTGGGCTGTTAATTATGGTAATTGTTTCCTGTGTGGAAACCACATGTATGAGCTGTTAAAGACATGTATTTGCATTTGTGTGTATGTGTGTGTGTGTGAGAGTGTGACTGCTGCAATTTTCCTTTGAAGATTTTTTTTTTGTCCCTAGAAAGGGACATTGTAATGAGCTATCACATTTATAGTGAAGAATTCAGTTCTCCTTTCTGCCCCATCATTGGCTTTCCTTTTGCAAGGAGATTAAAGCCAGTGACTGAAGCTGCTCCTCCTTTTCCCATGTGGGTGATATAAATTTGACATCAAATAGAAAGGAGGAAGGGCAGGTTTGGCTGTCAGCGTAAAATGAAGAAGCCTGACAGCAGCAGAAAGAGTAGGTCTGAAGTCACATTAATCTGGTGGGTCTTTATTTTTTTTTTTTTTAAATAACTGAGAAGATGCCTCTTATGCCTTGGGAATAAATAGCTAGTGATTGGCAGACACTCAGACGCCATGATTTCTTCCTACAATGCACATGAGAAGCACATGGGAAAATGTTTTACAGCAAAATACCCCACTTATGATGGGAAAAATCATGCAGATTTTGAGACCTTGAATGCTGTGGTTTATGTATTAAGGAAGAACAATAAGGACTCTATAGTTAAAGTTCTAACCTGTTTTCTATTATAACCCTGATTTAGATTCTCTCTTGATTTTCCCCCAAACCCTTCTTTCTGTGTGATTTTTTTCAAGAGTAGAATCTAAACAAAGGAAAGTAGTTTGGGGAAAGTTTGAGGTTAATTGGACAAAGTGTTTCTGAGATATGGAACTTTGAAGAAGATAATTTTCCTTTTCCCAAAATCTTCTTTTGTTGTAATGACATATCTCAACTGGGGCCTGGCCCATATGCTTCCCTCTCATTTGTGGTGTGGACCAGCTCATTTTTCGGGGGGCAGGAATGTTCAGTGACCCAGCTTGATAGAGTCATCTCTGGCACTTTGACTTTACTGAATTAGGAGTCTGCTGCAGTGGGAAGAGAGACATTATGGAGACACACAGGGCCTCCACAGAACCCCACCCTAAGAACCATGTTGGTCTCCATAATTCCATTAGTTTGAGGGGAGGGGCAAACCCTTCTCCTCACTCCTCAAAGAAATGATATCAAGAAAAGTCCACGAGAGGAGCCAGGCACAGCTACCAAACCGCTACATGAGTTAGCAACTGTCTGACCCTTAGGCCTTGTCTAGACTGGCAAGTTTCTGCACAGTAAAGCAGCTTTCTGTGTTGTAACTCCTGAGATGTACACACTGCCAAGCCCCATAGTGTGCAGAAAGTACATAGTTGCAGTGCTGTAAAAAAACCACCCTGCCGAGAGGCGTACAAGCTTCCTGCACTGGTGCTACAGCGCCACAGTGTCCCACAATGTCTGTTCTCACCTTTTGGGTTTATCGGTTTGAACTCTACTGCCCTGGCCTCAGGTGACCAGCTGTCATCTCCACCCTTTAAATTCTATTTATGAATTTTGAAAGTCCCCTTCCTGTTTTCTCAGTGACACATGCAGTGGTGTCAGCGCATCCTTCCAGGTGGCCATGCCTGCTCCACACACCAGGTGATCCCCCTCTTGGCGCAATGCCAAGCTGCTGAACCTCATCGGCATCTGGGGAGAGGAGGCTGTCAGTCCCAGCTGTGCTCCAGCTGTAGGAATTTCACATTGCATGACCGAAAGGGGCCATGACCGGGACACACTGCAGTGCAGGATCAAGTGAAGGAGCTGTGGAACGCCTACACAAGGCATGGGAAGCAAATCGCCCCTCTGGTGCTGCACCCACGAGCAGCCTGTTCTACAAAGAGCTGGATGCGATGGTCAGCGGTGACCTCACCCTCAGTAGCAAAATATCTTTCATATTGAACACAGCCTCTGGAAAATGTGGGGACAGTAATGATTATAAGGCCACCCCTATAGTGCTGGCTCTCCCCAAGAGCCATATGCCCAGTCTACAGTAGGGTCCTAGAACCCTGATTTCCCCTGCCCCTGTAGCTAGTCGCCATTTTGGGAGTGTTGTGGCTCATGTGTGCTTGTCTGGGGTCAGCCAGTTAGTGATAGGTATGTGAATAGTGGATGTGTTTTAAATCAGTGGTCTCTGTGTTGCAAACCATACTGCTTCTGTAAAATGTTGCCTTTTAGCTTCACAGAGATGACCTTGGGAGCCCAGCCTCCCTCTTTGTTATCATCAGCTGAATGGCTGCACAGAATTAGAAAGCGGCTATGAAGAACTAAAGAGGACTTTCTGTGTGAGGTCACCATGCACTCCATGGCCAAAAAATTGAAGGAATTGAAGGAGTGGCAGGACAGCGAGAAGAAGGACCGAAAGGAGAACGTGGCACACCAGAATGAAACCATGGAGTGGCTCTTAAAGGTTATGGAGCATCAAGTGGACATGCTCCAGGCAATACTAGCACTGCAAACCAAGCAGCTCTGCTCCCACCCTTCCTTGCAGCCACTGTTGCAAAACTCTTTCCCGTGTGCCCCCAGACACTGCCAACATACTTTTATCAATCTCCTGCTCCAGTCTATACCTGCGGCATTCCACTCCTCCCCCTCACAGTCCAGCCCTGCGGACTCCCAGTACCTACTGCACTCAACACCTGTGCTTCTGCAGTTAAGCCCTGCTGAAATACAGTATTTGCTGCACATACTCCAGAGGAGAAGGTTGGATGTGATGCCTGGACATACACAAATCTTTAACCGTCCCAGGACACCCACCTCCTCCTGGGACCCTTCCTTTTCCTGTCTCCCTCAATGCTGGTGTGTGGTTTTTTTGGTCTCTCTCCTCCAGTTATTTTTTAATAAAATAATTGTTTTGGTTTGAAAGCAATCTTTATTCCATTAATTGAAAGCAAACAGAGCCCTGCAGAACAAGCAATTTTCTTACACCTTCATAGCGCATCATATGTACCAATCACAATCACCTTCTAGTATTATGAGCACCGCACTCCCAAGCATAGCAACAAATATTGGTGGCTCTCAGCTTCAAATTGCTGCTGCAAAGCATCCCGGATCCTTATGGCCCTGCACTGTGCCCCTCTAATAGCCCTAGTCTCTTGCTGTTCAAAATCAGCCTCCAGATGCTGAGTCTCAACATTGCAGCCCTGAGTGAAGCTTTCACCCTTCCCTTCACAAATATTATGGAGTGTACAGCACACAGCTATAAACATAGGAATATTGTCATTGGCCAGGTCTAGCCTCCCCTATAAGCAGCGCCAGTGGGCCTTTGAATGGCCAAAAGCACACCCAACAGTCATTCTTCACTCGCTCAGCCGGTTGTTGAACAGGCTTGCTGCTGTTAGGTGCCCTGTGTCTGCCTTCATAAACCACGGCATTAAGGGGTAAGCAGGGTCTCCCAGGATCACAATGGGCATTTTGACTTTCCTACTGTGATCTTCTGGTCTGGGAAGAAAGTCCCTGCTCACAGCTTTCTGGACAGGCCAGTGTTCTGAAAAATGTATTGTGCACCTTTCTAGACCAGCCTGAATTAGTGTCAGTGAAATGCCCACTGTGATCCACAAGTACCTGGAGAACCATTGAGAAATACCCATTCTGATTAATGTAGTCAGTGGCTAGGTAATCTGGTGCCAGAACTGGAACATGCATGCCATTTATTACCACTCCGCATTTGTGCAAAGCCAGCCACAATGTCCTGCACGTTGCCCAGAGCTGTGGTCTTTTGGAGCAGGAAGCTATTAATGGCCCTGTATGCTTCCATTAACACGAGTCAAACAGTCAACTTTCCCTCTCCGAACTGGTTAGTGACTGATCGGTAGCAGTCTGGAGTAGCCAGCTTCCATAGTGCAATCACACTGGTCCTAGTGGTTTGCTACTATGTTTTTAATTTTCATTTTTACTGTGGAAAAACAATAAAGTTTCATTATGAATTATTTTGTATTGAACATGATTAAGAAAGCTCATATCATAGAATATTAATAGGTAATTATATTTAGACCTTAAACTGTATTGATTCCTTCCCAGAAGACAAATACACAGACAATGTTGTGCAGCGATAACGTCAGTAATATCAGTTTACTGACATGTTAATACTCCACACAGTTTAGAGATAAATTTCCATCTGGCAAACACACAGGCAGGATAGAACTGTTGTTAATATGACTTTCACAAAGACCAAGTTCATAGGAATAAAACTCCGTTTGAAGCATCATTTCTACTTTTCACAACTGACAAACATGAATAGCTTTTAGCTGTTTCTTAGAGCACTCGGGCAACAGTTGTCAGAATGGGGAAGTTCATTTTAACAAACAACAGAGGTTTATTATACTCCCAATGTACATGCTATAGCTCCCACAGTTAATAATGCCCTCTATTTAACATAACATAATAATGGCCATACAGGGTCAGTATTCTGGGTCCATCTAGCCCAGTGTCCTGAAAATGGTTAGTGCAAGATGCTTTGGAGGAAATGAATCAGCTGACTTCCCTATGCTCCTTTTGTCCTCTCCCCACCCTTGCAGGTCATCCTTCAGAGGTGAAGAATTGTTGCTAACTTGCAGTATAATAAAGGGACATCTCGAGGGAAGTGGATCCTTTTAAAAAAACCCATTGTTTTTAGTTTTAACATAATCATGTAGGATATAAAGAATGAAAACCACATTCAGACCTGTCAGTAATTACGACTCCATTAAAGCTGGGGTAGCACCCAATTACACCAGATATGAACTCGGCCCATTGTGTGCAAAGGAATCACACAATTCTATTAGTCAGTATTCTACAACATCAGATGATGGCTGAGTTTAAATGGACGTGGACTTTCATTAAAAGTAATTTAAAATGAGGCGCCATTAGTGCAGACAAAGGCAGTCTTGGAAGGCATAGAGAGAGGAACAGTTAAGTGGTGTGATGCACTTGAGTTGCCTGCAACAGTAGGAAGGATGGGCCATTTAGGACCAAACAGGCTAGTAAACTTTGTGGTCTGGCTAAACAAAGAACTTTGGCATGAGATGGAGCTGAAATGGCAGTAATCGCTCTTGTTTCTCCAGGCCAAGCTGGCTGGGGAGGAAAGACCAGGTATGGGAAGCAGGAATGGCTTTACTGCAAACTTTAAAAGCAAAGATTGATTTAAACTGCCACGTTTGGATCTGGATTTGAATTCTCCAGAATCAGGAGTGTTTGGATCCCAGGGCTTGATTCAATCCATTATGGTCTGAAAATCAGGCCACTTTGTTTCCCTGCTTAAATGTGGATACAGGGGCCTTACTTTAGATTCCCAAATTTTAACATTTAGGGCTAAATAAATAACAGTTTTTGTAACTGCTGAAGTACTCTACAGTGAAGAGTTAACATACAAAATAGTGCAAGCCCCAGTTTTCAGAAATTCAAGAAAATAAGTGCTTGATTCATCGTTCTTTGCCAAATTAAATAATTTTGTCTTGCCTTTTTTTTTTTTTACTAGTCTTGCATAATAAACCAGTTGTGCAATTAGCAATAAAATTGTCACTCCTCTAGGGAATTTTTTTAAAGCTGGGAACAAGTGTGACATTTATTACTCTTCTAGAGTGTTGCAGTTAAAAATAGTTGTCCCATTTTCAGGTAGCTAGTACACATTTGGTCTTGGTTTATCCAGATCCGTAGATGAAAAGTGTCAGTAGATAGAAATTACTAGAGCACATTGTGGGGAATTTTAGTCTTTCAGTGCAAACGTGGGGTTATAGCTGCAATCTGCATAAATTATTTTGAAAGGACAGAGTCAGCACACTTTGGTTTCACTGTTTTCTGCATCATTTTTGAGCATTTAACCAAGGTGTTTTGATGCCCTTAGTTCTCAGTATAATGTTGTGGTATGATTTAGCTAATGCCTGCAATCTTTGATTGTATAGATTTAGCAGGAATACAATTAAATATTGGAAACTGAACACATACTGTAGTTATTCTGCACTAGGACTAACTTTCAGTGTGTGGTGTATACTGCTGAATGGTACTGAAGACTTGTAGAGATGTTAGTTATCACTAGAGATGGACACAGACCAAACTGCAGATCCATACACCCCCAAACTTTTTCTAATGTGCAAAACAAAAACCATGGACTTAAATACTTCTGAACTTTGGGATGTTTGGATTCAGATTCAGCCTTGAACCCATCTCTAATAGCTAGCCAAACAGAATGAAAAGTAAAGTGTAAACTAAAGCAATAATACCAACTGGTTGATGTTATTACAGAGAAAAAAGGTTTTAAGAGTAATTCTGCTTTGATTTCCATTGAGTTTCAATAGACCCAGTTGTTACTGTTTTTTGCGGAGAGTGATATGTCCCAGTATATTTTTAGCTGAGATTGGCCCCAACTGGAAGATTAAATCTGAATCTTCCAGATTTGTGGAGGAAGTGTCAGATTCAAAACCCCAGCCACAAAGCCACTCACAGTTTTTACTCTGTGCCCGGTTCAGATAAGGTTCAAGATGGCAAAACTCTCACAAAGACAGCTGATTCCCACCGTTTTGGACCAATGTCTCATGTTCTTTGTGCCCAGGGTCCCAATAAAACTTAATCTGCCTCTGGGAATGCAGTATTATATAGATAAATTGTCATACCATAGAAGTAGTTGAGGAAGGATCATTAAGGGATCTTCACAGTTATCAGGTTTTTTGTATTGCTGCTTCTATTATTTTACATTTTCAGGTAATGTGCTCATCTTTTACAAAAGTGAAAGTGAGAATTATTCATTCATTAAAGAGTGACCTGCTTCCACTGAAGTCAATGGCCTACTTCCCATTTACTATACTGATGTAGTGTCAGCTCCTGATGTAACCAATGTACCAAATGTAGAACTCTACGTTTAAAATGCTTATTAGATTTATCTCTGCAGCTGCTTACAGTGTTAAAAGTAGCAGTTTGGAGTACTGTACTTAGATGTTTACATTTCATGGCATTTAACGTAAGTATTGGTTACATATTTTGATACTGCAAATTAGTAACTGATTAAAGTAACGGTCTTTGTAATTTATTTTCATTGGGTATCAGTTGGCTCCCTGGGAAGTAGCCTAATTAAGCACATTAGCTGATTTTCCTTTAATAGCAGTGTACTGCAGTTATTTATTTCTTCTGGTTTCATTTTGTAATAAGTATGTCTGGCTATGTATCATGTGTATTAGCTTTGAAAAAACAAAATCAGTAAATGTATAAAAGTGTGTGTTAAACTCACTATAGACCTTGATCTGTGAGAGGCTGAGACACCTCCTTTAAGTCAAGGGGAGCTGGAAGTGTGCAGCCCTACACAAAATTGACCCCTCGCTGGGCAAAAGGGAGAAGTTGAGCAAGGAAAGTATTTCATTACATTGGAATGAACTCTAGGTCATCTAACTGGACCAACACAAAGTTGATTATGGAACATACTTTTTAAGGTATCAGAGCCAGAAAAAGCACAATGCTGCCAAAGAATATTTAATAATTTTATTCAAAAATGTTACAAATAAAAACCCTTGGGACTCTATTAGATCATTGAAACCAACTGCTGATTTGATGAAGAATGTGTTTTTTTTCAGATTGAATTACAGGGTTCTCATGAAATTCTGAAAACCTAAACTGTGTTATTTTAGTGGGTGCAAAATAAAAGGAATTAACTGGTAATCATGGGCCATTTTAAGAAGGGAGGGGGAGGAGTTAATGAGCAGCTGTTCAAGGGTTTCCTCCTCTGCTCTTCCTGAATTTAAGCCTCATGTTTTCTATAGCACTGTGAGAAACTATTTTTCTTGAGCTATTTTCACATTTCCTGGCCCAGCTCATACCTTCCAAGTGATGACGTGTGCTAGAAAATACAGCAACAGAAATAGAGTGACATTTCCTGAATGAACTTGCAAAAATGCAGAAAAAACTTTTTCAAAGAGAAAAGGAATGTACGTACCTTCCTCCTCGCTCAGTCTAGACAAGGCTTTAGGTCTTCCAAAGTCAAGTCTGTGAGTGTGGGGAAGAATCATCTATTCAATCAAGACCAGCTTTTGCCTACTTTATTTATGTTGAAATCAGTGGGACTGCTCAAAGAGCAAGGTTTTACCCAGCATTACCAAGAATAATGGAATCTGACCTTGATTTGCAGAAATTCTAAGAACTGGTGATCAGCATTGTACAGAAGTGCATCAGGCTCTGAAATAGAATGTTAATCTTTCCTCAGGCTTCAGGGATACATGTTCACAGTTAAATTAATTCAGGCCATATCTTGATGTTTGTATTGATTCCTTTAATATCGATTCCCTGATGTCAGGAGGTTTATGAAGAGGACAAATGTGGTCATGAATGAGAAAATATTAATTTGATTGGACAGTATATTCAGCTCTGTGTTAAGTTTCACATTTTCCATAACTAAGAACCATTTTAATTCTACAGTGTTTCTGTCAAGAGGTGAATTGGTTCATCCTAACATCTCTGAAGTCTTTTGCCTGTTATGTGCTCCTTTCTTACCTGATTTGAAACTCACAGTGGGAGACAATTGAAATGCTTGCTGAGAGACCTTCAACAGAAAAACTGTTTTCTGTGATAGACTTTTTTTTTGCTACATTTACAGTTGAAGGAGATGTGGCTGGATCTGGCAATCAAGTTTTGAAAAGGACCGTCAGTGACAAAAATAAAGCAGAATAGCTGGTTAGCAATGTTGTCTGGTAAAGTGTGTTTTTAAGCATTGCTACATAAGCAAGTATAGCCATTTTCAGTCTTTTTCTTTAGCTGGTTGCCATTGTGTTAATGGGAGATTTATACCAGCTTGATTTCCTTCTTTGACAGGGTAACTTGGATAGGGAGAATGTGATGGACATAATATTCCTGGATTTCAACAAGGCTTTTGACATTGTCCCACATGACATTCTGATAAGCAAGCTGGAGAAATGTGGACTTGGCAGAACTACCATTAAGTGGATACCAAATTGATTAAACAACCGCAAACAAAGAGTAACTATTAATGGAATGATGTCGGATTGGAGGAAAAATCTCAAGAGGGGTTACACAGGGATTTGTTCTGGGTCTGGTGTTTAACATCTTTATTAATGACCTGGATGTAGGAATAGTGAGCATACTGATCAAATTTGCAGATGACATAAAGCTTGGGTGGGTGGGGATTGCCAACACTTTGGAAGATAGAGCTAAAATTCCAAGGGATCCTGATAAATTGGAGAAGTGGGCTATAGACAACAAAATAAAATTCAACAAAAACAAATGTAAGGTGCTATGCTTAGGGATGAAAAACCAAATGTACACATACAGAATGGAAGATAACTGACTTGACAGCAGCACTGCTGAGAAGGATCTAGGGGTTGTGGTGGATCAATATGAATATTGACTCAATATGAATCAGCAATGTGATGCTGTTAAAAAAATGCAAATGCAATTTTAGGTTGCATTAACAGAGGCATAGCATGCAAGTCATGGGAGATTATAATACCACTCTACTTGGTGCTGGTTAGTCCTCAGTTGGAGTACTGTGTGCAGTTTTGGTCACATAACTATAGAAAGGATGTGGAGAAACCAGAAAAGATCCAGAGGTGAGTAACAAAGATGATCAAAGGGATGGAATGCAAGTCGTACAAGCAAATGCTTGAAGGAACTGGATATGTTTAGTTTGGAAAAGAGGAGATGGAGTGGGGGCCATGATAGTGGTCTTCAAATGCTTGAAAGTCTGTCATAAAAAAGATGGAAAAAAGTTGTTCTTTCTTGTCACAGAGGGCAGGATAAGAGTCAATAGGTTCAAAGTACAGAATAGCAGATTAAGATGAAATCTCAGGAAACACTTCATAACTGTTAGAACAGTAGCGTAATGGAACAGATTGCGTAGGAAGGTTGTTGAAGCTCCTTCCCTATAATTTTTTCTGTAAGAGATGCTCAAATCCAAACAAGAATTAAATTAGGGATGTCTTATGAGCTTTGTTATACAGGAGGTCAGATTAGATGATCACGGTGTCCCTTCTTGTTTTATAATATATGATCTGGGTTTCTCAATTCTATTCTAATACTTGTTGCAAGAATTCTGCTTATCTATTGCTGTTGCAGAAAGCATGAAGTGCCTGTGAAAAATTTTTGTGAAGAAATACAAACCGGGGTCCCTATTTGGGCTTTGGATCTTATTATAAATGCTAAATCTTTGGCCTGAATTCACCTAACAATTAGGTGTTCACTAAGTAGCACCATACTTCAGAATTAGCTCCACTGAAATCAGTGGGACTACTCAAAGGAAGGTTCTACTCCACATGGCTGTGGGTGACAGAATCTGGCTCATAGACTGTGAACCAAAACCGAACAACAAATTTGTATTAGCTCTGTTTTACAGGTCCCTCTGTCGTCACCACTACTTTCACTTTGGGCACAAGAACTCAATAATGGAAATGAGTTTGAAGAATAAAAAGGAAAAGGGTAGTAAAACACCCGAGGTATACCTCACTAATTGACTTTATTTTCTATGAGACCAGTCCTGACTTCTGCTCTGAATCCATATTTTTTGAAAGTTCAGGAAGGTTGGGATCCAGAGATCTGTTTTGAGTTTCAAGAATACAAAAGAAAATGAAGATATTAATATCAAGTGTTTTATTATTATTATAAAAAGATATATTTGCCATATGGTCAATGCCCAAATGCCTGTTGTCTTCAGCTGCAGCGCGATCAAACTCAAAATGTGTCCAACAAGAGCTTCTTTTAGAAGAAGTAGGAAAGGAATTTCAGCATCACAAGAGATGTGGCTTGTGGTTACCTTTTACAAATCATAACTGTTCTTCCATCAGGCACTTCCATATAATTAGCTGATGTCAATCAATACAAGTAAACCTAGTGTTCTGACTATTTTAACAGCAGTAAAATAGCTATAAAAAGAAAGTAACACCACACCATTGGAGTCCTTGCCTTTGAACACATTCTGGAAGATATAATTAAAAACACGAAGTGCTTATTTCAAAGTTGAAGCCCATAAGCGATGGGTCTGGCATCATGCCTGTTGCAGGAAGGCTAATTATGCCATAAATTAAACTGATTTTTTTTACCAAACATTATGACCTTTAATAAAATTGTTTTTACAACTAGCTGTCAATAAATCATCCAGGAAAGCTAGTGAGAAGTGTTCTGAGAGTACTTCACCTCTGTGAATTTCATTAGCTGCAGTTTATTTAGTTTTGTGAGCTGTGATATTTTTTAAATCTCAAATTAAAATCTCTGAACCATAAAAACAAATTCAAAAATATTAGCATTTCAGTCTCTGAAAATAAGCTTCTCTAATTGCAGAAATTAGTCAAGACTGTATACCAATCAGGAGGTCATTAAAAAAAAATATTGCATAGTAAATGCTTGGCTTAACTACAGTAGTTCCAGCAAAGCTCTTTCAGGTTTACAGCTTAAAGAGAGCAAAATTTCTCCAGGTATATTGATTTGAAAGTAATGTGAATGTCTTCTAACTTAATAGTCTGATATGTCATAATTTCAGTTTTCTCATCCTTCTTCTTATCTATTGCATTCTCCAACACACCAACCTGTCTGAACCTGGGTGCATTTGGACACATGCAAAGAACCATTCTGGGTATCGTACCACAGTGGGAATAGGATTGTGCCAATTACTAAAGAAGAATACGGTAATGTCAATATACGTAGTTCAGGAGCCATTCAGTTTAGACTACTGTACTACCTCATCATAACTACAAATATTTAGGGAGAAAATACAATATTACTTGATTTGCTACCTTGAAATGGCCATTTTTAAAATTAATCACTTTTATTAGAGGGGTACCAGAAAATGAAACCAATATTTCTATTCCTCTATCTCCTTACTATAGTATGAGGGTTTTACAGACAGATAGAAAAAGCATCTCTTCTCTGGGGGGCTTCAATCTAAGTTAGATAAGGCAAGACTGTTAGGGGTTTAAAAGCTGGGAAACTAAATCAGAAATCTACCCAATTTAAGATTAATCAATTTTTGCCTTTATTTATACAATGTGAGAGAGAATTACTGTCACTTACAATGTCTGGACATATATCTTCTAACATAAAGTTACCTTTGCTCTGTCAGTAATAACATTTTAAGCAGATTAGCAATTCTATGTAAAAGAATTGGCAAAATCACACTTATGCCAGCATGCACTTGGCCTAAGTGTTACCTTTTTGCACTCATTTAATATCCATAATTACAAATAATTAAAAACATAGCTATCAAAGCTCTTAATCTTACCGTTAACAATTCTTCATTTTATAACTGAATATTATAAGTCAGTATATGTTGTGCTGTGCTAACCTTAATCTACTAGAAAGGGCAGTGTTGTTATGGAAAACATGATGATTCTTTACCGTCAACATTTCTTATCTTCTTTAAACATGTGTTTTTCATTCAAAGTCCAGTTTTGTTTATGAATCATGACAAAGAAACTTCAGCAGAATTGTACCTGTGAATACATTTTGAGGTGTGTTTTTGCTGTAGGGCCTTGATATTTAGTTGCTTTTAATGGTACCTTAACAAGACAATCTTTACTCTCAGCCCTTGCTTGGTGTTGGCAGCATATGAAGAGGTGTACAAACTCTTCACTGGGCAGTAAAGGGTTAAAGAGCAGTTCTGGGCTCAGGAGGCTCCACCCCTCTGCCCTTGCTGAGCATATTCCAATTGGAGGCAGGGTTTAGAAGGGAGCTGGCTGGTTCATGTAAGGGATGGACAGGGCAGAGAGAAGAACTTGCTCTGGGAGCTCTGGAAGAGGAAGTAGCCATATCCAGATTGGGAGAAGGAATGTTGGGGAGTGGCATTCCTTGTGGGCCAGAGCTGAGTAGGCAACCCGCAAAATAGTGCATACAGGCACAAACTGCAGCATGCTTTAGGAAAAAGGGAGATAGGAAGGGACCTAAGAAAGTTGACTTGATGCCCCTAGGGGTGGAAAATGCTGGACAGGCCTTACAGGGCCCTGAATTGGAACCCAGTGGAGTGGGAGGGCCTGGGTTCCCCTACCATGCCTACAGCAACCACTAGGTAGGGTGATGGCCAGCGACTATAACTTCTAGGTGGGGTGACTGTCGGGAATTGCAACCATTAGGTGGGGTGGCTGCCAGGGACTGCACGCACTAGGCGGTCGACCATGGACTCATTCACAGGGCATCTGTATCTGTCACTTTTGCCTTCTCCTATTTCATGGCATTACATGTTTAAGCTGGCTCTCCTCGCCTTCACAAATCTGCTACTTTCGACTTGTCTGCTCTTGTCTTTCATTGTGCTACCCCCCAAGTCAGCTTCTCCTGTCCATTTGTTGACATCTCACACAAATGTCTGTGTCTTACTTCATGCAGTCCGTTACACTAGAAACCCGCTCCCTGAACTGATGTGAAACCACTCCTCTCCTTCAAACCTCTTTTCAAGACCTACCATGACTCCAAAGCTAGGGGTTGATGAGCAGGTAAATGAAATAATGGAGATAGTTAGCATTTACTTTACTTGTTATAATAACTTTTTAAATGTTGCAAATGTATATAAATAGTACATATTTGATGGTATCCCCCTCTTCTCCTACACTTCCTATGTTGCTTGCTTTAAGGGCTTTGGAGCAAGGATCATGTCTTCATGTGTGTTTGTGCAGTGACTAGCACAATGGAGCTCTGATACTGAGGGTGGCTTTTGAGAGCTACTGTACTCTAAAATAGGAATAAATAATAATTCATTGGTGGATGTCACCAACCTTCACTACTCGTTCATAGTTTTTGAGAAGCCTGCTGTCCACCTGCACGTTATAAGACATGTAGCCTCACAAGTACTCCCTGCACTGCAAACCTTCTGATACACAACTCTCTGGGACATCCACCCCCATCCATGTTCCCCAGTGATTGATGGATTGACCCTTTCACTTATTTCTGTCCTCCCCCACCTCACCACCACCACACACACCATGCTTAAGAAGAGACATGGAATTAACTCCTCCACACTTAAGAAGAGACATGGAATTAACTCCTCCACACTTAAGAAGAGACATGGAATTAAATCCTCCTGATGTAGCTCCCAACTTTAACTCCTCCTGGGTGTATGTGTACACACATATAACCTCCTTGTGATGACTGAAAGTGCATGTTTCCAATATTTTACATTTTTTACAAAGTAGGTACCATAGGCCAGATAACACAGTCATTGTCTCAGTATATATAGAACTCAACCACAAATAGCTAACATTTGAACTCTTCATATGTCTTTCAGAAAAAGTGAGATTTTAGATGTTCCGATTATCTTCAAGTACTTTTAAGACTATTTTTCTATTATTGATGTATTATGTCTATACACTGGTCCTTATATCAAATGGACTCCTGTATGATATATACTTGTATAACAAAACAAAAATTGAAACATAACCTCTGATGGCTTATATGGTGGGCAAAATAAATTAACCTTAAATTATTTTTAAATGCTAAAAAAGGAAAACGTAGTTTTGAATGTGGCTATTGATAAGGATGAAAAAAAAAAGAAAGTTAGAACAAATACATTGCAGTTACCTGAACTCCATGAAGAAATACGAATAACTCTTTACTTGATCTGGAGTTTTTCTTCCTGACTTCATTAATCAACTGGTCATTAATCTGAAATACTTCACTGCAGCCTCACAGATCTGGTTTATGTATATACATTTTTTAGCTTTTATTTCATTTGCTTTTTTTTTTTTTTTAGCATTTGTTGGGCAGCCCTTCCATTATGCTTGGACGTTTGTAAATTACAGACCCCCATGGGCTGACATAATGTGAAAGGAAGGCAGATGTTTTCCTCCCTCACTCAGTGTACATGATGTAGTTCTTAAAATGAATGTACTAATAAATCCAATACAACTCTTTAAACCAAATATCCATTTCATAAAATAATATCCAAGGTTGTGGGGTTTTTTTACAACTCCCTTTATCATGCAGTGATACAGAAGCCTTAGGAGCTTCAGATGACTAGCTCTCAATTGCCATTCATTTGAATTTCTGTTCCTCATTCACGTGGGACATAGACTCAAGAGGCTGGAAGGCACCTTGAGAGATCTTGTAGTAGAGCTTCCTGCACTGTAACCAAGTAAACCAGTCAATCCCTGGCAGGTGTTTGTCCAACTTGTTCTTTAAAACCACGAATGACTGGAATCTCACAACCTCCCTTGGAAGCCTAGTACCGTATTTAACTGTCTTTATAGTGAGAGTTTTCCCCCCTAATATCTAAGCTAAATCTCCCTTGCTGCAGGTTATGCCCATTACTACTTGTCCTACCTTCATTGGACATGGTGAACAATTGATCACTGTCTTCTTTGTAATAACTCTTAATATATGTGAAGACTGTTGTACCTCAATCTTCTTTTGTCAAGACTAAACATGCCCAGTGTGTGTGTGTGTGTGTGTGTGTGTGTGTGTTTTAAAACCTTTCCTCATGGGACATGTTTTCTAAAACTTTTATCATTTTTATATCTCTCCTCTGGACGCTCTCCAAGTTGTTCACATATTTCTCAAAATGTGTTGCCCAGAACAAGACATAGTTCTCCAGCTGAAGCTTCACCAGTGCTGAGTAAAGCAGGACAATTATCTCTCATATCTTATATATGAAACTCCTGCTAACATGCCTCAGATTATTAGCCTTTTTTGCAACTGCATCACTTTGTTGACTCATATCCAATTTGTGATCCACTATAACCCATAGATACTTTTCAGAATAATACCACCTTGCCAGTTATTCCCCATTTTGTAGTTGTGCATTTGATTTTTTTCTTTGTAAATGCAATACTTTGCACTCATCTTAACTGATTTTCATCTTGTTGAATTCAAATTCTCCCATTTGTCAAGGTCATTTTGAATTGTAATTGTGCTAGCAACCTCTCTTGGCTTGGTGTCATCTTCAGATTTTATAAACGTGTTCTCCACTCCATTATTCAAATCATTAATAAAAATATTGAATAGTACTGGATCCAGGACAGACCCCTGCAGATCCCATTAGATATGTCCCCCACAGTTTGAGAGCAAACCACTGATTATTTTGCACCCAACTTATATTAATTTTATCTAGACTATATTTCCCTAGTTTACTTATGAGAATGTCATGTGGGACTGTGTCAAATGCCTTACTAAAATCATGATATAGACCATCTACAGCTTCCCTCCTATCCACTGGGCCATGTATGGTAAGTATCAATGGTGCCATGATTAACAGGACAACGTTTTCATGAATCCTGTTGCTTCGATTTTTTTGTCTGAGGGAAAAAGCAGCTGTTTCCCTCAATATAATGAATAAAATGAAAAACAAATCCCAGAAATACTTTGTATCTTACTCACTGATTTAACTGGTAATCCTGTTATCTGAGTGCTGTCTGCAGCCTCCACCATCACACATAAAAGCAAAGACTTTGACCAGACATTGTCAGTTAAGAGAACAGGGTCCTTCCTCATGTTTATTTCTCCATGTTATGGCCAGTGGGAGCTATTTAGTCAGTTCCTGCTTTTATTATCCAGTCGTGTAGTCTCATTGATTTCAATAGGATTACTTGTGTAATTAAGGCATGCAAGATTTGGCCCTTCCTTCTTTGAACATCTTTTTATTCCAGTGTCTGAAAGTCAGTAGGTATCTGGAGATGAAGGTGGCTTGAATACATCCTCATAAGTGTTAATGGCCTTGGGAATCAGGGACAATAGATAAGGCCTATTAAATAGATACATTTTGGGTGATTTTTAAGAGAGATACACCCAACCCTTTGTGTTTGGATCTGGATTAAAATTCTTCAATTTTCGAGAGGGTTGCAACCCAGCATTTGCCAGCTGCCAGATTCCCATTAAGATTTAAATTCCATGAGAGTTTGGAGGTATTTCCTTCTGGGGTTTTAGTTCAGGATTAGTACTAGGTTTTCATGGAATAAGGGAAACAAGGAATCTTTTCCAAGTGGTTGACTCCTGAGAGCAAATAGTCCAGTTTGTAAGAGGTTTCCATAAAAATCTTGTGAGGTTTGTGAAATCAATTTTTTGCAGTTCTGTTTTTTGCATTTTTACATGTGCAGGACATAAAATGAGAGGTTATACTTTACATTTGATGGATAATGCCTTTGGTTGTTGTATATTTACCAGTTACCTTATACATACTCTGTTATTTGCTTCCCAGGTTTGCTGAGAAAGCAAGGCCATTTTCAAGAGCCAAAGCGTCTTTCTGTTTGTGAGAGTTCCCAGTGAAAGCCCAGATATCAAACACCTGTTTTTCACTAAATTTGCGGATGTTGGTGGGTCAGGAGGGGAGTTGTGGGTTAGCTCATTCCACTGTAAAGCAATGAAAGCCATAAAATATTATGAGCAAAAAGCCACCTGTTTCTGAATTAATGGCTGCCATCTACCTTTGTGGTTTAAATTGAAGGTTCAATATCTAGGTGGTCTGTTTTCAGTTCACTCTAACAAAGAAGATTTAACCACAGTGTGCTAATTTGTATAGCACCTTCACAATAAACTCATTCCCAAAGCTCTTTAAAACCCAGGTCAGTGGAAATAATGGAAATGTTACATGACTGCAAACACAGCATATACAGTCGGATAACGTCTTTGGAACCACATCTTTTAACTCTTGCAGGAAACACAAGAGTAAAGGTGAATGCTTGATCATCAGAGGAGCTGAGAAAAAAACCTGAAAATCCTGACTCAGCTATTGTTTCCTATCTAAACTTTCTGTTCATGCCCAAAGAGCACAAACTACAGGACATTCGAGAGATAAGGTCTGGATAAGTTTTATTCCAATAATGGTGTCACCCAGAATCCATGCTAAACATATGCTATGCACTAACATATGATATGCAAGGTAATTTTTTCATCTGACTTATTCTCCCTGTATACAGAAAATGGAAGTCTTTTTCTCCATTGGTTGTTTTCCCCTAGCCTTTTATGCAGCCATGTTTTTTCATGTTTAGTTCATTCAATGTGTCCTCTATTTACCACAGTGCTGGCATACTGTATAGGTTTTACACCAACAAATTACTTCTCTGTATCTTCTCTCTCCACAGTGGTAACATTTACAAGTATGTGATGTTTTCATTGAATTTTTTTTCATTATCTTGTACACTTTTGTGTATGTATTCAGCCCTTGGGCTTTCTGTACAGGAATTTCCACTGAAATTATGACTGCCATAGTCTTCTGGAATAGTCAATAGCCATTTTTGTCTTTCCTCAGTACCTACTGGTAGACCACAGCATGAAGTTCAAAATACTTTCTGATTCACTTTGGGACTATCACAAATCTTTTCCCTGGAGGGAGCGTCTTTCTCTCACATCAGAGACCAGGGGGCTTTGAAAATAGATCAGGTACAGATTTTTTTTCACCTGCCAGGTCACTCTGAATTTGGGAAACTGCATTTTTATACAGCAATTTATTTTCTTTTTCCCTACATAGTCATTTATGGAGAAACCACACAGAGTTCCAAGACATAATGGTCACAGTTTGCCAATAATTAGAAATAATGTAATATAGGAGAGATGATTTTAAAATGATAGTCTTTGAAAATAAACCCTCAAAAGAGAAACAAGAGTAGTGTCATATCAAGAGAAGATTTTATGCAATACATTTAGGTCTAAGTTGTAGCTAGCCCTAATGTGTCTCTAAGATGGGGAGAGGGAGGTAAAGGCCTTCTCGCATGATGGTTGGCCAAACTTGCAACTTCTGTTCTCTGGGGTGGCCAGGGGCTGTATCCAAAATATTCCATATTCCAAGAGCAAATAAAAGGGGTTGGAGAGAAATAGGGGAGGAGGCATAGTCAGTATCAGTCAATCCTGCCAATGTTGCGTTGCTATAAGCTACCTTCTAATGGCTATCCCTATAATAGTTATTTTTTGGCAACTTCATACTCTTTCCTTCTTTGCTTCAAAATCAAATGGCCCTGGCCAATGCCTTTTGGGTGTCAGTATGGATAAGAGCCTACTCTGGAAAAAAACAGGTGGTCTGTATTGGCAGAGTGTGAATGATTCACATGGGGAACAAATATTTTATGCATTGAGGCATCTTGCTTTTTTACGTTTAAAAATATTTTTTTTTAAAAAAAAGAAATCAATCCTATGGAATGCAGTTACACGTTTGAAGTGAGGGACTCCAATCCCTAGCTGTGAGGGGAGTGCTCTGGTCTTTGCTGCTGCTCCCTGGCTAGGCAAGACCTCTGGGTGCAGTTGGTTACTGGTGGAGAGGGCGAAGCTATGGCTGCTGGTACTTGGCTGGGGGATGTGCACAGTTGTAACCCTTGTTGCTGCTCCCTGGTTATTGATAGCAGGCTCCCCTGCCTAAGCAGAGGAAGGGGGCTCTGTAGGAAAACTTATGATTCAGGCTGTGGGCTGTCTACACCTATAACACTACAGCTGCACATCTGTGCCCCTGCATTTAAACTGCTCTAGCACTTCAATGTAGACACAATTTGCGCTGAGGAAGAATTCTCCCAGAGGTAGTAGCTTGGTCGATGGAAGAATTCTTCCACTGACCTAGTGCTGTCTACACAGAGATCTAGGTCAGCTTAACTATGCCACTCAAGGGCATGGATTTTTCATGCCCCTGACCAACGTAATTAAACTGACCTAATTTTCTAGAGTAGACCAGGCCTCAGTCTGCAGCCAGCCAGCCAAGAGAAATGTGAGGTATGTCATATGTCTCTGTTTTGGGGAGCAGCCTGTTTTGTCACGGTCTGTTTTGGGTTCCTGTGTGTTATTCTGAATTTTAAGAAATAAAGTAGTCTTATGTTGCAGCCTTCCAGCAACAGTATTTGGTTTTATATGCTGTGAACATAATAGTCTAACCACAAAGATCCACCTATAGCAGCCCTGCTCATGGAGATGCAACCCAGGGTGTTTCTTCAGCTGTCCAAATGGGGATATGTAAACTTCTTGACTATGTCAATGTAGAAAGCCCAAACAGGATTGTCCAGTCAGATGGGAGCCTGAAAAGGCCTGCTAAAGTTAAGAGGAATGGGGCCCATTGCATGGTGGGCACTTTAGTGATGGTGAATGCGTGCTCTGAGACACTGTAGAAAGGTTTGCACTATGAAGTGCAGTGTTCTTGTCGCTTTACCTATCTACCAGTTATTTGTTAGGGAAGATGAATGAGGAACATTTACCTTAGTGAGGAAAAAATGTCATTGTTCATTTTCTAGAAAATCTCTTACAATATGATTAGCTGATTTTCAAGAATGACTATGTGCAGTTTCAGCTGCTGGTATCTTTAAAATATATTTTCAAAGCAATATGAAATGTTAGGAATCTCTTAACTTTATATCACTAGTTTGTCATTTGAACATTTCTTTGATTATTGTATTTGATTCTTTAACTTCAGTGCAAAAAAAAATTGTATTGGGCTTAAGAATTTCAAGCCTGTTTTGACTCCTCTTATTTTATCATTCTGTCTTATTTAAAGTCTAGGATTAAAGTAGAACTATATTTAGTTTAGTGTCATTAACATAAAAAAATCCAATAAATATATTTAGTAGGACTGGAAAAAAGGTTGCATAAGTTTTTAAAGAAATAAACACAAATATTGGCCAGTCATTTCTGATACCAGGTTTTAAGGTTGGTTTAAGTCACTTTTATTTACAACTTTCCCTAAACCCTTTAAAAGCTGAAAAATTCCTAAAAAGATTAATGAAGTGGCTATTTGATTTAGCATTTGTAGGGGCTGTGATTTACCAAAAATGAAAACCTTAGATTCTTTTTGTAGATTCCAAATATATTTCCTCAGTTCCAGAGAAGCTGAGCTGTCAGCTGTTTCCAAAGTTTTGTGGTAACACCACTAATAATTCCTTTGGTATTCTTCTCTAATAAGCATAAATTATCATGAATTCATTTGGTATTAGTGTGGATGTCATAAGTGTTTCTATAGTATTCTATCACTTAATAAAAACACTGAATTGCAGATCTGACTAAACCTAAAACAACAAAATTGCTGTCAACAAAAGCTGAGAAGAAACTCCTTCTAGTGCTCTGAGTACCTACTCATATGGCATGAAATTCACCAGGGCATGGAGAATTTACACAAGGCCCACCACTCCGTTTGAGCCCATATAGGGAATGAGAAGATATGTGCAGGGGTGCTGGAACAATTTTTATAGTGGAGGTGCTGTACACCATCATGAAATGAGGTCTTATCTATGCTGAGGACATGCCCAATTTAGTCATCAGTGTATAGTACTGGTGGAAAATCCTAGAGTCAATGGGCAATGATGTTATAATTTATTTGCATCAGTGTAGTTGACCTTAGTTTTCAGAAGCAATAAACTGCACCAGTGCAAATTGTCTCTTACAGTGAGTGACTCTGCTAACCTTAGGAATTTGCTGTGTTATGGCTACACTGATGGCTAGCCACCAATGACTGAAATCCGCAGTGTGGACAAGGCCAGCAGTGTTCGGGATGAGTCAGGGGCGCTATTTTATAATGAGTTCTGCAATACTTTACTTGATGGTGTTTCTTAAAACCCTGTCTCCTGGAGTGAAGAAATGGTATGAGAGCTGCAAATTTCATGGGGTAACAGGGTAAGGAGGGAAGAAATGTCTACTTTCCTGGCTGCAGAGAAAAGCTTTAAAACATTACTCAAGTGCACTCTAAAGACTCAGAAACCAGATGGCAAATAAACAGAACCAAAATTATTATTTTTTTAAAAATCTCATGAGTAGAAAGTCATAGGGCTTGATTAATGAATTTGGAATGGTTAAGTTTGGCCATGCTGCAGGATGGACTATTGGATGTATAGGTCCAACACCCTTCTGTAGAGAGTACAGAATGGTTTGTCACAATTCTCATTCATAGATTGGAATTGTAACAGTGGAAGGCCTATGTTGGAACACACTGCTTGCTCACAAAGCAAATTTTATCCTCTCTTGCCCTCAGTTGATTCATTGTCCAAGTCTATTTATTTGGAGTTTGGATTGGAAGATATGATTTTCATGTATATGAAATAATTGACTGAAGTAAAGGGAAGGGCTGTTTTATTCCATACAACAGTGTTGAATGGATCTTCCTCTGTGGGTATCTTATATTTTCCTTTTCATATGACCAGACCCACTGTATGCAAAATATATAAATAGTGAGTGGGAACTGCCCTTTTCTATGATATTCATTGTAAAAGAAGGGGGAAATATGTCATGGTAATTTCTGATTGTGTGCAGAATTCTGCCTTAAGTTTGGTTCACACTTCTACAGGTTTTCCACTATAGCCTGTGATAGTATGAATGAATTCAGAGTTATTTTGAAGTGTTATTATTTATGCACTTTTGGTGTTTCAGATGGCACAATTATGATGTCTATGAATTCACTGAGAAACATAGCCTAAATTACAGGTACTATGTAATATGCTTTCTGTTCCAGGTCATCATCCAAAGAGCCTCGTTGCATGTGTGTAACTCTAATTACATGCATAAATGTTTTAAGGACTGGCCGTAAATATTAAGAGTCAAGTTACCAATGCACTTGATTCACACTTCAGGGAAACAAAGGAAGAGGTCGGTCTGCTGATCTCTCTAAGTGCAGCATAAAATTATGCAAGACAAAAAACTTAGAAGAGGTGGGGTTTTTCTCTCTCCATTCTTCCAGGGCTAAGGATCTTGATTATTTTTGTAGGACATATTTTTCTACTTTTTCATTAAGGGAGTCAAATCTGGGAGAAGGTACTTTCAATAAAAAATGTTTTACTTATAGGTTGAAATTATCCTTCTCAACTAGAGAAAATGTGCCAGTTCCAGAAAAGTAAGCAATAGTGTAGAGAAGGTACTTCAGCCAGCAACAGAAAAGGAAGTGGGGAAAGGAGCAATAAGTCTTCATGAAACAGATCCTCAGGTGAGGCCACATCTGGAGTATTGCATCCAGTTTTGGGCCTCCCACTACAGAAAGAATGTGGACAATTTGGAGAGAGTCCAGCAGAGGGCAATGGAAATGATTAGGGGGTTGAGGCACATGACTTATGAGGAGAGACTGAGGGAACTGGGCTTATTTAGTCTGTGGAAGAGAAGAGTGAGGGCGGATTTGATAGCATCCTTCAACTACCTGAAGGGGGGGTTCCAAAGAGGATGGAACTAGGCTGTTCTCAGTGGTGGCAGGTGACAGAACAAGGAGCAATGGTCTCAAGTTGCAGTGCGGGAGATCTAGGTTGGATATTAGGAAAAACTATATCACTAGGAGGGTGGAGAAGCACTGGAATGGGTTACCTAGGGAAGTGGTGGAATCTCAATCCTTAGAGGTTTTTAAGGCCTGTCTGGACAAAGCCCTGGCTGAGATGATTTAGTTGGCGTTGGTCCTGCTTGGAGCAGCGGCTTGGACTAGATGACCTCCTGAGGTCTCTTCCAACCCTAATCTTCTATGATTCTATGATTCCAGGTGCTGTAAATTGTCATCGTTCCATTGAAACCAACTGAGGATCTGCCCCCAAGAGTTTTTAAGCAGAACACCTCATTGATCTCAATGGGGAGTTCTGTTTAAATTGCATGGCATGGTGTGGCCCAAGGAATCGGATGCTTGGAATAAAGAGAGAGATAATGATCAAGGCACTCTCTGCTATTTCATTCTGTTAATAATAATCTTCTAAAATAAAACTCCATTTATATTAATTTGCCTAGAACTTTGGGAGAAGTCCTGGCTCCACTGAAGACAATCATAGTTTTGCCATTGACTTCAATGGAGCCAGGATTTCAACTCTTATGCTTTGCCTTCACCTAAGCACACTATTCCTCTAGATATGGCCTGTGGACCACCAGAGATTTACATAATCTTTCACAGTAGTTTGCGGAATGAAATGTTGAGAGCCAAACACAGTGGCGTTGGGACCAGGGAAGAGACTGCAACTATGAAACTATCTGTTTTGTGAAGTGATGTTTAGACCGAAAAAGCTGTAGAATAAATGAATTAATGAAGGCTGCAGTGTTGTTGCCATGTTGGTCCCAGGATATAAGAGAGACAAGGTGGGTGAGATAGTAGCTTTTATTGAACCAACTTCTGCTGGTGGAAGGGACAGGCTTTCAAGGTTATTCAGACCTGAAGGAGAATTTGTCTCTTCCTCCAGCAGAAGGTGGTCCAATAAAAACTATTACCTCACCCACTTTGTCAATGTAATGAATTGCAATGAAATAGAAGTCCAGCTAGGAAGAGTTCATTCTAAAGAATAAATATTAAACTATTTAAAATATATATTGCCAAATTCAAAAAAATCCCTGTTATTTAGTTAGGTGAGGTTGGGAAGGTGTCTCCATCAAAAGATTTGTCTGTTGCCTTTTCACAGGATTTCCAGTACGTTTTGTGTGTGTGTGTGTGTGTGTGTGTGTGTGTGTGTGTGTGT
>ML677362.1:17606111-17617490 GCA_007922305.1 Dermatemys mawii
TGTGTGTGTGTGTGTGTGTGTGTGTGTGTGTGTGTGTGTGTTAAATTTAGTGCACTTTCGTTTTTGTTTTTTAGAAGGTCGGGTATGAAAAGATCTAGACAATGGAAGGAGGAAATAGGATCAGTTTCCAAACTGCAAGGGAAAAAAGAAGAAAAGTGGCATGTAATCTGAAATGAGCTATTCTTGTTGGCAGTAATTACACATGATCATTGCATTGCAGTGGTATAAAATATCAGACTCTAGTCAAATTAAAGGAATATGTCAATTTTTAATAAGTCTGAAATTGGTCCCTATAATTATTTTATTTCAGTAATTTAGGACAATTGTATCCGATTTGGACACAAACAATAATAACAATTTTAAATTTTCTGTTTGTTTTTAACTGTGGTAGAATTGATTGTTTTAAACAGCTTTTTCTAATATCTCCCATTTGCAATGTTTTAGCTGGTGCCAGTTGTTCTGCTAAAAGTTTTGCAATGGAAATACACCACAGTGTTTTTTTCATTACATTAGATGCTTGCAGATTTTTTCCCCCTCTGTAGCTGTGCTGCATGATTTTATGTGAAATTGATTCTGTACAAACTGTAACTAATAGGATTTCCCTGGAAACAATCAGAGCATCTTGTACAAATGTTTACAATCAATATCTGAGAAGAAACTGATATCCCTCTAACAATTTCCAGAAAGATGTGAATTTATTCAAATCCAGTCTCTGAATGTTTTTCAAAGAGAAGCTTAAAAAAAAATCTTGTTGTCTGAATCAGCTAGAATCTTCCCTACTTTAGAGCCTTTTTTCACTGATCTATGCTAGTCTTACACACTGTGTATTGAACATTGTTGAGTTAAAATATAAACTCTGTAAAAATATGGCCGTTAATAAAGTTTATTTGACTTCAGTTTAGATATGACAAAATTCCATTTCAAGAGGTTCACTGAGAAAAGGTTTAGACTTAATATGTGTTTCCCACGTATTAAGATCAATGGCATGTGCTGTAAAGAATAAAACCCACAACACACAGACATCAGTCCTCCTGGGCTAATGGAAATCTAAACCTGATTAAAAATCCATTTCAGGACTTTTTTATTGCAGGGGTGGGTTTGATAGCTGTCAGTGTACAGGAAAATAGCACATCTGGAATCTTACTGTGTGCTTGTGCTGGCTGGTATAACTCAACATGTGTGTCAGATTTTTTTTTTAAAATAGCCAAGATTTATTTGGTTTCTATTAATTTTTTAAAAGTCTTTGGTAAGTATGCTTATTAAGCACTAAATTTTTACCTTCCACAAATTAAAAGCTATATTTTAGTAGTGGGCAGTTTACTTTTAAGAAACATGAGAAAGGCAGAAATGCACATCAGTAAAGGGGAGTGTTATATGAACTGATTACAGAAATGCCCCAGTGGATTTTCATAGATGAATATTTTGAGATTTATTTAATGAAAGTTGCATTTTTCTTGTGTCTTTTATATCCAGCAATGGGAAGTCCAAAGTGAGATATTAAACAAGTCACACACGTTTGACTCACTACAGTCTCTACAGTTTACTTTCCCATTAGGACAGTGGATACTCATAGAAAATTGTAAATAATTTTAAAACAGTTGGATTTCCTTGTAAAATATGAAACTTCAATAAAACAGGATTTTTTAAATATATGGTTTTGGAGAAAAAGGAATAGTGAGCCACAGATGAAAACAGTACCCAGTTCTTGGTATCAGATTTAACCAAAATGCTATATATTTTAATGAATATAAATATTTTGTAGTCATCCTTAAGTTAAAAGCAAGAACATTGCAATAAAAGTCCTCTAACAATCCCCCACATCCTTAGATTTATTGTCTAGATAAATTTTTAATGGTGTAGCTTCAAAACTTTTCTATTTTAATTGCTCTAGAGAGTTGTACAGCTGAAATATTTAATGTATTTTCATATATTCAAATCATAATCTAAAATCAACAGTGACCTGGAAGTCGCCTTTCTATCTTCAGTATTCCTACAGTTCATTTATAAATCCCAGGAGACCAAACTATGTATATTGGTTAAACGTACTGAATGATTTACTCAACAGTGTCATTTCAACTTTGTCCAGTTTGGCACAGCACACAACATTTTAAAGTTCTTACAGGTTAGAATTACTAGCTGAGCTTTTAAATCTTCAGTGGGAAAATAGGCAGAAGGGGATATACTCTAATCACATTCTATTCATCTTCAAGATAAGGTTTTTTCAAGCAAATTTTATACTATTAACTGTTTCTCTATATGCATATACAGTATGTGGATAACTCCACTGTTAGAAGTGACTGATTACACAAAAGGCATTAGAATATTATTGCAAAGCACCCATGAATGTTCAATCTATTCATTTAGTTAGCTGGGAGAAAAAAAGTCACATCTTTTTGGGCAAAGTCAATAATCCAGTGAACTACCAAGTAATTTCAGTCTTGCTCTTTAACCAGTAGTAAAGGTCTGTTGTTTTCAGCCAGAGCAAAATTAAGTCAAATGTGTGCACGCTAGGTGTTTGAAGAATATTGCATTCAATACCTTACAATTTGCACCAAAATATGTCAGTTTATCTCCATTTCTTAATAAAGACTTAACAGAAGAGTGGTGTAGTAATTTCTCAGATAACTAAGCCATCATTTTTTTACATAATGCATTATGTGCACTTCCTAGAACATTAAGAAGTACTACAAATAATTAAAAGTAAATTATGATAAAAATAAAAGTGCAAAAGCACATATTGTGGTGTAATTTCCTTGCTTTATAATTTTGCATTCACTACTTAAACTGCAAATTTCTAAAGCTGTTTATTTTAGAACTTCTGAAAATTAGGCCCAAGATGCCTAAAGCTGGACTCAGAAGACTCTACATACTGACTATCAAAGGCTGCTTTTTAAAATTTTGACCTTACTTAATAGTTTGCAAGATCCTACATGTATCATGTCAGCTTTGCCTCTGTCTTTTAGGTCTTTTTAGGCATTTGCAGGCTTGAGGCCTTAGCATGCAAGCTTTTGTATGCCACCATCACCACACATTTCTTGTATGGCATTGAGCACATTTTTGGTTCTTATCAAATAAAAAAAATCATTCAGTAATTCACAATGGATTAAATTCACTTCTGTGCAGAGGGCCAGAACATCACTTCTGATCTCAAAATAAGGCCTAAGTGGGACTCATGAGGTGCACAGACCTTGTGCTGGACCTTTGCAACTGGTGAGTTTCACCCAGAGTCTTCAGTCTTTAGAGAATTAATTAGAGGTTAATTAACTTTTAACTACACTAAAAATCTGTGGTGTGGATTGTGAATAATAGCTGCACACTTGTCATTGTTTTCCTGGGAGTTCTGGTAAATTCCTGTGTATTTTTTTTATATCCATAACATTTGAAATTTGAGAAAGTTTGAATGGGAAAATGTGTTCTGTTTAAATGTGATGTTATATAAATATTACTGAGATCTTTGAGGGATGTAAAGTTAAGGCCTAAAATACATATATTCAGAGATTTTTAAGGCCAGAAGAGGGACTATTGTGGTCATCAAGTCTTGCTTTCTGCATAAAACAGGCCAGAGAATTTCATCCAGTCATTCTTGCATAGAGCTCATAACTTTGAGCTGAGTTAGAACATATCTTTTAAAAAACCTTTCTATCTTGATTTTAAGACTTCAAGTGACAAAGAATCCATCACCTTCATAGGCAAGCTGGTCCAATGGTTAATTATCCTCTGTTTAAAATATTGTACTTTATTTCTAATCTGAATTTGTCTAACTGCAGCTTCTAGTTATTGGATCTTGTTATGTCTTTGTCTGCCAGATTAAAGCCCTCTATCAGAAATCTCTTCCCCATGTAAGTACTTATAGACTATGATCAAGTTACCTCATAACTTTCTCTTGGATAAACTAAATATATTGAACTTCTTTAGTCTTTCACTGCGAGGCAAGATTTTCTACACACTGAATAAGTCTTGTAGCTCTTTTCTGAACCCTTTCCAATTTGTCAACATCCTTTTTACATGAAAAACCATTAGAGAGCAGAAGCTTCATGGCCACACAAAGGGCCCTGTCCAGTGCTCTTTCAGCAAGTACTTTAATATTTCCCTGGGGTCATAAAGATATGAGATGCTTTTCTTTAAAACATTTGGAGCCTTGTGGGATTTACAAAGTTCTGCTTTGGGATGGTAACTTAGCACATCCACTGTTGTTGCTGTTTCTTACACTGTGGGAGAGCAAGTTACCAAACAATGCCAGTGATTTTGTACATGTTTACAACTTGGTATGGGTTTTTGCCTGGCTCACAAACAGGGAGCAGTAGACTGAGGAACAGAGGGCCTTGGCCAGCCTGATGACCAGTGAGAGGCTACCATCCAACCAGAGGACTCTTGTATGGGACAAATGGCGCGGACACCACCCACATAAGTAGAGAATTCTGTAGGCAAACCCTTCTGCCATCCCTGCAGCAGTCCTGTATGTGAAGGGCCCCTGCTGCCTCTCCACAGCAGAACGCTTTGGGTGTTTAGGCAAAAGCTGGCAGGAATCCTTCTGTGTTTTTAGGGTACTATTGAAAAGAACCATACACATGTAGAGCCCTCTGCTGTGCCCCATGAGGATCCTTGCTCCAGCAAATGGTCTTGGTAGCCCCTTTCTCCTAGCACTAATGCCGGGGGTGCTCCCTGTTTGGTCATGGCATATGCACAGAGATGTAAAATAAAAATATTGCTGGATGGCTGCAAAGTAGCACTACATTTATTCTTTGACTCCAGAACAATAACACGCAGTAACCAAAAACAGAGAGACAAAGCAGGCTGTTCCTAAAGACAGAGAGGCACAACCTCCACCCTTTGGTTCTTTCCAGACTGACTGCTAGGCGCAAATTTCCTGCTTCCCTATAGAACCCCCTTCCTGCAAACAGGACCTGGAAAATCCCCATAGCATTTAAAGTGATAAGTCCCATTTTTAACACTGTTTTCACTACACCACACTTATCTCAACTGACCTAACAGCAATGTCACCTAGGTTTCCTCTGCTCATCAACTGCAAATGGCCCTGGTACTGATTGCAGACTTCAGACATTGATTGGTTAATGTGTGAAAGGTTTTCTCAGCAGCCATAGTGACTAGAAATGTAATTTTTTAAAGTTTAAATGAAAGCCTATATTCTGCCAGAGCTGATGGCATTTGTACCCTGTTAGTGAAAAGTTTCCTATTTGCTCTGGGCTAGTGGATTTTTCAAGTCCTGGTCCTTAGAGAGAACTTCCATTGACGCTGAAATTGGTGGGAATGTTGCCTGAATAGAGAATGCAGGAATAAAGGGCTATAAGGAATAAATAATGTGCTACCAATGGTAAGTAGCAAGCCTGCAGTGCCCTAATGCAGCCTTGAGAACATCATAAACCAGGAAAGTGAAGGCTGTCTTTTGTTTTTGTCATCAGAACTTGCAAATGTAATTATAGTTATAATAAAAAAATGAGGAGTACTTGTGGCATCTTAGAGACTAACCAATTTATTTCAGCATAAGCTTTCGTAGGCCATAGCCCACTTCATTAGATGCATAGAACGGAACACACAGAAATAAGAAGTATATATACACACAGAAAAACATGAAAAGGTGGAAGTTGCCATGCCAATTCTAAGTTCTTTGAGAGTGTGTGGCACAATCTCCCAGCACACTCTTGAAGAATCCAGTGTTATCTATTCAAGGAGTTGAAACAGTCGGTAGCCCATGAATTCTTGTTCAGAATGATCTTTTTATTGTGGAATCAGGGTCAGATTATGACATTCTGAGGCCCTAAACTATGTCAAGTGTTAGAGGCCCCATACCATGCAAAATGAATTTATTATTTTCAGAGAAAGGACAATGAATATATAAACACAAAAGCTTTATATATATATATATATATATATATACACACACACACACACACACAAAGGTGAAGTTGTAAAAATAGAATAATAATCTTCATTTTCATCAGCCCTCTCTGTAACGATGACATCATGACAGAAACACATTTTAGACAAATTCTTTGAACTAATTGCATGTGTAAATAAAGTAGAAATAAACAGTACAATATAAAAAATACAAAATAAAAAAGTACAGTAATAATACAATTTACTAGGAGAGTTCTCAGGAAATTTTTCTTCTCCGTTGGAGCATCAGATTTGTGGAATTCCTTGTCTGAATACGCAGTGAGATTCTTAGAGGATACAAGAGGCAGTAGAGAATATAGGATGCAGATAACACTCAAGCTTAAAGCTCCGCTATTAGTTATATTGATATGAATTATACCAAGGTAATAAATAAACCATCAGAAAATTGTACGCAGGTTATATTTTTCCAATAAATTGATTTGCTTTGTTTTTATAGACACTTATCTGAATTACCTAATATTGGTACTAAAATTAGTAGCAGAAAGTATTTATTAAAACCAGTAATACTTAATTTTATATTATAAATATTGAGATGTATATATCTAGACAACAACAAATAATACTTTTATTAATATATATGTGCTGAAAACCTGTGTTATTTTACCAGGATATTTTTGTGAAAGTTAGTGCTATTTTGTCTATGTTCTCACAGGAAAACAACAGATGATATATAATTTTTTTTTACACCGTGAATAAGGAAAATTGTCCTTCTTTTCATATGAATAAATGAAAAAAATGATTTATTTTGTTAAGAAAATACAAAATTTGTCAAGACTATATATAAAATATATTTACGAATGTTTATTCTGATTTAATTTTTGCTACAAAACAATGAACTGTTGGGACTTTTCTTTTGCCATACTATAAAAATATAATGTAGTATGCAAATGATATGTGATTTATAACTCTATGTAAGATTTTTTACATAGTATATTACCTATAATAAAATATGATCTTGTGTGCTCAAAACCTGCTGAGCAGAAAATCCCAGTCTTTTTTCTAGGCAGACATTTCTCTTCACTTTCGCTTCTTTATCCTCTGTCTCCCTCAGGAATAAATACCTCAGACACACAGAGTGACAACAAGCTATATGCGCAGATGAGAAAGAAAGAATTTACTAGAAAAAAGACTGTCAATCTCTAGACAGTCATTGAGAGAGTGAGAAAAACTAGCCTATATTTAAGCAAATATAATGAATATTGTGGGCTTAAATAGCCTATGAATCATATATGGAAATAATTTGAAAAAACTTACTCACCAAGTACTCAGAATATTTTGATATATATGTATATCTTCCTTCACTTCTCTCAAAATACACCATTTATCCTTTCGTCAGCACTCTCTGATATTTACTGTGGAGGTTCCCGAAACTGACGGAGGGAAGCCAACACAAATTTATCCTCCTCCAGATCCACTCAATGCAAGTCCATAAGACGATCACCTGCAAACTCAGTCATGTCAAGCATGGACAGCGCATGAAGCAGAAATCGGCATGCGCACTGAAACCTACAATTGTACATATGTGCAGAGCAAAAGAAGAAAGAACCTACTAACATATGAGTATGAACTTGGCAGGCTTGCTTCACAACATTGCTGTCTCCGACCTCACATTTTCCCCGATTTTATCGGCAGTGGAATTATTTATTTATGTAAATAAGTTATGAAGGCACAATCAGAATTTTACCAGTCAACAAAATGATGCCTTGAGAGACTGATAACAGACTTACTCGTTGAAATACTAATTTTACAAGTGCAATTATTATTGTTTTTTTTCTCAGTCCTGGCCTCCCGCCTGTCAATAATGAAGGGTAAGGGTAGGGGAAGGGTATTTGTGTAGCCAGATGTGTATATTTTTGTCATATTTGAATGAAAACATCTATATTAAAAGAGAATATTCTTTTTCCCATCTCCTTTATTTATCAACTGATCTTGATAAAATTGGAAATGGTGTCAGTTTTTTCTTTTTGAGAGGCCCCTCATATTGCAAGTTTCTAAGCTGTAGCTTAGTTAGCTTAGATCTTAATCCAGCAATGCTTGGAACAGTTCTGAGTTATTCACTTTTTATATTTCTTGGTAATTTCATCATCATGAAATCTTTGCACGTCACAAATATACATGAAATAATCCACACAAAGTCCTTTAAAACAGGGAAATATTATCATCCCCATTTTGTAGATCGGGAGCTGAAAGAAAGATTAGGTAATTTGCCCAAGGTTACAGAGGCAGCTTGTGGCAGATCCAGGAGCTTACTGTAGCTGTGACAATAGTTCAATAAAAGCTTATGTGAAGTGTAAATTGTTGAAATAAATAGTGTGTATCTGTGTGATACACACACACACACAGAGTGGGCCAAGTTCTCCATTTCCTTGCATAGTTATTTACATCTGTGCAAGGTGGATGTGAAACACTACGAAATCAAAATGTCGCATTTTGTACTGACTTTTCACAGGTTTAAATAGGTGCAGGAGGTGCAGAGAAGAGAATCAAAATGAGAGTGTGTGTATATTTAAATACCTACAGACATTCACTTTGTTTTCTCTGCACAGATTAGGTATAGATAGAGAGGAAAACTATTTTCTTCCGCCAAGGGAAATGCCCACTACATTTTGAATTAATGTTGCTTTTCAAAATGAAAGGTGAGAACCTGCTGTATTTAATGTATCACTTTGTGTTTTTTAATGACAATAAAACACTTCAGGCCTAGCATTCTTATAAGAAAACACATTCCCTGGCAGTTAAAGTACAAAGCAAACACAGTCAAAAGCATTTGATGATTATTCCTTCTTGCTTCTTATTGTTAATTCACGTTACCGAATTAAGGGAAAGCAGTAGAGCTGAGAAATGTTTGTGTGAAGTAAATTACAGTATTTGCTAATAATTACTGACCATGTTATTACACTTCAAAAGAGCACAGAATCTGAATCTAAGAGCCTTAAAACTTTATGGTACAAAGTGAAGTTAATCTTGCGTATGGCCAAGAACACAGGAAATAACAAAATAAGATTTACGGTATAATAACAGAACAGGATAAACTAGTATTTGGTCATAAACTGGTGCTTTATGTTGTCAAGATGGATAACGCTGTAGTGTCGGAGAGTAATCTTTTAGCAGATGCCAAGAGGGGTGGCAGTATTTTCACTAGGCGACATCAAGAGATTTGGGTCCTATTCCCAACCCTGCCACTGCATCATTTTCTTACATCTGCATAATGAGGAAAATAACCAGCTTGCATTGCAGCTACCTCTGGTGTTTCCTCCACATCCATAGCTGCCACCACTATTATTCCTTCTGTCCCAGATGCCAACCGAGCACTGTTGTTATAGCTATTTTCACTGCCCCAGTTGGTGCTGCATGGTCAGACTCAGCTACTATTGGAAACCTAAAGAAGGGCTGGCATGCCCTAACAGTCACTTCTAGCTGCTACCCATCCTTTATTTGCTCCAAGCTAGTGCCCTCACTATGTGTTCTTGCAGTCAGAGTCCAACCACTGACACCCTCCTTCTCCCTGCTTCCCTGAACACCAGCCTAAGGGCATGGTTACACTTACAGGTTTATAGTGGTATTGGTTATAGCTGTCCTCATATACAGCTATAGGGACAGCGCTATAGCGTGGCCACACTGACACCCACCAGCTCTATAGCATGGCCACATTTGCGGCACTTCAGGCGGCATTGGGAGCAGCGCATTAGGGCAGGTATCCCAGCATTCAGCTGGGTGCAACATGCTTTTCAAACGACCGGGGTGAGGGGGAACATGTTATGTGTATGGAGAGAGAGGGTGTGAGTGGTTTTTCCGTTCTTCTGAGAGCCTGTCAGCGTGTGTCCATTCACAGAGAAGATTAGCAGGCTTTGTTTTCACACAGGCTCCCTCCTTAAACATTTGCATTGCTTATCTGCCGAGTTAAGAGAGAAATGCTGAAAAGGTACTTCCGCATTCCTCCAGCCGAGTTCAAAAGAAAGGGAAGAGACGTCAATTGCCTTAAATGGCTCCAGGCATCTGAAGAGATCACTTGTAGCGCTGTGGGTGTCCACATTCTCACCGTAGCGCT
The DNA here is from genome assembly GCA_007922305.1 of Dermatemys mawii. Classification (NCBI taxonomy): domain Eukaryota; kingdom Metazoa; phylum Chordata; order Testudines; family Dermatemydidae; genus Dermatemys; species Dermatemys mawii. The sequence continues at coordinate 17,616,076 of ML677362.1, forward strand.
ACAGCGGGAGCACTACAGCCCTTATTCCCTGTGTGGAGGTGGATTACCAGGAGCACTATAACTCCGAGGTTATAGCGCTCTACGTGCCTCGCCACTGTGGACGGGTAGTGAGTTATAGCGCTCCTGACGGCTTTATAGAGCTATAAAGTGCCAGTGTAACCACGGCCTAAGAGAGCTAACAGCTCAAGAGCTGCTGTGGTTGCGTTCCTGATTCAATCCTGCTTTTTCTTCACCAGTTCCTGCCATAGAAAACTGCTGGACCTTCAAGCAACCCAGGTACCTACCAGTACCAACCCCGGAAACTGCCATCATTTTGCTTCCTGACTTTTTCTCTCCTGTCAGCCACATGGAAGTCTGTGTACTTTAATTGTTTCAAAATGGACTAGAAAAAAGACTAAAGGAGGCTACTCCTGAACCAGCAAGGGTGTGGCCCAGATGACCTCATAATCTTTTCCATTTCTAAGTGTGGTGTTCATATGATTCGTGCTAATTTTGTCGCTAATTACAAACATCACATTGTAAAATTCCATATGCACACTCAGCTTAGGCACAACTTTATTGTATCTCTTCAATAGCACAATGTGGATTTAATATATGCAGCTGATTCGGGATATATGTAAATTGGCATAATTTCTGCTGCCAGTTTTTCAAATGCTTCCATTTGTGTGGCTTTCAAAGCTGATCTCACTTAATTAATACACTCTCTGGCCTAAGTCATGAATGATGCTCTGTAATAAAGTTATTTATCTAATAAGTTTGAACCAGTTGGACAACTTTTTGTAGATCTAATTACACCTCCTCATGTACAAAGAAAGAGAGACTCATCATTTGCATAGAATTGCCATACATCACAATGCCTAAACTGATAACTGAATTCACTCTGTGTACTCACCACTGGCCATAACTATGTCAATAGTTTGCTCTTGTATCAACTGTAGTTTCTTTGCATAAGAATCACCGCTTATTTCTTTTATTATATACCAAATACACACTGAAGCATGAAAATGAAATCTAAATATTTTGTAGGCTGAAAATTAGCTAAGTTTGATTTTATTCACTAAAACGGGCCATTTAGAATTTTTCACTACAGCAATTTAAGAATGTAACGTTCTAAGGGAAAAAAGAAAAGTGGAAAGGATTAGACATTTGAGGGAAGGAAGGCGGGAGAGGTGAGAATGGTGGGCAGAGCATTTTTTTCCTTCTCTCATCCCATCTTTTTAAATTTTTTCTTCTCTTTCCTGTTATTTTCTCTTATGGTGAAGGCCACGTCTGTCCACCACTTATGCATATTGTGAGGGCATAAGTGGAAATTAAGTGGTACAAAGATCTTGTGGCTTTCTGCATGTCATAGTATTTCACCCTTATTACTTCATCTCTCTCTCTCTCTCTCTCTCTCTCTCTCTCTCTCTCTCTCT
>ML677362.1:17617500-17633061 GCA_007922305.1 Dermatemys mawii
TCTCTCTCTCTCTCTCTCTCTCTCTCTCTCTCTCTCTCTCTCTTTCCCTTCCCTTGTTGCACATAGTCAGTTGTTCGCTAGCCCTGCTATGTGAATGACCAAACAAGGCGCTGTTTCAAGATGTGGTATCAGATAGAAGAGGGGTGGGCAAACTCTTTGGCCTGAGGGCTGCACTGAGTTTCTGAAATGGTAGGGAAGGCCGCTTATGGGAGGCTGTGCCTCCCCAAACAGCCAGGCGTGCAGGGCCGGCTGCAGGCACCAGCCTAGCAAGCAGGTGTCTGGGGCAGCAAACAGCAGGGGGCGGCATTCCGGGCGCTGTCAGGGCAGCAGCTCCATTGCTCTTCCCTCTTTGGCAGAGCGGCTTGGGACACCAAAAAAGGTAGAGCCGGTCCTGAAGGCATGGCCCAGTCCCGCACCCTGTCCGACCCGCCCCTACTGCTTCTCACCCCCTGATGGCCCCTCCAGGGCTCCTGCCCCATCCAAACCCCCCTCTCCTTCCTGACTGCCCCCCCCCCCCGGGAGCCCTGCCCCTATTCAACCCCTTTTCCCTGCCCTCTGACCACCCCAACCCGTATCCACATCCCACCTCCTGACCACCTCCTGAACTCCCCTGCCCTCTATCCAACCCCACCTGCTCTCTGCCCCCTTGCGACGCTGCCTGGAGCACTGGTGGCTGGCGGCATAGCTGCACCAGGACAGGCAGCCACGAACTGCACAGCACAGAGCACTGGGGCAGGCTGCAACTTGGCAGCTGCCCTGCCCCAGGGGCTCGCAGCGCCAGCAGCGCAGTAAGCTGAGGCTGAGCGGGAGGGGACGAGCCTCCCGGGCCAGGAGCTCAGGGGCCCATCTCTGAGATAAAAGCAGGCATTGTGAAGTTAGGTATAACCAGACCTCTCTGCCTTGAGGTAGTGGGAAATGTTGGTAAGTGAGTGCTTTTCCATCAGCTAAGAAGGACAGTTTTGCAGGTGATATTACCAGAACAGTAATGCACCCAGCAATTCACTGCCCTGAAGGCAATGATCAGGCACAAAATTACGATGTGGCAAATGGCTATCATCCTGCTAGTAATGTCTAGTGCATCATTATTAAACCTATGTATTAGAAATGATTCAGCTTGTCTTTTTAGAGGGAAATTAGTGAATCTGAGCATGTCCGCCCCCCACTCCTGCTATTTTTTGGGAGGGGAGCTAATTCTATTTACTTCAGATTTCTACCCAAAATTAGCCCAATAGCAAAACCAACTGAAAACTGCTCTTTTGCACCCTATAAATCTCCTTCTTTAGCCCACCCTCCAGAGCAACTCTAGGAGCTCCGGGCCATTCTTTTATTCTCTTAAAAACTTGCAAACAATCAACTGAAATATTAAGCCAGACATTTTTATTGGCACACAGAACTCAATAGTTTTCTCCAAAAGCATTGCCAGCATCCCACTGCCTCTCTCTTCAAGATGTGTTGATCACACGACTGGGACACACATCACAGAAACATGTCCCATACATTGGGTAGCAATCAGGAGAACTGATCTCATTACCTTCTCTGCCAGAATTTTCCTGTGTGACCTTGGGCAAGTTATTAATTCCCCTTTGACTCTCTTTCCCCATTTATAATATGGTGCTATTAATTACTTGCCTCTCATAGGGGTTTTGTGAGGATGAATGTGAATGAAGATGATTTTGGGAGCCTCAGAAGAAGCTAATTTAGAAGTGCAGAGTATTATTATAGTATACCCTACTGCCAGCTTCTCTCCTAAAGAAATAACAACTACTCGGGTGAAGACACTGTTTCTCTTTTCACAAAGCTGTCAAAAAATTCAGTTTGACGTGGTGACTGTATACTCTTCATATTTCCATTGATCATGTCAATTTCACAGATGCTACATGTCAGTGACTTATTACTGCCTGATTTCATTGGCTATTGCATATCTGGGTAACCTCAGAAATGAGCAGACATATCATTTCTTTTTGATCATATTATTTATTTGAGGTTATAAGGCCAATGTATTTAGAGCAAATCCAGCAGCGGCCCCACCCTTGCCTCTCTCATAGTAGGCAGCCATAAGCCATTACATTTAAGTGGAAAGAAAGTTAGTGATCTGCTACCAAAATCTTTCAACCACCATTATATTGCATGCAATAAAATGCTTCATACCTGGAGTTGAAAAGCATAAAATTGTTATGAGCGGACTGCACATACTCCCTCTGTAAAAGGAACAAAAAGAATTAGGACTTTTGTGTGGCTCATATAAATGAGAAGAGCATACAGTGCAAATTGGTTGACATTGGCCTAGGACAGGAAGGGAAATCTTCCTCTTCACATGTAAATTGTTCTCTGAGAGCTCCATTCTTAGGCCCTGATCCTGCAAATGCATATGCCTGTATTTAACTGAATGTACTTAAATTGTCCCATTGATTCAGGTGTGACTTCAGTGGAACTTCCCATGTGCCTAAAATTAAGCATGTGCATAAGTCCTTTGCTATCTTGGGACCAGAATGCAGGATGCCTCAGGACTGAATCCTTGCTGACTGTTCTGGATCATTTTGAAACTTTTGGAAAATAAATGTTCTCAGAACAAACAGATTTGTAGTAGGCAGCCATTACACAAAAACTGAGATAAAGTGTAGCTCTCATTCCCAGAATTCTTGCTGATTAAAGTTTTCGGCTCCCAGTTTGTACAACTATTAACTGTAGACTATAGGAAAAAATACACAAAATACATTTGGCCAGATCTTTAGCTAATGTAAATTGGCACAGATTATTTCAACTGAGGCATTAATTTTTTAAAATGAATCCTTATCTACTGAGTAGCATTGTTCTTTGTGCTGATGAATTCTAATCCACCACACCTGCAGATGCCTGCTTTAATGGTACATTAAAATGAAAATTTATTTCTTGAAGATTTCATGAATGTTTAAATACATTCAAATGACTTAGAATTGAATCAGGTGGTAAGGTGTAGTTTATTTCCATAGTCTCCAAAATAATGTTTAACTTCCATGGAAAAAACACCATACAAATGGTCCCAGAGATGCCAATCCTGAAAGTAGAACAGTGTCATGTTGCAGGATTGGGCCATTTATAGTATCTCCATGTAACATGAAACACTCTGGAAAAGTCTTGCCAACGTTCCTTTGTCTTCTCATTCCTAGCACTGTGGATTGCAAGTTAGATGAACAATGTAATGTAAATATGTGAATTAACTCCTTTGAGTGTAAATGAAAGATCCCAAAACTCAGAATGTTTCATTTCTGCAGAAAACACCTTAATTCCTCATACATTCCTCCTTTTGCTTTTGTTAGTACGTTTCTAAGTTCTTTTGTACTTGGGAAGAAATGTGATCGTTTATCTAGCTCTCATAAGCAAAAGAACTGGTGGGACGTGCCAGAATTCCATCAATTTTTCCAGATTCTAGAATACTGATATTTTTCATATGCAGTCACCCTGGTGTTTGCATTGTTTGGGGACTTTGAGGCTATTTTGATCATATATGAAGTCAGACTTTGCTCGAGTACACAAATTCTTAATAATTGATTAAAAAGTATGGTTGCACCACTTTCTTTGTCTGCGAAGAGAGAGATGTTTTTCCTCTGGGACAGGAATAACCCAGCATTTAGTTAATCAAGTTTTAAAAGCTGTGAATTTAAGCTCCTTGGGATATATACATTACCAATTGCAGGAAGTTGGAAAATAAAAGGAACTTTTCAAATAAAAAGATGTCAATTTAATGGCAAAGGATCTGGAAACAGATGTTTCATGCAAAGTATAAGAGTTGTGTCATTCCTTTAGGTTTTCAAAGTCACTTCTTGTCAGATGCATTGGTTAAGAAAGAAAATTAATGAGCTGTGTTAAGTTTTATTACACAATCTTCTGATGTGGGAACGCTTCCCTCCAGGAACAGCCCTTTGCATGGCTTAACTGATTTAGGCATGCCTGCTGCAGTCTTCTTCAAAATGTGTTGGAGATCAAAGTATAGTGCATTATCCAAGTTTTATGGCAAGGTAATTAAAAAAATATGGGGATTATTAAATATAAATAGTACTTACATATATTTGCTGGCAAAATAAAATCAAGTAAACACATTAAAAGTGAACTCATGAAAACGAGGCCAAATTTTCTGCAGCTATCAGTGCGAGACACTACTAAAGTCAACTTGCACTAACAGAGAATTTGGCCCACTGAGTTTAATGGGGCTTTCATTTATTTTTGTATTTAACTCAATTTCTTGAATTTTTGATGCTGTTCAAAATTGGCTCTTGGCACCAGATATAAGGAGTAAAATTTTAGTCCCATTGACGGCAACGTCAGATATAAAATCAGATTCTCCTTTCATCAATGTTACATCATTGACTCCAGTGGAGTTACCCTTGATTTAGACTGATGCCAGTGAAAGCAGAGTCCTGCTTGCAGATTTTGTAGTAAATAGGGATCTTTAAACAGGAATCAGGAGTTCAGATTTGTTCAGGAAGTTCACTATTTTCTGCTATCAGTGATGCAGGATTTCTAAAGGGCATGCAACAAAAAAACAAGGGCAAGACTGTGACTTGTCCTTTGTGGTTGTATAAGGAAGAAAGGGACATAGAATAATAGTTCCTTTCCTGGGGCAGTGCAGCTACAAGCCAAATGCACAGCAACTCTAACCCTAAATGGTTAAGTGATGAACTTGAAATGCAGAAAGCACTGTTCCTTAGACTGGGGAAGAATTCCTACTATTGCAAAACCTCACCATAATCAGAGATCTGCTTCCTGATCTCTGCCACATAAATACTCAGAAATGATGAGTTTATAGCTTTAGCTGCCTTGAGTGCAATTATATTATATGAATAATATATATAGTTAGAGCTTGGACCAGTGAGCCTTGACGCCCTTCTGCCATGACTCCCATTTAGCTGCTTGTTCTAAATGCCTCAAAAGTTGTCTTTAGTTGTTAAAGGATGTAATTTAACTTCATTGTAGCAACCGCAAGAGTTTCATTAAGGAGTGGAATCAAACTATTAAATTGAAAACTGCTTGGGGATGAAGTGAACAGAATAAGCAACATGCTATCAACAGTAATCTGTAACAATCCCCCTCACTACAGTAATAATGTAGCTGAACGAGAGAATGAACTCCGCCAATGCCGGTCCAGGACAGAATCCTCTGGCAAGCTATTGTTGGCGGCCCATACCCTGAGAGGGGTGGAGGGCATAATGATGATGAATGATGAACGAGAGAATGGTGCTTGGCAGTAATTAGGAATAATGTAATTTTTTAAATTGAGAAAATAAAAATCTAGGGCAAATATCAGGGGAAAATTTCCTATCCCTTAGCTTTTTTAGGCTGTGCCATAGTTTCCTGGAGAAAAACACTATTGATTGAGTCATTGACAGCTGGACTTGACTAAATAACTGTATAATACTATATAGTTCAGGCAATCATCCTGTACTGGCCTGTTGTGTGATGAGTCAGTAATGGGTCTTTTTCATTTGTATGTTCTGTAGTTATCTGAAAGGCCAATAGGTGCTTTGCCCAATAATTCCAAAATAAACAAACACATAAATATAAATGATGCTAACCTGGAGATTTTTGGCCAGCGATGAGTGCTTTTAATAACCCTTCTTCTAACTGGCTACGTGCAGGTGGATCATTTGCACGAGTGGTCCTGGTAACTGTGTGCACGCAATTTTGAAAATAAGGTCCTGAAAGCTCAGTGAGTTTTTGAAACCAAAACCATCATAGGATTTAATATAAAACCCTAATAGTAAAGAAATCTGGGATGTATCTTGTTCTTGTTTGATGTGCCCCTGCTGCCACAGTTAATATAGTATATACTCCACACACACAAAGCAGAGATGCTAAGGCTCTTGTCTTTGAAAGAGTCCAAATTATTTTATAACCATCCATACTATCTCCCCTGTTGCTCCCCACCCACAACTCTATATACTGTGTATGGTCTTTGCTGAACCTTCCCACTTTTCCACTGCGTTTGTCATTAGAGTCGTAGTGTCGTTGGAGTGGCAGGTCTGTTAGAATGTTTTGAAGTTTTAAGACAGGCACTGTCTTCCTGATCAATGATAAAGGTTCATGAGAAACCTAATCACAGAAGCATGTATTCAGGAAAGGATTTTCCATTTTGAAATAGCACAGTTTATTAATTCACCCCTGTGCAGTGGGCTAGACAAGGCCTATGAGCTGCTTCACTCCTTATAAAGCTCTTCAGTTCAGGTGTTCTGTGGGGTTGGTGCCAACCCTCTGCAAGGGGTGAATTCCAGCTTTAGTTTTATTTTTGTAGCAGATAGTTTAACTCTGACCCCTTTGCAACTCCCCAAACAAACCTAGAATAATCATTACTCCTCTCAGTGTACCAGAGACCTGGACTGTGTTCTTGTCTAGGCCACTGACCTGGTGTGTAATGGCCTGTCACTTAAGATCTGAACCTGCAATTGGATCCACATGAATGTATCCTTGCAGAGGCAGAGGCCAGTTGACTTCCAAGGGTCTGCCTGAGCCAATCCGTTTGGCCCCTTTTGGGTGTTTTCCAGCAATCATCATATTAGTATCTAATCCTGTGGTGTCCAACCTGAATCCCAAGGCTCATTTGTAGCCCTTTCAACTCTAAACTGTGACCCTTCAGGATGCCTTTGTGAAGAAGAAAATGTGTATTTAAATGAATTGAAAATGTGTTCCCTGAGCTGTGCCCTAAGCCTTATGAACTGAAGTCTTGGAATTAGTCCCAGTGCTACTGTTTGCAGCTGCCTCCCACTGTTTCCCTGGCAGTTGCAGAGGTGGCTCCGATGTGAGCTAGGCGTGCTCTCGACAGCATGTCTCCCTTTTCAGTGGCAACTGCTCAGCAGCTCCCCCACTGACTGCCCGCAACATTGCAAGGCAGAGAGGAAAACCCCTTGACTGCTCCATTACCTACTTCCCTGCTAGTCTGTGGGGGCCTAAGGGAGAGCGGATGGAGTTTGACTGACTCTGCTTGAGCTGGGAGACCACACACCGGAGGATGGCTCTTCTGCCTTACACAGCCATCCAGGAAGAAAGAGACATGAGAACCAATGGCCAGTATGACTCCCTGTTCCTCTGCCCTGACCCGCTCTAACTTGGGCAAGATGGTTCAGGTATCCTAGGATCAATATACCAACTTGTGATAGCCATCATGCAGTGCACTCCAGCCGCACTCCTCCCTGGAGGCGGGGGTGGAGGGAGGCCTAGGAGCCTGTTATGCTGGCTCTGTGTGATTCCAGCACACCAGGGGAGTCCTCTGCAGATTTCTGGGTGGTTTTGGTTTCTTATGTGCTGCTGAGCTGCAGAAAGGGAAGAGAAACAGAGAGAAAATCTGTCCCGTGTATTGATTCGGGACCCGTATTTAGCTGTCCAAAACTGATTGAATCAGGTAACCTCTTTGTCCATCAGTGTCCTCCATCTGTAAACTAGGATAATGATTCTTACCCACCATAGTAAAGTGCTTTGAAATCATTGGTTAAAAGGTGCCGTAGAAAAGCTATGAATTATTATGTGTATATTATTGAGGAATTGCCATATAACCAAAATCAATCCAGCCAGTGAGACTAATGACTTTTTCAGATTGAACTTCTTGTTTCTCATTACAGAGAAACTCAGACTGACATTGGCAGACTATTTCTTAAAATATAAATAATTTCACAGGTATGCTACGATTATTTCAGACATTTCCATCATGTTTTATTTGCCAGCAGAGACATGGAATTTCAACTAATATTTTAACTCTCCCTTTCTAAGAGTAAAGGAACTTATCTTTCCAACTATCTCAGCTTCTCCAAACTCACAACTGCTATGGTGGAAAAAGACCCTTTGCCCAAACTCTCCTTGTGATAAATAAAACGTTGGGGAGAGAAAATGTTCCCCAACTAGGTTTTGAACCCACAGGTTTTAGTATGCAGAAATAGCAGCTTTGAGGGCATGGTACCAGGGCCATCCCTAGGCATTTTGGTGCTCTATGCAGCCTGCCATTGGGATTATGTGTGGGGGCTCCAGGCCTCCACAGGGGGGAGGGCGTGCCCCACATCTCCACGGGGGAGGGGAGAGGCAACTACCCCTCAGCCCCAGCCCACTCTGCCCTGCTCTCTGGCTCCCAGCCTTGGGAGGCAGTGGGGAACACACTCCCACCCCAGCACTTGCTGGTGGCACAGCAGGTGAGTGGAGTGGGCTGGGGCTGGGTTGCTCTATTTACCACGCAGTGAGTGCAGGCCTGACCCCTGCAGCAGTCCTCAGGGAGTGAGGGTAAGGCAGGGGCAGAACAGGGATGGGAAGAGGCAGGGCGGGTGTGGAGCAGAGGCAGGGGCTTGGAGAAGGGATGGAGTGAGGGCAGGGCAGGGGCGGGGGCCCTGGTGAAGAGGTGGGGTAGGGACTGGAGCAGCACGCAGTTGTGCAGGGCACCGAAATATTTCCTGGTGTCCTGTGCAGCTGCATACATTGCGTATGGGTAAGAATGGCCCTGTATGGCACCAAAGGATTTGCTGGTGCAGAGCTTCCATGGAGGGATACGATGTGGGTGCCCACAAGGGGTGGGGAAGGGAGGAGCCAGTGCGTGGGCAGCCTGATAATAATCAGAGTTCCACTTTCACAGATGGAGCTTCTTTGGTGTGTGCATGGAGCTATGCCAACAGTACGGCTGTTATTCCCTCAAAATAATGACCCCGGCCACCAAAAGACACAAACAACTAGTGAAAACTGCTTGTTGTCACTCTGAGAAAATCCCAGGGCTTAATAGGTTGGCTGAAAATGGTTAATTACCAAAATTGTTGAGGTGACACAGAAATGACAATAACCAGTGCTGGCTATTGATTATGACAGTGAGAATTAGATCAGTGCTGCAGTTGCTGGCCAAGTTTGATGTTTGTCAGGGGTTTTTTTGGGAGTCAAATGCAGTTTCATTTCACTTGTTTGTGTTCTTGAGGTTTTGATGGCCACAGATTTGAATCACATGGCCAGTATTGGAGTGGGTGGCTGATTGAGGGTAGGGGGCTTGCACAATTAGCACTGGGGTCCCAAAAGATGAGAGGATAGGAAAACTCTGTAAATAGCACTTATCCTCAATCAATGTTTGAAAAGAGTGCCAGTCTTAATGGCAATGGCTACCCTGCAGCTGGAAGTGTAACTCCCAGTGTGGGTAGACAGACACATGCTAGCTCTGCTTGAGCGAGCATGCTAAAAGTAGCAGTGTGGACAATACAGTATGAGTGGCAGCATTGGCTAGCCACTGAGAACAAGCCCACCTGACCCTCTGGCTTCATATCTGGGAAACTACCTCCTGCTGTCACAGCTACGCTGCTATTTTTAGTGCACTAGCTGGAGCAGACATAGAGCTTGTCTGTCTGCTTGTCTGTCTTCTTTTCCAGAGCCTGGAAACATATTGGGTATGTTTTCGCTGGGTTCTGAATTTTATATACCCCCATAAATTTCGCTGGGTTCTGAATTTTACATACCATAAATGGTGGAAGCTTAAGTTAAATATTTTGTTTTACCTATGTCTTTAACTGTCTTGTCTTGTCTTTGTCCTAGACTACAATTTTACATAACTGAAGTCAATAGGTCCTAGGAGCAGGGACTTGTCCTTGCACCAGATCTTCTGCAGGTGTAATTAAGCATAGTTCCATATTTCCACTGGAGCTATTCTAATTTATATCAGCTGAGGATCTGTCCCTCTACTTTGTACATCTTGTCCACTGCTGAGTGCATTGTTGGTCCTTAATAATTACATCCATACAATGCTTATTTTTTATCCACTCTATTCTGATTATTTTATATTTAATGTATAATTTTATGAATTACTAACAATATGATGCCTTCAAACAGTAGCTGCAAACAATGTATTTCTCATTTACAGATAGACTCTGCAGAATTCAAATTAAAAAAGAATTGGACTTTTTTTTATTTCTATCCATTTAAATTTTCATAGTTGCAGAAAATTCGGGAGAAAGAAAGGGTGATAGACAATAATTATTTAATGACTGGAATTCTCCATGGAACCATACATGGGTGCACTTACTATGTTACTTTAACTACTGCTGTCTGAATGTCTTAGAGCAATCAATGGTTAATACGAATTTTACTATACTACTACTACTGCATTTAGAAAAGCATTGTGTTCAAAGGGCAATTCTGAATGTCTTTTACTGGCATTTGTTTAATTTCTCATCTGAACTACAAACATGCTTTCCTTTTTTTCTCTCTCCTCTCATAACATTTGCCTCTCAGATAATCCATTTTTCGTGACTTTCTCTCACAGCCCTGGTTCATTTTGGGCAAAGCACAGGCATTTACATTTTACATATACATTAACAGAATGCAAATGCAATATGCATTTATAATGGAAAAGACCAACCTAATGAGGAATGAACAAACAAATTGAAAGTCTATTGGTGGTTACAAATTGTTTTTATTTTTTGTACGCGTGGGACAGCCTGGCTAGAGAGGGAAATTTCTGTGTTTTGCAGTTAACTTTTAATCTCCAGGTAGAAAGAAACACAAATTTGTTTAGCTTTCCACGCAATATGTGCTATGGAAAGCTGAAAATCAAAAGCAGAAATACAGTAGTGTGGTCCTTTCAAGAACTTCCAATCGACCTAAGAGCAGAGAAATCTCCCAAGAGACAATCTTGGCATCTCAAATTTTTAGAGATGGTACAAAGTTCAGGGGGAAAATTGCCACTAAATTCCACTACAAAAATTATATGCAGAGAAAATCTGATATATTTCAATAGAAGCTTATGTTCTCTTCTCTAATTGTAGCTTATGTTCACTTTAGATAAATGACTGCTTTTTTTCTTTGATCTAATTATCATTCCTGAAAGCAGTTTCCAAACCACAACCATTTTATGGGCCTGCTGCTGTTTCTAGGGAATTACATGAGTTTTACTTCAGTGGGAGCAGGATCAGAGCTGATCAGGTAGTTCTGTGAAAGAGAAAGAAAATGATTCACCATTACACCCAGCACTGGGTTAAAAGATTTTAATACTGTGCATGAAAGAATTATTCATAGTGTAGCTTTTCCTTCATACATTGCATGTGTGAAGTTAACTTGGCTCATTCTGGGCTCCTGGCATATCCTGACCTTGCCAGAAATCATATTTCTGGATTTTTTTTTTATTACAAACAACCATTTTGATTGAATGTGATAGGTCAGCTATTCCCTCCACAACAATCACATTCACCCTGTCCTGACAAAACTGATTTTTATAGTATCGGGCTTAAAAACAGTGTTTCTTTGGCAAGTTTCTCTAGGATAAAGTCATCCATCCAGTGAAAGGGAAAATGCCTTTCACATTACTTATTCTTTTTTAAATAAAGCAGAAAAATGCTGTTGTTTTCAGAGGCATTTTGGGCAGGAGCGATCACTATGCTATTTCCCTGAAATCTGAACTTTCCCACTTGGATCCAGTTAGTTAACTCCCTGAGAATTGCACACAAATGGTGTTATGTTTACTTCTAAGCAAAAGAATGGGGTGAGGGGAGACAGTCAGACCACATCTATCTAGACTGCAGAACGTATTCAGTGAAAAATCTACAGAACACAGATTATGGTGTCAGCTGTCAGTCTGTGGAGCATCTGTCAGATGAGTACTTGCTTCATTGCAGTTGAATGTGAGTAATGCTTTCACAATATGGCAGTCTGATGCTATAGATTACAGTTGTAATGGAGCACATCCTGAACAGCTGAGCCTGCTCTCTTTTGCTCATTCAATAGCTAGAGTTGCTTTACTATAAGAGCTGGAGGGATTATGTACTCCAAACAGCTGTCTATAGCTCCATGGATTTATTTGGGCTACATGAGAACTTGCTTTCTTTAGCTAAATCAAACTTTATCAGACAGCTTTATTGTTAGCAGTTAAAATCAAATGTGTTTGTTGAACAGTAAACACCTTGTTACTGTTAGGAAGGATTATATAAACAAAAGACATACACAATGAAGTCCTATGCCAACTGACTTATTGTCAAAATAATGTACTGCTGTTAGCAGAATTGTGTTCACTGGAGGGAAATTATGGGCCTAATACCACATCTAAAATGACAAAGGAACCCTTTTTCAACAAATAATCTTTAAAAAGTTTAATACCTTCTGCCTTGTACAAAGGACTTAATACGCTATATCCAAATACAAGAAGGCTATGCAATTTACCTAATTTCTTCTAACACGAGAAGCTTCAAAGCTTTAATTTATTTACATAATACCCAGGCATTAAGTGCATTTAGCACATTCCACCCCCTCTGAAGGTATGTAAAAGCAGTTTTTGTCCAATAAAAGCCATTGTTCACAGAGAAGATATACTGTACATATTGCAGATTATTTAGACTGCAGATTGTTGTGTGTTCTACCAAATTGTAGAACATTTCTGAGCAAACAAATGTTCATTGTAAACAATATCGGCTCGATATGAGACAAATCTGCTCCCTTTCTCACCTCAGAAAACTAAAAGTTAAGACAGACAATCTATCCTATAGTCACAGCACTATGGACTGAGGAGAAGTATCAGGGATTGATCCAAACTCCATTAGAGTCCATGGAAGGAATCACATTGACTTCAGTGGATTTTGTGCCAGTCCCTGAAAGAGTGAGAATGTGAGTGTCCCAGCTTTAAACCACAAATAATGCCTCCAATTCAGGAAGAATTTAAGCTGATTCAGAGGGCCATTTACATTCTTTCATTTTATGTATGTATTTAGGGCTTGATCCACAAAGAGATTTAGGTGCTTAAGCTCAAAATGTAGATTCCCAAGCCTCCCCCTGCCCAAGTTTCCACAGGTAAAGTCTCCTAGGTGTCTATATTTCTGCTGGTGGGAAAGCACAAAACCACCTCAGCCCTGATATCTAGTGCCTAATTCCCTGGCAGGATCCTCACATTAGGTGTTCCCCCACCTATCTCATCTGTAGGGCCTGATCTAGTAAACCTGTGCACAAGACGAGGAGATGCCTCCCTTCTACCCTATAGATAGAGCACTCAGAGCAGAGACTAGAACTCAGATCTTCTAGAGCCTAGGTGACTTCCCCTAACCAGTGTGCTATCAAGCATGTCTCTTACTTGTGCCCCTCTCTGGCCCAATAAATATTTAAGTATGTTAGTGGAACCCTTTGAACAGAAGAATTGAGGGAGCCCTGCCCCCGCCTTCATAGTCAGGTGTTAGGGCCTGCTCCACTTGGTTCAAGTTTCTGCTCTGAGTCAGGAATTCCCAAATCCTGGCTATGTGCTCTAATCACTGGACTATATGGTAAAAGGAGGGCATTACATTCCTTCTCAGTTGTGTTTTTTTTTCAAGGCAGGGCTGACTTGGCTTAATGGCATAATTCCAGGAAATTTTCATGGCTGTGAATCCCAAGCAGGGGGAGGCACCTCCTGTTAGGTGCCTGACTCCTGAGAGTGGTAGCGTTTATACCACACGCCTTACCCCAGCCTTTCCTACTAGCTAGATTAAGCAGCTTGCTGCTCATATGCTGGCTTTTATGAGTCTCATTCTTAGGCACCCAATTCTTTCCATACATCATATAGGGACCTGAGCGCCTCACTCAGGGTTGTAAATTCTACTAGGTGGGAGGGTGCAATTCAGCATCTCAGTCCTCTTTGTAGATCTAGCCCTGAGAGTTTTACAAGCTCAAAGCATTTCATATTATTTTACTACAAAATACATCACTTACAATACAAATCCTTTAATCAGTTACTCGGGAGGTTCAATTCATATAACATCAAACTCCACTTGACAACTCTGGCAGCAGCCTCCCTCACAAAGCTCAATGGCTCTTTCAATCCTAACTTAATCAAACTTTTTCTCTGAGATGAGCTGTGGAACATCTGGAAAGTCAAAAAATTTGGGCTGTGCTGGATCAAAGGGAGAAAATGAGTTCTGGAGTCAAGGACCCTTCAAGGGAAACTTCTTGAAAGGTTAAAAAGATACACAGAAAAAGCTTGAGAAAATGTCCTTGGATTCGTATAACTTTACATTTTGGAGGGGCAGTGACATGCATGTTTAAGCATTTTCCAACGCGTATTCATTACTGCACATGTGTTTCATACTTTGGTGCATGCAAGTCTGTTACATTTCCTGATGGAACACATTTTGGCAGCTTTAAAATATGAATTTTTAACCACCTCTTATAGATCCTTCTGACTTCTACAGCAGATCTCAGGGTACAACCTGTGTCAGAGAGAACTGAAAAATGTTATCATCCTGCTGTGTAAAGGGGAGGACATCTAGGGGAAATATTTAGGTGTTCTCTGGCATGCTATCTGGAGTGGCTCACAACAGTGAGTGCCAGCCTCAGGTCAGACGGTCATGAAGCAGGGCAGACACCTCAAACTGGCTATGTTCTCTAATTAGATTTCACCAATCGAGTAACAAGTGTGACCTCCTGAAGCACTACAACAGTCTTACCATGGAATCACAGGCAGTTCCCTTGTGCATTCCAGTCCATATTGCCACCCAGACCAACTGGACTTAGAGACAGTTGGTTGCTATGCACTAAAGATCACAAACTACTCAGGTTGCTCCCAGTCCTAATACACCAGTCACTTACCCCAGGTCAATTTGTTACCTTAGATCTCTCCCTGGGGATCTCTGCTTCTGTTCTATAGCTCTGGCCCTGTGAGAGTCCAAAGAGCAAAGACATGACAAATTTTCTTGTCAGCTGTTTTTATTTTTCTTTCTCAATTCAAGCTGATGGGATGAGCCCTTCTGCATGCATCTTCTTTGAGGGCGTGGAGAGGCAATTAAGAAAGTCTTTGTATTGTGATGTCCCACAATGTCTCATTTAGTTTTGATAGCCTTCCTGATGAGCAAGACCTCCTGACAGGTCTACAGTTTCAGAGCAAACATTTTTTACACATATAAAATATAAAAATCTTAAACATAAAGCAAGTATAAAGCAAAATCTTAAACATTATCTTACAGCATGTGACAAAGATATTATAGGTTAGATTAATGCATGCACCAGCTTACCAGAATTGTATAAAGCCTACACACTAAACACATAGTTATAAGTTCAATATCCATCTTAACCACACTAACACACAGGAGAAACAGGTTTCCTGCAATGAGTTTGTCAGTGCTTGGCTGAAGCTAACTGCCTTCTGGCATCTGGTTTGCCAGTGTCGCATTCTCATATAAGAAAAAAGAGGTGGAGAATTTGCTATGGGTTTATTTCTAATACATCTATGGCATGTCATTCACAGTGGTACAAAAGATTTTGAATTTGCCACACCATTGTCCTAATTAATAAGAGTCCAAACCATTGCAAGTTCACCATATTCACCTATAACACAAATTTGGTTAATTAGGAAAGATGTATTCTTGCTTTAATTACTTTCAGACAGTAACTAAAAAGCACAATGGTGTATGGGCTTTCTGTAGTGTGTGAGACATTTCAGTATTTGGTGTTCCTTAGACTTGGGCATTCAATGGCTTTAATGCTCAAAATAAAAAAAAAAATTCCATGAAATGCAGAACAAAAATCTGGCAGCATGTTATATAGCTCACTCGTTTGTATTAAGTAGTGTTTTGTGATGTGCGATAGCAGAATGGAACTGATCAAAAGGAAGATGAGTAGCTTAATTCAGTC